>VWYH01000773.1:526977-563838 GCA_013399365.1 Pampusana beccarii | reverse complement strand
CAGGACGGTGCCCAGCGCTGCCATGGGGCCGCTCCGGCGGGGCCGCGCTGCCGGGAAGCGGCGGGGCCGGAGGGCACCTGGAGCCCGGCCAGGGGGGGCCTGCGGGCGCTGCAGGTCGGGGCTGGCCGGGGTCAGGGCCGGGGTCAGGGCCGGGGTCAGGGCCGGGGCTGGGGATCCCCATGAGCCGGGCAGGGCGGGGGGCGGCGGGACCCGATCCCGGGGGAGAGGGAGGGACGGACCCGCCACGAGCCCGGGGGTCCCAGCGATCCCGACCCCTCGGGGGGGCGTGGCCTGTCCGAATGGGGGCGTGGCTTGTTAGGAAAGGGCGTGGCCTGTCCGACTGGGGGCGTGGCTTGTTCGGGCGGGGTCTGACCAAGGTGGGCGGGGCGAGGCGGAGCAGAGCTGCCGCTGTAAGGGCGGTGGTGAGCGACTGTGCTGCGCTCGGCTAGCTGTGCCTAGCGCGCTCTGGCCTCCTCTGAGTTCGAGCTCTCCGGCCTGTGGCACGAAGCGGCGCGGTGATTGGAGAAGGAGCACCACCGAGACGGGCGGCCAGAGCGGCCCGTGAAAGCCGGAGCGGAAGTGCGGGGCGGAGACGCCGGAAGCGCCGCGCGAGGGAGGCGGGGGCAGTGGAGCCGCCGAGGTGCCGAGAGGGGCCGGGGAACCGGGGGCCCGGGCGGGGCTGCGGGGGCCCGGGGGTCCGGGCCTCACTCCCGTTCGCTTGCAGGCGCGGCGGCAGGATGACACGATGGCGGCGGGCGGCGGCCCCCTGGTCCCCGACAGCGTCCTGCTGGAGATCTTCCTGTACCTGGAGCCCGCGGACGTGCTCTCGGCCGGGCGGGCCTGCCGGCAGTGGCACGATGTGGCCCGCGACGAGTTCCTCTGGAAGGAGCTTTTCTACCGCTACTACGGCGTGTCCCGGGACGTGCCGCGGCACCCAGGTGCGCGGGGCTGTTCGGGGGTGGGGAACCCGCCCCCCGCGGTCCGGCCGCTGCCCCGCGTGTGTCCCCGGGGGTGGCGGGGCCGCTGAGCTGCCCCACGGTAGCGGGCGTGGGGGCGATGTGTGTGCGGAGGGCGCTGGAGCTGCCCGAACCCTTTGGAAAGGGGCATCGAGTGGATCAAAATGCTTCGACTTTCCCTTTGTGTCACCGAAAGCTGCTTTCCCAGCTCCCACGGCAGGTGCTCCCGGTAGCCGCTGCACAGCGCGTCTGGTGCTGCTGCTGCGATCCGGAGGAGCCGCGGTGAGTCACCGCGCTGCTCCCCCCGCCCGGCTGGTCCCACGGTAATCGCTGCTGGCTCTTCCTGCTCAGGCCCTCCCAGCAGGACTCTGCTTCGGGCTCTGTCCCTTTTCATCCGCGCTTGGAAGAGCTGCAAGTGCACATTAGCTGATCAGACTATTTCCATAAGCCGTAGGCAGCAGCTGCAGGGGGAGAGCACATGTCCCGGCTGTCTGGAGAGGAGGTGGGTGTGCGGCCATGTAATTGTACGGTGGGTAAATGCCAAGGCAGGAACTGACCCACTTTGCAGGGGCAGGTCGGACTTGATCTCCGCCTCAGCTCGCAGTAGGGAAATGACCCATTAAAAGTTGCACCAACTGAGCCCGGCAGGGCCCTGGGCACAGCTGGCGGGAGCTGTGTGATCACAGGTCTGTTGTGTGCTGGAAGCAGTTTGGTGCGCTCTGGGTGACCCAGCGCTGTTGCACCAGCTGAGGCAATGCCTGGGCCCTGCTACCAGGACCCCTTGCTGCCAGGAGCATGTCTTGGAAGCCAAAAAGCCCATTCCCAGCACGCTGCAGGGGTTTGGGCTCCGTCCTCCACCCCAAGGATGCGCACAGGGCTCCCAGCAGCGGCCGTGGTGGAGGGAGTTGGCTTCTTGATCCTGAGTTGCAGTTGCTACAGAAGGACAAGAAGAAATGTGGAGGATGAAGCATCAGGAGCTGCTCCCCACCCTGCAGTGCGGAACACCAGTGCCAAAGGGCTCTGAGAAGAGGCAAGATGTGGATGGGATGACTTGGGCTGCACGACTTGGCTTGCGCGGAGCCTGTGAGCTCCCCGGGGCTGGGGATGTCCCCGTCAGGTTTTACCTGTGGCTGTTTGACCAGGTGACTTCTCTCCCAGCCCCGCCAGCCTGCCTGCCCTGGGCAGCTCTGTGCTTTGGGGAATAGTATCCAGGTCCTGTAAGCAGAAATGTTGGGATTGCTTGGCTTGGTGGGCTCTGTCCAGACCGCTCCCCAGCTGGATGGGCCGGGACTGAGAGCCCATAGGGGGCTGATCCCGCAGCCCGGGAGCAGTGGGGACTGTTTCAGCTGCTCTCTGCCTGCAGGTGCCCCCTGGGCTGCACTGGGTTCCAAAAACCCTTCAGTCCTGTTCAGTGTAACAAGGGAAATTGGCCCTTATCCATATACATGTCTAATCCTCTTTGCTTCCTCAGGATTTGCTGCTGCAAGAAGTCTGTAGGCTGCCTTGCCAGGCACTTCATTAAAAATCCTCTTTATGTGTCTCTTCACTGGCCATTTGTGACTTCCCTGAGCGAGCTCCAGGCTCTTCTGCTGCTGGGCTCCTCTTCTGTCCTGGCATGCTGCGGCCAGCTCCCTTTCTCTCTTGTTTTCTCTAGTCTCTTATCACATGGAGACTTTTTTCCTGGTCTCACAACCTTTCTGGAACCTTCTTCATTCTGTGTTGGACAAGATAATCAGAGCAGAGCCCGGTAACCTTGAGCAGCAGCTTCCCTCTCATCACATGATAAATGTGTTTGTGTTGTGCTGGAGCACGTCTGCAGCGCTGACGGCTGCTTTGTCCTGAGCAAGGCTTTTCTTAGGTGGCAGCAGCTCTGCCCTGGGTGTTTCTTGCAGCACCTGAGCTGCTTTAGGAAGTAGTAACGTGGTGGGGAGTTGTCTGCGTACTGAAAGAAAAGATTTTCTGTGTTTGGGGTTTGGGAAGCTGCTGAGAAAAATGCGCAGCTCTGCTGACTGGGCTGCGGCTGCAGGACCTTGGCACCACCGCTGCTCCCGGCGTTGCCAGCAGCAGCTCAGACTGTGCTTTATTAAAGGCTGATTCTGCGGCTGCTGCGTTTAGCTCAGGTCTGTCGTTTTCCACTGACATTCTTGTCTCCTGTCCCCACTCGTGTGTTCCAGCTGCTGTCTCCTGGTATGACGAGTTCCAGAGGCTCTACGACACCATCCCCTGCGTGGAAGTGCAGGCCCTGAAGGAGCACAACGACCAGGTCTTGCACCTCAGCTTCTCCCACTCTGGCTGTTTGTTTGCATCCTGTTCCAAAGACTGTACCGTGAAGGTAAATCAGCAGCACAACTCTTCAGCTTGGCTTTAGTGGGGCTGAGCACGAGAGCAGCTTCTGGGGAGTCTGCGGAGGGGAGAGGTTTGGTTTCAGCAGGTGGCCCTGGACTTGAGCTGGTTCCTGCAGACACTGAGTTGTTCTCGAAGCTGCAGAACTAGTGACTCTTGCAAACGTAGTGCTGAGGGCTGTGCATTCCAGCTCCAGCCCCTGTGAAGGTGGCCAAGGCTCTGGCTGCTTTCTAGGTGCAAATCTCTCCCCTGCTGTGCCATGCGTCTAACAAAGAGCATGGAGATAATGATCCGCTGCTGAAGGTGTCTTGCATGAGTGGTTGTCCTGAGAGAAGTCTCTCTGAACATGCTGAAGAATCCAACTGTGACAGTGCCATCTCCTCGGCTGATGGAGCAGCCACATATTGAGCTGCTCCCCAGAGCCATTTGCTGTCAGGGGAACTGACAGGGGAATCGGGACTGGGAAGCAGTTAAATAGGGTCTTTGATATTACTTTTTTTTTTCTCTTGTGCTGGTGCGTGCTGGCAGAACAGATAAAGTGGAATCGCCCTCAGGCTTATCAACAGCTTCCTGACTGTTTGTCCGTCTGTCTGTAGATATGGAGCAATGAGTTGGACATCTCCCTGCAGCACAGCTCCAACATGCGGCCGTACAACTGGAGCTACACACAGTTCTCCCAGTTCAACTCCGATGACTCTCTCCTCCTGGTGTCAGGAGTCTTTGTGGGGCCTCACAACTCCTCGTCAGGAGAGATTGCTGTGATCAGCATGGGTAAATACCGCTCTTGTCTCCATGGGGCTTCCTGGGAGCTGTGAAATGGTGGGTGCTGGGGTTCCCTTCCCTTTCAGGTGTGCGGTGGCCTTGACCTCTGCTTGTCCTGCCTTCCACCGTCTGTGCAAAAGGGTCCCGATCGCAGTTTCATAGGGTAGACCTGGATAGCCCAAAGTCTGCTCAGGTCACACATCGTCATCTAAAGGCAGTGTGGCATATGTTTATTCTCACTTCTGTCCTAAGTGAAGGTCTGGGCGTGCCGTGGTACCCATTCTCCTGAAAGCACCGTTTCTGACTCGAGTGGTGCTCGGCCCACCCAAGGTCTCCCGTGGCTTTCTGGGGCACGTTTATCAGCGGCTGTGTCACCTCTTCTGTGAAACTCTTTAGTCCCAGCTGTGTCATCTCTCCTGGTCTCTGTGCTATGGTCCCACTGCACCCAAAAGCCCGGAGTGCTGCCAAGGGCACAGCTGTCTTCAGAAAGGCCCCGAGCCCCAGGGGAGGGAGGGAAGAACTTCTGTTCATGTTTAACTTGTTCTTGTCGTTGGAGTGTCTGCTTTGGGCCACGCTTAGAGAAAGGCCACAAGGCGAGATTGCTCTCTGGTCTGCCACTTGTATTTTGATTTCTCTTGTGTGTGCTCTCCTCGCACATCTCCATAGAAAAGAGAAATAATCTGTCTCCATAGTAGTGTTTGGGACTGGGCGGTGGTTGGGCAGTGTCCGCTCAGCTTCTCCTGCAGAGACCTGAACCCACTTCCACATCTGCCTCAGTTTCTCCAGAGCCCTTGTCAGGAGCCATCATCTCACGCTCATGTTTCCCCTCACTTCCAGAAAACTTCACGCTGCTTTCCAGGGTGAGGAATAAACCCTATGATGTGTTTGGCTGCTGGTTGAATGAAACCAACCTGATATCTGGCAATCTGCATCGGATTGGGCGAGTCACCTCCTGCTCGGTGCTGTGGCTGAACAACGCTTTCCAGGTGAGGAGCCTTGGTTGCAGTTCCACAGGCTTCCCACTGGCTCCTGGGGAGGAGAAGCTGCAGAGGAGGCGTGAGCCCCGTCCTCCCTGTTTGTCTCCTCTGACTTGCCCTCAGGATCCTGAGCTCGAGGCAGCCGTGTGTGCGGTTTCTCCATGCTCGGTGTTATGGTGCCTGTTGCAATATTCCAACTCTACTCTCAGATTCCCTTAACTCCTGCCCTATGAATTGGAACGAGGACTCTCTTGCAGCGCCCTGGAGCGTGTGTTGCTCTGCAGGACAGCAGGTGAACCGCAGCCGGGTTGCTGAGGTCCTTGCTGGTGTGAAGCTGGGCCTTGCTGACGTTTCTGTGGGCCAGGTGCTGCATCTACTGCTCCGATGGGACCTGGAGATCAGTGTGTGCTGGCCTTAGGCTGGTTGTTCCTTCTGTGGCACTTGTGCTGCTCAGACTTGTTCTTTTTCCGTGTTTTGCCTCTGTGTCAACGTCACAGCTGCACATCCTGGCATTTTGTGGTTTTTAACGTTATGGATGCTGGCCCCAGGTGGAATCCTCTGCCAGCAGAGACCCTTCCCATAACCACATCTCGGTGCTGTGCTGACACTGCAGTGTTTGCTCTGCCATCTTTACCAGGCGAGGAGGGACCTTGCCCGCTCTGATGGGGCGCGTTGCTGCTGGAGCAGTTGGGCACCAGGGACCTGCTGCCCATGTCAGGGAGCGGGTGACCAGGCTGCTCCTGCCAGGGACACGGGCAGACCCCAGGAGCACATCGGTCCCTGCTGCCTGCAGGCCAGAGGGACGGCACTTCACACTCCACCCGTGTTTAGCACAGAGACCTGATCCCCAAATTCTTGTACAGCACCAGTAGTGACCTCAGGTGGGAGGCAGCAGCAAGGCTGCCGGGCCGCTGTGCTCCCAGCTCCACTGTCCTCTGCCCGCAGGAGCTTTTTGTCTCTGTGTGCCCACCTCCGGGGTGGGAAGGAGCGTAACACAGCTGGGCAGCTGCGTTATACACACACACACGGTTATAAACACAATAACCGGCTCGGGCCGGTTCTGGTGGTCCGTGCACACAGAGCAGCGTGAGGAGAGGTCGGTGTGTGGCTGGTGGCTGCTGTGCAGGCTCAAGGTCTGCGCAGGTGGCTCTTGTTTTGAGCTGTAGGGTGACCCTCCAGTGAGGTGGTTCCTGCTTACTTGTCCCTTCTGCTTGCAGGGCATAGAGTCTGAGAACGTCAATGTAGTGAAGAGATTGTTCAAAATCCAGAACCTGAATGCCAGCAGCATCCGGACCGTGATGGTGGCTGACTGCAGCCGCTACGATTGCCCAGACCTGCTCCTGGACTACGAGGAGCAGTTGGCTGCTTCCTCCACCTGCCCAGTCTTTGATCTCGGCAGTGACAGCGAGGAAGAGGAGACCAAGCCCAAGCAGACTCCAGAGCCAGAAGTGCAGGAACTGCCGGATGACGGGGCTGTGACGGCAGAGGACGGGCTGCAGCAGTTCTTTGATGATATCATGGAGGGCCGGGTGAAGCCGGCCATGACCGAGACAGAGTTGGAGACAAAGGTGGCCGAGCTGTTTGTACGCACCAGAACTAAACCGCCAGAGCTGAACCTGCTCCCCACGGCCAGCGACAGCAACACAAAATACTTAATCTTCACCACAGGATGCCTCACCTACTCCCCACACCAGATAGGTAAGGCTGTGTGTGAGCCCGGGGCACGCAGCCTCCCCAGGGTGTGCGCTGCAGCTGTGCTCCGAATCTGGCAAAGACCTGGTTTATTTGCTGCCCGTTTGTGGGGAGAGAGCTCAGACTCTCCATACAGGAAGCTGTTGAGATGCCCCAGTCACTGAAGGGGTTTCCACCCTGCAAGCGCTTGCCTCAAGGTTGTTTTGTTGCTACCAGGCTTGACACATGGCCATAAAAAGAAGTTGTGGTGAGGGCTGAGCAAAAGATCAAGAAGGAACTCCTGACTTAAGGACGTCAGCCAGGAGCTGTGGGCAGGCGGGTGGGTGTGAAGAGCAGCAGCCGCCCTGGTGGGGCACATGGAAGGGCCTCGGTCCTGGTCCCTCGTGGGGGTGGAGAGGCCGTCAGGGCAAGAGCTTGAGCAGCCTGGAGCTCCCGTGCGTGTCACTTGTGCGTTGTCCCTCAGCTCTGGGAGACACAGCCCCAGCTGTCCCCTTGCCTGCTGTGGATCACCCTGTGGTACGGGCCATTCAGCCCCAGCAGGACACTTGCCCGTCCCAGTTTGGTGCTCAGGAGGCTCCCGGGGGGTTCTGAGCTGCCCTAGGGGGTTTCCGTGCTGAGCTGCAGCCGCTGGTGCTCGGCCTCCCCATTACTGGGGACAAGGGACGGTCGCTGCAGCGGGAGCTGAGCAATGGCACTGCCCGTGACCTTTTTGTGGGTTAGGGACTCTCTTGCTCATCCAGGGCTCTCTAGTTGAGGCACTGGGACTGGCAGAGTCTGGTTTTATAGGAAATTGGTGCAGTGATGAGCAGAAGTAGGTGCTCTGGCTGTTTCTCTGAAAGCCCCTCAAGCCAGCAGAGAAGTTCAGTGGAAGGACCAGACACATCAGTAAAAACGCGGGGAGGGAAGGAGAGCTGCTTCCAGGCAAGACTTCTGGAAAGCCAGACACTTTCAGTTCCTTTTGCTGCTTGCACAATCACAGCCTCTCTTTCCTGCTCCAGGCTCCTCCAACCTTCCTGTTAGTTGATCCCACACCAGTACAGTCCAGTAAGGCAGGGAGAGGCAGGTTCCAACGCTGTAGGCAACTTGGAGAAGAGTCACTTGGTCTTTGCCCACCTAAACTAGGAGAATGACCCAGGCTGAGTGGAGCTCTGTCCGTGCCCCTGTCTGTGGCTGGCTCTGCAGACAGACGTCGTGGCCCTTGGCCCATCCGCGGTGCGTGGCGGGTGCTCTGCCCGCACACAGACGCTGCGTTGTGATCCACCGGGCTGGGCAGATGCTGCTTTGCAGGCTGGGCACTGCGGTGAGCGGAGGCGAAGCGTGGTGCGGAGGGAGTGCCCGCCTTTGGACTCGACAACTTCCAGCGCAGCCTCCCAGGGCTGTGGGTTTTGGTGCCTTTGAACTGCAGCAACTCCCTGGCCGTCGGCCAGGGCCTGCGGCCCAGCCTGGTGCTCCGGGGGGACAAACCTTGGCTCGGCTCTTCTCCCGGCCGTGAGTCATTGCAAAATGTTGTGTTTGCCCATTGGTTTGTGTGTCGAGCGGCCTTTGTGTATCTGCTGTCTGGCCCTGAGGAGCTGGTACTTGAAAGAGCTGGTTGTTGTGCTCGTTCCTCGCCAGCTGCTGGTAGCAGCCGTGCTCCTGGGCATCGGCACTATCTGGCTTGATCTGCGGCACACAAGCCTTTCTGCAGGAGTTTCCTTCCAGCTCTTTGTCCCTTGTGCTGGTGACAGGCTTGAGCCAGGGCAAAGCCGCCTGTTCTGCTGGCTTGTGTGTGCGGGGCTACGTAGCTGAGAGCTTAGTGCTGAGGAAATGCAGAAGATGCTGGTGAGCCACGTCAGACGGGTGGAAGAGCGAAGGTCCTGAGCTGCCCAGGCTCGGACACGGTGATGTTGTGAAGGGCCTCGGACCTGAGGTGCAGCGGTGTCACCCCCACCTTGTTGGTCTGCTGGACAGGGCTGAAATCAAGGGTGCAGCAGTGATTCCCTCAGAGCGGTGGTGGGATGTGTGGTGTTCCAGCTGCTCTTGGACTTGCTCAGGATTAATCCCACATGTGCCCACGAGCTACTGAGGCTCACAGGATGTGATGTTGTGGATGATTTGTATATGGAAGCTCTGCCTAGAGCTGACAGGGGAGAGGGCTTGACCCGCACCTTGTGTCTCCCTTAGGAAGTTCAAAAGCTGTAAAGCCTTTGAGCCCAGTTTGGGTTTAAGACCTGTTCCTGGAGCTTTCTGGGGCTGACCCTGACCTACGCTTGACAGTGGCAGGGAAAATGCTGCCAGAGCCAGTGCGTCTGCTGGGCCTTTCCCAGGCTGGATACTGCAGGGGATGGGCACAGCCCGAGGGTTCATTTAGGAGAAAAGCCTTTCTGCAGCCAGAGCATCTCCTTGGCCAGCGCAGCCTCTCTCTGCCCCCGAGCGCCGCGGGCGTGGGGCGCAGTGCGGCTGCACCGGCCGGGCTGACAGCGGGCAACTCCCTGTCTGCGCCTGAACGTGCCAGCCTGTCCCTGCCGGGCGGTGTCCCGGCCAAAAGCACCGCTTGTGAGAGCTCGGAGGAGCCCAGCAGGGGCAGCAGTCCTGTCCCGGCCCTCAGCTGTGGGCAAGCTGCATCTCCTTCCTCAGCAGCACCAAGGGAGCCCATTCGTGAAGCCTGGGGAACCCCACCACCCGCTGTCTGCTGGCAGCAGCCTGCAGAACCGCCTGACTCTGCTTTCTGTCCCCAAGGGATTAAAAGGATCCTGCCTCATCAGATGACGACTGCCGGGCCAGTGCTGGGGGACGAGAGGCGCTCGGTTGAGTTCTTTGACTCACTGGATCACGTCATCGACATCCACGGGCACATCATCGGCATGGGCCTCTCCCCGGACCACAGGTGAGCGTGGCGGACACAGGGCTGCGCTTGAGGGCTTTGTGGACTGAACGGGAGAAGAAATGACTGTTGTGGATGGAGCAGGGAGCCCGCACAGGCCGCTCTGTCCTTTCACGTCTCATTTATGTCCTAGTGCTGATGGCGTGTGTGCGGCCCGAGTGTCTCCCCAGGAACGCTGCCCCAGCTCAGGGCAGGGCCAGACAAGGAGCCTTGTGAGAGCCATGGAGCTGCCTGCACAGTGGGCCTTGTTCCAAGGCCCATCAGTACACCACCATCTTTAAAGCTGGTTTTAATGGGATTTAAACCTCGTTAGAGGCTTGACCTCACCCTTAGGGCCCACCTTCCCAGTTGTGCTGGCCCTTTCCTTCCCAAACACAGCAAGAGGTGTTTGAACAGTGTGTTTCAGCCTGGATTGTAGTGAGCTGAGCTGCAGGTCTGCTGAGGACCAGAGAACCTGCGTGGTCCCTGGAAACGGCGCATTTCCAGCTGGGGCTGGTGAGCTCGGCTGCGTGCGCTGGGGCGCTGGGTGACCCCTCTGCTCCCCACAAGGTACCTGTACGTGAACAGCCGTGCCTGGCCCCGGGACTGCGTCATCTCGGACCCGATGCAGCCGCCCCCCATCGCCGAGGAGATCGATCTGCACGTGTTCGACCTGAAGACGATGAAGGAGGTGAAAAGACCCCTCCGCGCCCATCGGGCCTACACGCCTAACGAGGAATGCTTCTTCATCTTCCTGGACGTCAGCAGGGACTTCGTAGCGAGGTGTGTGGCCATGGGGGTGGGCAGGATCCTGACCTTGCGTCCGCGAGGGCCTTGGGGCCGGCGCTGCGGGATGGCCCCTGCAAACGGATCTGGTTTGTGTGCTGGGAATGGCCGCGTGTTGTGAGCAGAGCAGGGAATGGGAGGTTTGTAAAGAGCAGAGGGACTGAATCAGAGGGTGCTGATAAAGGCTGTCCGCCCTGGTCCTGCTGTGAAATCAGTGAGGAAAGGTGAAATTTGGGGCTGTGGCATGTTTGGTAGCAGGGACTATGGGGTGGGTCAAAGTGACTCTGCGAACAGCCTCTGGGTCCCAAAAGAAGCTCATGGGTGACAGGGCTGCAGGTGGAGGCCGGGGCCTCTGGGCACCCTCTGTCTCCCCCTGCGTGAAAGGAAAGGGGTTGGGAGCAGCAGGTTATCGGGGCTTCTGGAGCGGCGTCCTTACCGGTCCCGTGTCTTGTCCACCGCAGTGGGGCAGAGGATCGTCATGGCTACATCTGGGACCGGCACTACAACATCTGCCTGGCCAAACTGCAGCACGACAACGTGGTCAACTCGGTGGCGTTCAGCCCGGTGGAGCAGGAGCTGCTGCTGACAGCCAGCGATGACAGCACCATCAAGGTGTGGCGCTCGCCTCGCGTGGTGCGCATCCAGCAGGCCAGGAAGCTCAGGCCCAGGAAACTGCTCTTCTCCTGGCTCATGAACCAGAAAAGCTGAACCCAGGTACACCTGCTCCTGCAGCTTCCTCACTGCAGCCACCTTTGAGCGCTGCACAACAGGGACGAGCTCTGGGCACACGAATCCCATCCGCCGAGACAGGAGGGACCTCGATAGCAGGAATTGCTTCCCCTTTGGAGCAACTGCTTCAAAGACAGAATGTAAGAGCCGAGGGCCCGTTCCTGGGCCCGGCGGGCAGCAGCCCGAGCTGGTCCCTGCAGGGTGGGCTCTCCACAGCTTCTCACGAACGCTGCTACTTGGTCACAGCTCTCTCTGGGTGAGCTTTGGTCTCCGAGAACAGACTGAGACGCGTCTCCAGCGTTTGTAACGTCTCCAGCGTTTATACCGCGTGAGGCGGGGACGTGGCTGACCCTGCCGGAGCTCCTGGCTGCACAGCACTTGGCAGAAGCTGCAGTGCAGGGCTGCGCTGCCTTACCGCAGGACTCTTTTAATACACTAGTTTTATTAATGTTTGTTTGTCCCAAACCTCCACAGGCAACTCATCTGGGTGTGCTGAGAGCCCCGGAGGGTGGGGGGCAGTGGGGGAGGCCGGGCTGGGGTCTCGTGAGGCCCCCGGGGCGCAGTCAGGGCCCTGCCCATGTTTTCTGTGAGTGACTACGTGCTGATGGCACCAGTTTCCAAACTCGAGATGGGGAAGGCCGGTTGTAACACGGTGCTGGCTTTGCCTCTGTCTTCCTCATCGGAGCAGCACTTCAATAAGCTATGGCATGGGTAATGTATTTATTTTAAGGGATCTGCTGTCCGTTCCCCAGGGGCAGCTGTGAGAAGTGCTGGTGAGTCGCGTGGTCACTTCCCTCCCATGCTGTTCAAGTCGTGGCACTTTAGGTTCTCTTGGTATGTTCTCCAGGGGTAGCTGTGGGCACCCGTGGGTGGCTGCAGGTGTTTGCCCACAGGTGACGGGGGAACACGGCCCCTCCTCGGCCTGAAGTGACAGGTGAATGAGCTTCCTTGGCCTGGGCTGATGTGCTGGGGGTTCGGTGATCAGCTCCTCCCGGGGCTGCTCTGAGGGTGGAGCGATTACCAACTCGGTGTTTACTCTGCATCTGTCCCTGAAGCTTTTCTCCCTGCAGCAGGTACCCAAGTGTTAGAGTCTAAAATTAAGTTCCTAATCTTGACTTGGCTGGGGCCGGGGGTGACCCCAGGAGCTGCTGTCGCTCCAGGGCAGTTGTCGGTGCCACTTACAGCCTGGGGTTGCAAACAGACTTACTGGAGGCAGCAGATGCTGATGGCTTTAACAGCTCCTCTGGTTTGTACCCTCGTTCTGCTGTGCCTCAGCAGGTGCCTGTGGCTTTATCCAAAACCCCCCTACTCAGGTTTTCTGCCATCATGGGACTTTCAGAAATGAGAGTCCTTTGTGTGTGTGCTCGCAGGATCCTCATCCAGCTCTGTCTGGTCACACAGCGAAGGAACAGCCTCTCCCTTCCTCCTGCCCCAGACTGTGAAAGCTCTTCTCCTTGGCTCAGTGCAGTAGTGAGCAAGGCACTGAGGGTTTATGTTTGTACTGAGTTTTGCTCTTCACTATGGCATTGAATAAATACTCTGCTAAAGCATCTCTGCAATGCGAGTTTGTTTTCGAGTCCTGGTCTAGTGAAGCAGAACTGAAGCCAGCAGTGTCCTGCTGCTGTGGCTCCAGCAAGCTGTGGAACAGCAGGAGGGGCAGAGAATAGCCCAGAGCTGCTTTGCCCACAGGGAGGAGGGTGGGATGGCCCTGGGCAGGGGGAGCAGCAGCTCCTGGCAGCCTGGGGCAGGCTCTTCTGTGCCAGGGTGTGCTCTGGCTGCTGGGACGGCCCTTGGTTTCCAGTTTTTCCGAGCCCTCACAGACACTGCCCAGGTGGATCAGGCGCTGCAGCCAGGCCAGGAGTGCAGAGAATTCCTGTGCAGCACCATGGGCTGCTGCAGTGTCCCCTCAGAGCAGGGCTGTCAAACTCACTTTTAGCAGGGGCCACATCAGCCTCATGGTTGCCTTCTAAGGCCTGAATGTTATCTTAGGACCATATAAATGTAGTAGTTACACTTATAGAGTCTTAACAATTACATTCAGCCCTTCGAAGGCAACCACACGGCCCTCAGTGAAAATGAGTGTGACACCCCTGCCTTAGAGCCTTTCACCACCCAGGTGCATCACACAGCAGCTGCACCTGTAAGAGGGGGGTTTGGCTGCTCCCGGGGAGGGACACAAGCCCCTCAGGTACCCTCAGCTGTCTCGTGTTGAGGCAGCTGCACTGCTGCCCCCAGCACAGATTCAGGGGCAGAACTGGGGCTCCTGGGAGCAGCACAGGCACTTGGCTCCCAGTAAGAGCTGAGAAGAACCAGCTCATCCTGAAGAAGTTCAGGAGCTGCTTTATTATCCAGTCGCCCAGGAACAGGAGCATTGGTTTGGATTTGCCTTCCCAGTGGGCAGCAGCTTCCCCTCTGCTGCTGCCGGTGACACCGGCCCAGTGCCACTGTGCCTGTTCCCAATGGCCCCTGGAGGGTGAAGCTCCAGCAGCCGGGCTGGGTCACCCCTGAGGGGCTCCCCCCCTGCTCCCACAGCCCCGTTTGGGAGCCCCAGGGAGGCAGCAGTGGGGCAAAGCTCCCAGCACAGAAATAACCCCCACCCAGCTGCTCCTGCCCCACTTCCACCCCAGCATCCCATGGATCATACAACAATGATGCTCTTCCTGCTTTTATTAGTGGGGTTTTGACCTCAAGGTACCAAAAAAAAAAAAAAAAAAAAAAAAAAAAACAACANGGGTACTTCACAGTGCCAGGTGTTCTCTGATAGCTGGGGTCAAAAGGGGAAAAAAGAAAAACCAGAAAAACCCAGTGGTGGCCTGTGCCAAGTGTCCGTGTGCCAGCCAGGCTGGCAGAGCTGTGCCCAGGGAGGCATCGGGACGCGCTGCGACCAACGCTGCGAGCTCCGAGCTGCTAGAAAGTGAAAAAAAGGATGAGATGACATTGGCAGCACCAGATCTGCCTCAGCCACGTGGTGAGGGAAGGGAAGCACCGCGGCAAGTGTCAGGATCTGCCCCAGCGCGTTCGCTGTACGGCCTGTGCCAGCGGCACAGCCCCGGGTCCCCCGCAGGCTGGGAGGGGCGGCCTGGTCTCCGCTCACAGCACAGGCTCTTCCCCCCCACAACCTTCAAGGCACCTGCTGGGGCAGAAGGACCCGCCCCCACCCCCAAAAGCCGCCAAGACCCCCCAGCTGAGCCCGTGTCTCCGCAGGAATGGGCCCCGCTGCAGTCAGTGTGCAGCACCCCGAGAGCAAAGACATTCACAACAGCTCTGACCGAGCTTCCCCTCCCTACAACAGGCTCAATTCCCAACTCTTACATGAGCAGAGCTGGTTTTCCTGCCCCTTTCCAGGGCTTTCTCGTCCCTGGGGGCTTGAAGCCTCCCAGGTCTGGCCCTGCAGAGCTGGGGCTCAGGCTTTTGTTTCCTCCTAAGGCCAGAGGGTGAGCGCGGCAGCACCGGGCTGGCTCCATCCCTCTGCCAGGGCTGCTCCGGGCAGACACAACCGCTGCCCTGGGGAAGAGCCAGGCAGGCCCTGCCCGCACCGCAACCTTCACCTTTGCGTTTGCAGCAGCTGTGCCGAGAGGTTTCCCAGCCCAACTGGTACCCCCAGCTCAGCCCGCGGCCCCTGCACACAACGGGTACCACAGGATCCACACGGAGACCTGGAAGGGAGACAGGCAGGGAGAGCCCCTGGCCAGCACAGCACCCTTGGGTGCAGGAGGTTCCACTCGGGTCAGGGTCCAACTCAGCTGCTCCCCAGCCTGGAGAAGGACATCAGGCACCCCCTGAGCTGCCGGCAGAAGGGGCCCTCAGGCTTTGCTCTCCTGGGCCCAGCAACAGCCGCTCCTGGCCGAGGGTGACCCATGGCAGCCAGGAACATGAGGAAGGTGACCCTGGCCAGGAGGAAGGGGACTACGCTCCAGCCTCGCTGCCCATCTTCCCACAGCCGGACTGGGCCCTGGACTGTTACTGCAACATGGGAGCAGCAACCGGCTCCTGTGACCTACACAACCTCTCCATGGGCACGGGCGGCGCTGACACGGGCGGCACAGGCAGAGAAGGCAGCAGAGCCTGGAGAGTCCAGCCTGGCAAAGCGCCCGTCCAGTCACCCATGGCCACAATGGAACAGCTCCCAAGGGACCAGCCACCCATGACACAGGGACAGGGCAGCAGTTTCTTCTCCACAGAGACCTCGTGGCTGCTGAACACTTGCTGCCCAGAAAGGTGCAGTGCCAGGAGCCCAGGAACCAAAAGGGGACAGCGAGCTTCATTCAGGGACTTCTCCAGCCACCCCAGGTCCTCCCCACGTGTCTGCAGGGTCAGCGAGGGGCTGAGCAGAGCGAGCGCTCCGGTTTGTCAGAGCTGGGAACCGGCTGCTCCCCGAGCCCAGGGAGGACGGCGGAGCTGCCGCTGTGGGGAGGGCGGCCCTGGGAGCGGCCGGGCCCAACGGCAGCAGAGAGCGGTGCTGTGGCCCTCAGTGCCGCAGCTGCAGAGGTGAGAGGGCCCGTGCAGGTGGCCGGTGGCAGAGCTGCAGCCGTACGGGTTCGGCTGTACGTGTCCGGCTGTACGTGTCCGGCTGTACGTGCTCAGGAGCCGGGAGGGCCCGGGAAGGCCGGTGTGCCTGCGCTGCTGCAGCTGCCCCAGACAGGGCCGAACGCCAGCTCAGGAGCATCGGTGTGTGAACACCGGCAGCCTCCAGCACCACCACCACCGTCCTGCCCCCCGGCAGGCAGAGAAGGGCAGCATCTGGCTAAAAACCCGCCTGGGGCTCCCCGGGTTCAGCGGGTGAAGTCCTGCACCGAGCCCTGCGCCACCCTCCTCTCCCGGGACGGGACGGGCGCTCTCCAGGTCTCTGCAGGGACAGTCACTCCTCTCCCGCAGCGCTGCCCACGCTCCCTCGCAGGCAGCGGCAGCGCCCTCCCGCACCCAAACCACCCAGCTAAGACATGGTGAGGGCCAGACCTGGGCACTGCAGCCCCGCCTGCCACACAGCTCAGCACCCTCCGCAGACACCGATGGCATCAAAACAGCGACAAACCACTCCGCACCGCGCCTGCCACGCAGCCTTCCCATCCACCAAGGCACTGGCCAGCCAGCGGCAGCAGCCCTGCGGCACACGAAGCTTCCAGGAACACGGAGATCTCTGAAGAAAATCCTGCTGGCTGAGCCAGACGTCCACACGAGGTGGTGCTGGGACAGGACAAACCCGTGTTTTACTACAGAGCACTGAGGACGTGCACTAAACTGGTAGAGCGAGAGCTGATCTGGTTTCCACTGGCAGCCCAGACAGCAGCAGTTCAGACACCCAAGTCCCTGCAGATCTTGCTCCCCGCAGACTGTGAACATCCACCCAAACCTCTTCTCAGGGAAGGTCTCTGACACCAGGGAAGAGGGTTCCCATCAGATACCTCGTTTCCACTCAGAGCGAAGGTCCCTTTTTGGGAAGGGCTTTTCCCCTTCTGCTTTTTGCCCCCTCCTTGCTCTGAGACCCGCCTGAAGTGCAGCACAAGAGGGGATGTCCCACTCGGGGCTGGCTCCGCGTTCACTGCTCCCGGAGGTGAGCAGGGTTAGAGGCCCGTGAGATCCACGATGGCTTTAATAAAGATGGCGTCATCACGCACGTAGGAGTTCTTGGTTTCCATCACGGAGACGGGGCAGAACAGCGGGCAGCCGCTGGCAATGTTCATTTCTGTGACGGGTCGCTGGAAGGAGGAGGATGTCACATCGGGTCGGAAGGCATCGATGATGTGCTCGCGGTTGTTCTGATCCAGGAGCATCAGGGTTACCTGTGGGCAGACATGAAAATGTACTAGAGCAGCTGAATAAAAAGCACGTGGAAACTCAACCCAGTGACCTGCTGGCTCGAAGCCTGTGACACAGGCTGTGACACCGATGCAGCTGCAGCCACACCACACACCTGAAAATCTGAGAAATGCCTCCAAGTCGGGTCAGCAGAGGATGGCACCTCAGGGACATTCTGCACGAGTCTTCCCACGCCCTGCCCTGTCAGGGGAGGCTCCTGTGCGGCAGCACAGGGTGTCAGACCGACTGAAAACCGAGAGCTGGCCGGCGAGGCGTTCGACCCCACACCGACACCCCACGCAGCTGTGTCACTGAGTCACAGTTACTGTCCCGCTGCGAAAGAAGGCAGCGCCTCTCCCTGCATCAGCGCTTTGCCTGCTCAGCCCTGGAGCGTTTCATAAACCTGCAACGTCTAGAAACTGCAGCCTGAGCTTCTGACAGCGAGTGAGGAGCAGCTGCGCCCCGAGTGCTGGGGCCACGACAACCTTCCCTCGCCCCGAATTCAGGCAGAGGCTCCGCTCGCTTTCCCAACACGCTGCTGCTCTCCTGCTGCAGCCTCTGCCCCCCTGCCCTGTCACACACTTGGTGCTCTCAGCACGACTGGGGAATCCCCAGGGCGGCCAGCACATCAAAGTCCTTCCTTCTTCCGCGTGCTGAGCGGGCAGATCAACGGCATCTAGAAGCTCCAGTGGGTGCAAAACCAGAGGGGCACATTGCTGGGCATAGCGGGCTTTGTCCCAAACCTACCTTCTGGTTGAAGGGCCACCGCAGAAGCGCGTCATTGGGTCCTTTCATCACCACAAAGAACAGGGACAGGTGGGTCCCGCGCCCGGTGCCGTCCCCGTTCAGGTAAACGCGCAGACACATCTTGTAGCCGTACTTGCTCGTGTAGAAAGCTACCAAAGAGTTGCAAAACAGACACAGTGAGTGTCAACCCTGGCAAAGCCTGGCACCAACAGGTTCCTTTGAACGCTGAGGACTCTAAAGCTTGGATCCTGGATGAAGCCAGGTAGGCAGGTCTGGGTCTAAAAACACCTGCACCACAGAGCTGGTGTGGGAAGCCACCAGGCCCCAACAGCAGGCAGACGCCAGGGACAGCTCCAGCTCAGGCTGTCACCACCCCTGCTCTCGCTGAGCGCTGGGAGCGGAGCAGGACACGGAGCCGCTTCCCACCGCATCCCCCACCAGCTGTGCTGCAGGTCCTGGCAGTGCCGCTGACAAGCACGAACAAAACCACCCCAAAAAGGCCCTGTCTAGGGGCAGAGCACCCCAGCACCCACTGGAACCCGCTGCCTCTGACGGGGCAGAGCCCCAAGCCAGCGACTCCGGTCTCCATCGGGACCCAGCAGCTCGGCACGGCCGGGCCGGGCTCCGGGTCTCTCATGTCCAGCAATTCTGGGAACACCGCGTTGTGATTCCAGACCCGTGCAGGGCCACAGAAACATCTCTGAAGGGGACCTGCCACAACTGCCCCCTCCCAGCGGCGCGGAGCTCCCAGCCTCGGCTCCACAGCCCCAGGGCACAGGGCGGGAGATCAGAGACGCGTTTTCCTGCAGGACTCGGCACACTCACGAACAGGCAGAGCAGCACCCGCAGAGACACCTGCGCTCCCCCAGGGCAAGGAGAACCAGGGGTTGTCCTGCTCCCACCGGCCCAGCGACCGCGAAGCGCGCGGGAAGCAAAGCGGGAGCCCAGCAAGCTGCCCCGCGCCCAGGGCTTCCAGCAGGACCTGCACTCGGGGCCGTCCTGGATCACGCCCCCGATGAACCTTTTTGAACTCTTACGATTTTGCCCTTCGCAAAATCCTGTGTCCTCACAACACGAGTGAGTGGTAACTCTACTTCCTTCTCCTTGTTTTAACACTGATTTCATTGGATATTTCCTCACCTTTACATTTAAATACAAACCAGTTATATTCATTTCCCTTTTTCAACCCATTCGCAACCCAGACCTCTCTCCTCCCCAGACTGAACAGCACTAGTCTATTTGCTTCACTTTCTGAGATTAAAAAAAAAACAACATCTCCACAAAAAACATTTGTTTCTCGGAACTAATTTTCTCTTAAAGCAGCCCCAGGAATGAGGATCTCTCACCTAAATGACACAATCAACTACGGTAGGAAACCAGGCCTTGTACTTTGCACTTGCAAGATAAAAATGAAGGAAGTCCTGCCTGTTCCAGAGCAGCCCCCGTGTTGGGCAGAGGCACCTCCCAACCCCTCCAGCCACGTACAAGATTTTCATTAGCAGACTGCAGAGACCAACCAGCAGCACAAAACACAGGCTGGCAGCCCACAAAGCAGTTTTCCCCCCAGCGAGGAGCCGGGGGCTGCAGCCCATGCTGGGGCAGGAGACAACAGGATGCAAGGGTTAATGTTCCTCTCTCTAGGCCAAATAAACCACATTTGAAGCAGATTTGTTCGCTTTGGGAAAAGGAAACGCTGCCCCTCCCGCAGGGCTTTTCCACGGCTGTTGATGACTTTTAGAAGGCAATGCTAACTGCATGCACACAGCTTCGGTAGCAGTTTAGTTCCCCTCAAGTAGGGGAATAGTTTCTTCCTCCAGTTTTTCAGGAGAAAACAGACTCTGAACAGCTTCATCCAGCAAACAGATTTAAAAACAGTTTGAGAAAATCAAGTGCTTTTATCTTGCGGCCCAGCCAGGATCTGCTTTTCCACAGCACTGGGAAGCGGGCGCTGGGTACGGGCTCTAGGTTTGCATGCAGCTCCGGGCATTTTGGAAAAAACCTCTCTCCCCAGCCACCCCATTGCAAGGCGGGCGCCCCGCCGAGCAAGGACACTGCGAGGAGATGGTTCCACCCCACAGCTGGGGGCCTGGGCAGCGCTTTCGTAAGCAAACAAGCCCGATCACAACCTACTGCTCACTGCCCAAAGTTTTCTTTTTTAAGAAGAGGAAGAGCAGTGCTGGGCTGGGGCAGTTCTGCAAGGAGAGCCCCTCCCTCTAACAGATACTCAAGCACTTCCCTAGGTATGGTTTGGGCTTTATTGAGACATTGCCTCTTACACCGTCATGGCTTAGGCACTATAACATATTTCTGTGGCTCTAATATATATTTCCTCCTTTCCTGAACATTTTATTGCTGGTTTTATGGTCTCTGAGTATTTTACTTCTACCGAAAGGGTTATGCAGGGCTATTCCAGAGCTAAGATGGTTTCATTCTCCATTATGAACAATTAAAAAGGTCTTCTGCAATCTAAAAAGCACCTCTGTCAACAGAACAGTTCCATTTAGCCCAATGCTACCAAAAAAATGTTGCAGGCTCCATGGGAAAGGAGGACAGAACAGGTACATCTGAAAAACCAGCATCTCCCCTGCTAAAGGTACCACTGCAAATCCCACACCCAGCTGAGACACAAAAGGCTTTTGCAATTTTGCAAATTTGTGGGCAATAACCTGGAGAGAAGATCGCAGGAGAGCGGCCTGTTATTGCCTCCTGACGCTTCCTGGCAAATTCCGTTATCTTCCAGATGAAAACACCATCGTAGGTGGAAGCTTCCATGTTGCGGATCTTCTCCTCCATCTCGGCCATGGCCAGATCTTTGAGGCCAATGCTCCTTTCCAGCTGCCGGACCTGCTCAGTGGGACACACGGTGCAGCCTGGTTAGAAACACGCACTGTTGTGAGCCCCAAGGAGACACCAGCATCCCCACAGGACAACTCGTTAGCGAGAGACCTTCTCCAGAACGGACAGGGGTCACGAGAGGGAGAAACGGAGCATCGTAAGCCAATTCACTGAAGCTTCCATTTGAACCCTGTCATTCTGGAGAAGATACACCAATACAACTCAGCGCTTGAGCTGGAAACGTTCCCACAGCGAATGGAAAAAACCTCCCATTGAGCAGCTCTGTTATGTTTGCAGCACAAGAAGTGAGGATGAAGGGAAAAAAACCTCAGCATCACGACGAAACTAGATTGAGAAAGAGAAGAACCTACGCCAGGGGTGTCAAACTCATTTTCACCGGGGGCCGCATCAGCCTCGCGGTTGCAACCACGGTTGCAACCGCGAGGCTGATGCGGCCCCCGGTGAAAATGAGTTTGATAGCACTGCCCTATGTCAAGCCAAACGACACACGGTCCGGGCAGCTCCGTGCCGGGGGTGCACAGAACGCCGCAGCCGCGCTGGGACCGGCTCCTCCACAGCCCGGCCATGCTGGCACAATGCTGGGCACAGCACCGATGGCCACGCTCCTTTGGAAAGGTCTAGAAGGTGAGCAGCCCCGCGGGTTCAGAGAGATCCAGTGTCTCTTGTTGGAAAACTTCAGCCAGGAACAATACCCAGGTGCCTGCATAACTTGATTACTAACAGAGATCTGAACACTTCATGCAGGTCAGTTTAACTCCCGTATTTTCCAGGACGCTTTTGAGGGCTGGGCACAGGCAGAAATGATATTTCAGATCTGCCTTCAGATCTGCAGAGCTTCGTGGCTAGGCGGTGAAGCTTTGCTAGCTAATAACATGGAAAGGACACTGACCATTCCAAGTCTCTGCTCAGAGCGCTGGAAAGCCCAAGCCAGCGGTTACACACCTTGTTACTCAGTGTTTCGATTTTCTCCTGGTCCAGTCGATGTTGCCGACTGTAGGCTTCGGCTGTCAGAGACACTCTTTCCACCTCCCGATTGAGCACGCAGACGATGTTCTCGAAGGTCACCGTTTTCCTCTCGAGGGCCTCGCACCTCCCCAAGAGCTCCAGGGACCTGGAGATCTCAGACTCTGAGCACAGAGAGTTTGCTGCCAGTAACGGGGAGCTGGTTTGTGATGAGGAAAGGGCAGGGAGGGGCTTCAGGTCTCCAGAACCAGCCTTGAGGCTGAGCACAAAACTCAACAGCATGTACAGATGCTCCGCCAAGCACTTGCTTTCGTGTTCTGGTAGCTTTTCATTTTCCACCTAGGTGAAGAGAAATACATCCCCCATTCAGCAAGCTCAATCTATGCCATCACCACTCACAGAACAAATTCCTCCTCTTGAGGACACAACACCAGCTTTAAATTATAAAGGGGAAAAACCAAAGAGTTAAAACCCCTGGGTTTTTTTTGGGGGGGTTATTTTGTTTCAGTAATTCTGCAAATCCCATACAATGATACAGACCATTCTTCTCTATCTCCATCACTTCCCAAAAGGGCTCTGTCAGGTGTACTTAACAGCACCAAAGGACAAATCCTCCCGTAACCCCCCACAGAGGGATTTATACAAACGTCACCAGTAGGAGCTGGGAAAACTAAGTCACATGGAGAAATAAGGCCTGGCCCAAGCTCTAGCAGGAGAGGAAGACACCAGCCACCCAGTTCTGTGCTTACAGCTGAAAGCAGCTTAACCCCCAGTCTCAGGGCCCTCGGGGTGTTCCTCGAGAAGGAGATTTACTTCCACATTAAGTTTCCTTCCACATTAAGTTCATTCTCTGGATACCCAAACTCTGGACAGCAGAATATGTTCAGCTCTATTTGCAAAGGGTTTGAAACACCACTTTGTTCAAATGTTTGAACGCAAACATCTGTAACAGTTTGGGCAACAGCAGTTTGCAGGTGAACTCTAGCACTGGAACTCAAAACAAATCCCAAGATAAACATCAACAGATGAGCCCTTACCACCTCGGCACATCCAACAACCTCAAATCTACAAGGCACTTTAGATCTGCCACAAGTCTTCACATGGTCTCGAAACTAGAAAGGAAGGAAGGCAATGTTAGAGCTGATGTGTCCCCAGTAGCTCCCCTCCCACCTCGCTGACATCTAGGAAGCTGAAGACAATCTCAGGAATGCCCGAGCCCTTGCTAATCACCAGCTGCCAAAGCGTGTGGTTAAACCTGGACACTGCCTATCATTAGGTGTGACTTTCACTTCAGCACTGACACCTGGAAGTTTTATTTCTCTTTCCCTTGACGGCTAGGAGGTCGCACTTCTCACCTGCACGTGCAAGAAGGAAAAAGCAACCAGCACCGGTACATGTTATGGGTGCTGAGGAAGGGGAGGTGTGAGGAACAACCCAATGAACCTGCCCCATGTTTAATTCTGTGCACTTCAGGTAACCCTCACTGGGATCCGCCACAGCGTGGTGTTTGTATTTCCAGCTAAGCATTATAAACCTAAGAAGAAAAGGCCTACCGGTGGTCCTGCCTGAGTATTTTCAGCAATTGCCGCAGGGCCACGTGTGCCAGGCTGGGGCAGCGTCCCCTCGACACGCACCTCGGCTGCTCCCATCCGGCAGCTGCCGCCAAGAGCAGAGGCCGACGCTGGACATTTCTACAGAGAATTGCCACTAACCTCCTCAGCTGCCAGGATGACTCGTTTGGGTTCCCACATGGTACATGATTAACACTAACAAGCACTGGCACATCATCATCTTGTTTTTGACATACCTCTCATCACACGCTATCATCTTGTTTTCGATATACCTCCCATCATCAGATACCAGTGCTCTGTTCTGAACAACCACCATACTCCACATTTAGCGCCCACATCTGCTACAACAGATGCCGATTAAAACTGGTTTTAAACCACTTTTTAAAAAAGCTTCTAGGTCCATCTGGCTTGCTGGCTGAGTCAGGCTATTCAGAGTTGCAACGGCCGCAGCTGATCAACAAAAGTTTGGAGAGTGATAAAAGAGGGAGTAAATATTGAAACACAGGACAGACCACCTATGGGAACCTACAAGCCTGGTCTCTGCTGGGCTGCAGCCTCATCCTGCAGAGGCAGAGCCGTGTCCCAAGAGCCCAGTGCACAGCACTGGGACAGGCTCCCCAGGGAGGGGTCACGGCCCCAACCTGACAGTGTTCAAGAAGAGACTGGACAGTGTCCTCAGACACACGGGGTGAGCTGTGGGGTGTCCTGTGCAGGGATGGGAGTTGGACTCCATGATCCTTGTGGGTCCCTTCCAGCTCAGGACATTCTATGATTCTGTGCTGCCCAGTTCAAAGAATGTTTTGCTCATCATTTCGACATTTTTGCCCCCCTTGCCCTGCTCCAAGGGCAACAGCGCTGCTAAGAACATTTGCCCATAGCAGGCAAGATGTTTTGAGATTAATGGGATTTTAAGATGTTTCCCCAAAACTCTGATTTTCAGACTTCAGGGCCTTGGCCCAGAAGCCAGCAGCACGGAGGCCCTAGAGACATGGATTCCATTACACCATTAACCAGAATTAATTTAGCTGGAGATGTAAGTGCGGTTGTGGTTGACACAGCTGCATTACACAGGACACAAGGACCCTGTAAACCCAGGATTGTGCGTTTCCCACGGCAGCTCTGCCCCCAAACCCACCCGTGCCGCTGAGTCCCGCTCACTCTCACCTATCAGCGCGTTGAGCCTTGTGGAAAGGTCACCCCAGTACTAACGGCTGCCGCTTAATTTTTCTCCCCACTCCGCTTCCTAATGGTCCCGATTTTGCTCCCCACCCCGAGGATGCGGTGTTGGCCCATCGGGACCCCAAAGGCCACCACGGTGGCACACGGGTCACACACAGGTACCTTCTCCCTTGGAACCTTCTTCCCGCAGCCCTCGCACGTCAGTGGAAACTCAGGGCAGACTTCGTCATGAGCCTGTAAAAGAATCGACAGGAGAACATTTGGTCCTCTAAATAAAAGCTGCAATGAGGTTATACGATGAGTACAACTCAACAGAGGCAGTTCTACACTTTATTACTGAAGAGTGTGGTATTCTACCAACCTAGACTCAAATCTCGGTCACGCTGATAACTCTGCGTGTTGACTCATACGTGTGATCTCCAGGCTACCAGAATTTTGGGTGCCTATATAGCCTCAGCATCAACATAAAAGCTGCTATAATTCTTGACAAAATCAAATTACTGCTTTGATGGGTGAGACAATCAACAGGAAGCTCCATGTATGGCTCTGCCAGGAAAATACACGTTTGTGCAGGCTGAGTCAAGTAAGCCACTATCTCAGCGAGATAATTGGTATAATTTTTCCACTGTAATGGTTATCAGTCAGCTGAAGTACAAACCCACGGCCTCGTCATCACACGCTGGGCTGAGCTGCCTGATTGTATCTTCACGTTCGAATCAGAAAATCATTTTTCAACCAGAAAGAAAAATATTTTTAACTGTTTCATTTAATAAGCGCTCCACACAAGCAGCCAGCCCTGCAGCAAGAGCTCACACTGTTTGGCAGCTGGAGGAGCTGAAGAAACGCTCAGGGCAATGTGATACTCTATCCTCAGCAGATAGTGGGGCCAGCAATACCAGCTAAATTGGGAATGCTGGAACACGCCTCTGCTTTCTGTGTCACTTCCACACTGCTTAAACCTTCTCTTTACACATCAACCAGCTGAAACAAGGCATTGCAAATGCCATGAATATGCAGTTCAAAATTCAGCTTAAAAGATAAGCGCACTGAAGCATCCTGATAAAAAAATAGAAGCATTTATAAAGCAGTCACCTGAAACAAGACGCCTCGAAAACTTGGTCACATTTACTCTTTATTAAAACAAGTTACTATCTTGGCGGGTGCGGGGAAACATGCACAAACTCCAACAGTCACCACATCAGAAACTAGAAAGTGAAACCTATTAGTGGCTCAGCTTCGGTTTCTGAGTTACTCTCTCCTTTTTATACTTTACATGAGTAACGAGACCCAAAGCCTCAGGGCGCTGTCCCTGCAGGGTGACCGGGCAGAGGAGGAGGAGGAGGCAGAACACGCCCTTCATCCCACTCACTCACAGCGGCTCAACCCTTTCTTCTACCCCTTTCTGGTCTCATGTTCTAGCCCTGCTCTAGAAGCACCAGGCAGCATCTTCCCCACGGCCCACAGAACACCGGCAGAAGAGCAGAGGATCTGGCTGAAGGAAGGAAGGAAACTTCCCTGCAGAGACAATTATTTAAAAAGGGAGTATTTAAAGCTTACGCTCTCCTGTGCCACTGCCCACCCCCTGCAGGGATCCCCCAGCCCTGTGAAGGGCCCCCCTCGCACCACCAGAAGGGAAACCAGCCCCGCACAGCCGAGCTGGAAGTGCGACTGGTCCGTATGGAAATTCAGATGCCCAGAAGCACGAGCTTTAACAAGCACAGATCCAGCTATCTAGTTTCTGTATAAGCAGTTTCAGGCTCTTCTGGAATGCCCTGCTCCTTCCCCCTCCACGCGGGTGTCTCAGCAGACACGGACGGCGCCGCCGCCGGCAGAAATCCACCCACCCAAGGTTGGCATTCCAGCCTGACCTGCCGCGCTCCACTCCCCCAGGAATGGGGCAATCCTCCTGTTTACACCTGTCCCAAACCCACATCTTCTCCTGCTGCAAGGACGAGCATCTCTGAGATTCCGGCATTCGCTGTGAACGTTTTCGGCAGCTTTGGAAAGTCATGGCTGTGAACAGGGGAGGTGAGGGCAGAGTCCCCTCCCAGAGCGAACCTGTCGTGGAAACCAAGGCAGACGGGGGTCGGAGAGAGGGGGTGGCAATGGGAGGGTTCAAGCGGAGCTGGAACACGAGGGTCTGGCTCAGACCTTTAGGACTGCTCTCCAGTTCCCTCAGCACTGACCTTGCACCCCCCAGCTGCAAACCGAGGCACAGACTGACCCACGGATCCTGCACCCAACAGCACGAGGGAAAAAATCAAACCGGGCAGAGCTAACAGCCCACACAGCAACACCTCGCTCTGCCCTCTCCATCAAACCCAAACCCGCCGATTGATCCGCACATCAATTCGCTCCCTAAAAATAAACAGCGATACAACCCAGTGGCAGCCTGGGTGTCACAGACCACTACCAGAACAGGAGATCCTCTGGGAGCCCGCCCAGGAGACCAGAAAATCAGACACCACCGCAGCCTTTGGAAGGACAGGGGCAGCCTATGAGCTGGGGGGTCCCCACTGCAGCCGCTCGGTCCCCCAGCCCTGGCCGTGCCCCTCTCTGGAGCAGTGCCGGGACTGCCATGGACTGCTGAACCCCCACTCCTGCAGGCCGGCAGCCAAAGGAGCTGCCTGGGCGCACGCTGTAACTCTCCTACCTCGGTGTCAGGGAAGGAGAAACGCGATTTGCAGTATTTGCAGTTGGGGTTTCTCTCAGGGCGCTCCCGGGATCATCCCCTCACACCAAGAACTCAACCAGTGAGAACAAGAGCTCTCTCGGGAGCTCTGCAGCGACAAGGGCAGCACATTCCAACACTGCCGCACAGCAAAGTGCGGGGAAAATGCAAGATTTGGTAAGAGCAGCTGATCTGCGGAGGACACGATGATAATTTCCTAAGGAATGCCAGGATGAGCTGCTCTGCTGTGCCTGCATACGTAAGACAAAAGCAAAAACTGCAGTTTAATCTGATTCCTGCTTTGCTAAATTTGACTTGAACTCCAGAAGAGGCTACTGCTGAAAATTATTATCCCCGTACAGTGGCAACAGAGCAGGAGGTGCCGCCGCTCAGGACCTGCCACACCAGCACGAGCCCGTTTTTAATGGAGCTCTTGCAACCACATTGGGAAATCCAGCAGCATGACACAACGCTCCAGCTCAGGGACAAGGCAGCTGAGAAATGCACCTTGGAAGCAGCTGCTGTGAGAGGCCAAGTGCCGGGTCCTGCACTTGGGTCACAACAACCCCATGAACGCTGCAGGCTCGGGGAGGAGCGACTGGAAAGTGCCCGGTGGAAAAGGCCCTGGGGGTGCTGGTGAGAGCGGCTGAACACGAGCCAGAGTGTGCCCAGGTGGCCAAGAGGCCACAGCATCCTGGCTGGGACCAGCACTGGTGTGGCCAGCAGGCCCAGGGCAGTGACCGAACCTGTGCTGGGCCTGGGGAGGCCAAACCTCAAATCCTGGGGGCAGTTTTGGGCCCCTCAAGACAAGAAAGCCCTTGAGGTGCTGGAGCGAGTTCAAAGAAGGGAACGGAGCTGGTGAGGGGCTGGAGCACAAGTGTGATGGGAGCGGCTGAGGGAGCTGGGGGGTTCAGCTGGAGAACAGGAGCTGAGGAAATGGCCTCAAGTTGCATGACAGGAGGTTTAAATTGGATTTTGGGAACAATTTCCTCCTGGAAAGGGTTGTAGGCCATTGGAACAGGCTCAGTTTTGAGGGGATCTGAATCCCCTGCACCAAGAAGCACAAGTTGCTTCGTCACCTCTGCCAGGTCCCCAGGGGCTCCGGAACCTGCCACAAAACACAGGCCCCGCTCCTCGGCAGTCAACGTGCCCTTCCGTGCTGCATCTCCTCCTCATCAGGGGAGTCCTAAGGCTGGTTTTAAGCCAGGCCTGCTCGAAGCTTTCCCCACACAGGTGGGCTGGGAACAGGGAACAGACACATGGTCTTTGTGCTACTGCATGGAGCCCAGCAACACAGGGCTGGAAAGCAGGAACCCAGTCCGCACCTCACAGCGCCAACTGGGAACGGGAGCTTTCCCACACACAAAGTGCTCCCTTTGCCGGGACACGCTGCTGGCAGAGACCCGAGCTAGTCCACTTGGCATCACCAATAACACTAAAGCTTAAAGAAAATGTCAAAACCAAAGATTATTTTCCCATCAGTAACTGCGTGTGGCTCCAGTGGGCACATGTACGGCAGCGATGGTGCGGGAAACCAGCACGGCCGCCCCTCCGCTGCCCAAGGCCACAGCACCCGTCTGAGCTGAGGACAAAACCGGCAGATGAGACGCCAGGGGTCCCAGGGGCCTCGCTCATGCCTCTTTTCAGAACCAGCAGAACAAGCTTTGCTTTCAGCTCTCTGTGGTCCTGTTCGCTGGCTTTTAGGGCCAATTAGACAGACATTCGATTTGGGGTTTATGGTAGAGAAACTTCAAGGCAACGTTTCTTGCACTGAAGACAGATGTGGAAGCGAGAGCTGGTTTTGAAGAAGGCTGAAGGTACAAGAAACATTTTGAAAGCAGCAGGGGGTTTCCTAACATTTGCTAAAACAGACTCTGCCTTTCCTTGTTTGCTTTGAAGTACAGGAGCCTGAGGTGGTGGGACATTCCAGGATGCTTTTTCCAAATCTCTCTATCATCCCAGAGGAACAGTTTTCCTAGGGAGACTCCAGTCTGAAACAGAACGGGGCCAGACCCCCAGGGCAGTTTAGATAACCCCAAATGTGAACCTGGCCCCATGGCCAGCGGGAGCCGCGTGCCTCTGCTCCTCAGACACGGCTGCATTGCAAAACAGAAACACTAAAGCCGCTTGCCAAGGAAACGAAAAGTTACAGCGCTGAACTGCACAGGGTCCCTGTAAACAGCTGGCTGACAGGTGAGGGAGGTTCAAAGCAACTGCGAACGCCTGATCAGAGATAACTCCGCAGGTCTTCTAGGCTACAATTAACAGTTACGGTTCCCTGAAAAATGCCCAAGATGTGCTGTTCACATCTAATGAGGTCACTTCTTGAGAACAACCCGTCACTGCGGAGCGAGCACCAATCACACTGACCACGCCAGGCGCTGGAACATCCCTAACATTCACCTCCAAGAGCTACTTCTGACAGCGGCCGCTGTCGTCAGCGCAGGAGCTGCTGCAGTGCTGAGAGCGCTGCCCATGCTGCCCAGGCCCCAGCACAACATCCCCGGGGAGGTGACAGGACAAACCCCCTTCCACAAGCACATGGGGCTTCACCTGAGTCACAGAGATGATGAGGGGCAGCCTGGGGATGAAGGCTCTGGGTGTTCTGCCTGATGGGGGAGCTGCCACCAGAGCTGCAGAGCATGAGCAGGGACAAGGTCGGCTCCTCTGCCCCACAGCCAGCGAGGTGTGGGCTGGGAACAGGGGGGCTGTCACAGCACGAGGCTGAAACAACACCGGCACCCAGAAAAGTGGACACGAGACAAATATTGCAACTGGGACAGGTGTCTTTCACGTGCTGGAGAAGCCGAGCCTGCAGTGAGTGGTGCCATTTCAAACCCGATTCCTCTGGCCCGTCCCAAGCCCCGGAGCTGACCAGGGGTGCGTGTGACGGTGGCTTTGGCTCTGGCCAGACACCTGGAGCCCCAGGAACATCTCCCTGGGTGTGAAGTGCTGCCTCCCCACCCCAAATCCGCGCTCACGCTGCGGGTTTCACCACGGCTTAGACAGGACACACGGCACTCACCTCAGCTTCAAAGCTCATGACTTGCAGCTTTTTGCTTTCCAAGGGACAGATGCCAAAACTGTGAATGAGGTGGGTCGCCACAAGAAGGCTGAGCAGTTTGTAGAAGCTGAGAGCAGACCCTGTGCGGCCAGGCCTTTCCAAGGCCGCCCATACACACTCTCCCCAGGGCTTCACCTCCCAGCATAGGCTTGGATGGGAACCTGCTCCAGTCTGGGAGCCAGACACACAAACTCTACTCCGGGGACTGTAAGGGAGGCCGGGTTTTGTGTGGGGACCCCAGCTCTGGAAAGTAAAGGTGTGTCAGATCCCGTCTTCCAAAGGGAGGTCCTTTTGGTCACCTGCAGATGTAAGTCAGGGATCCTCCCACAGGACAGTAGTTCGGTCCTGGGGGAAACTGCTGATCAGGCCAGAGGTGGCTTCAAGCTGCGCTTCAGCACCACACTGTAACTTGAGCCAAAACCTTCAGAAAAAGACAATAAATGCTGTACCTGATCTCAAAGAGAAGGCTGGCTTCCCTGCCACAGCGCTCAAAATGCTGTATCCCATGCAGGTAACGGGGCTGTAAAACCCTCAGAAGCACACTTGGGAGGCAACGGGCACCAGGGGAAGTCGGTTCCGAGACCAGCAGCTCTGTCCTAACACATGCGCAAAAACCTGAAGCTGAAGTTTCTAGCGTAAGCTGAAAATCACAACCAAAGATGATCCGGGCGTTCCTGGGATGCCGACGGAAAGCGGGGATACGAAAAGGTGAAGCAGCACAAAGCGGGAGGACCCCCCAGCTCCTGGCTCCAGCAGCATTTTGAAGGAGGCTGTTTTCTCCACACAAGGTGCAGCGGGGCTTCCCAGCACCTCCCAGTAGGAACACTGGGCAAGAAGAGACTGCCCAGTTACTTTGTCCTGGCCCTAAGAAGCCACATAGCCCAGAAGGGGATGCAGAAACACTCTCCAATGCCACATACTTTGAAACAATATCACTTAAGCGCTGAAGTTTGCACTTTCCACAGCCTTCCAGGCTTCAATTCAAGTGAACTCTTCAAAGCCAACTGACTGCAGGGCAAACACATCCCCTGCAGTTCAGATTAGGAGAGGTTATCACCACAGCTGACAGCCACCCGACCGCGCCAGCTGAGCTCATCTGTTTTCCTAGAAACACCCCCTCCCAACTTAGTTTAAATACTGGTGTCAGGATTAAGCTTAAAACTTAGTTCTCCTTCCAAAACTTAGTTAAATTTCCTTATGTCTCAAATAATTCTGTGCCTCCCGAGATGAACAGGGCAGTTAAAACCTCTGTGTGGGTACCAAACGGAGCTGACCATGTGAATCCCCCTCTGCAGCCCCCTCCTCCTGTCCCCGTCCTGGCGGGGGTCAAAGGGAGCTGGCGAGGCGAAAAGCACAAACAGAAGTTATAGAACTGAAGAGGCACTGATGAAACAGAAGAGAGGTGTAGGCAACTGGAGGTACTGCACGGCAAGAAAATAAACGCTGCAGTGCTGAGGAACCACAAACCTCCTCCACCTGGATATCACAGGACGCGCTTTCTTGGTCTTTCCTTTTCTTCTAATGCTCTAATTTTAGTTTCTGCAGCCCTCCTCGGACTTTCCACCTCAATCTAAAGACTCCTGCCCACAGCCTGCTCTTCTCTATGTATGTGCAAGGCAGACTCATCAGGAAACCTATACATGAAAAGAGGTTACTGATTAAAAGGAAAAACCCTGCAGACCCACCGCAAACTGCTTTATCCAAATTCCACTGAGTATTTACAGTATTTACAGTCTGAAAAATGCATTTATAAACCCAGACGTGTGCTAAGCACCGAAATATTTCATATGCTTCAAACAGCTTTAAGCAGAGGTGCAAGTCATGTCCAAGCAGATTGCACTCTCTGTTTTATATGTCCCTTTTAGACCTGAAATTTGGTCTGCCTGAACAGAAAGTAAAACTGAAATCGGTTTTATTTTTTTTTTTTAAGTCGAAGAGCTACAGCTTTTCAGCTGCAGAACATTTTTTTCCTTTTTCATGCCCTGATAAGATTAGCAAACCAGAAGTGACATTATCTTCTGATTTGTAAGCGGATAGCAGCCCAGTAAGTCTCTCTGAGTACAAGCACACGATTTTTAAATTAGCAAACAATGAATTCACCCTTAGGGACTTTCCACGTCCTGTCGGAAATAGCGCAGCGAGGGACTTTCCGCAGCGGGAGCCGCCGCAGGACGTTACACACGTTGCTGGCTACGGACGCACCCGCACCGCATGAAGCAAACTCTGCTTTGCGGCACTACGCTAACAAGCCTAGGCCTGAGGCAGGGTTTAACGTTAGTCCAGGGTACCAAGAGAGACCCTGGGCTACCATGGGCCTTTGCTGGCTGCTTCCATCAGCCCAAGAACAGCCGGAGCTGCAGGCCTGGGGCAGGAGGGGAGACACGGCCAGATCTTGACTATTCCCACCAGTTCCCAGGAAAGAATCGGCTTTTCCTGAAAGGGCATAGAACATCCCGAGCCCATCAGGCTGAACGGCACCTGAGGAGGGCAGGAGGGGCAAACTCAATCCCAAGACCGAATCCTGCTCCCCTTTCATCGCCCGAGAGTAACCAAAACCGAGATCAGGGCTGCAGCACAAGCGCTCCAGAGCCACAGCTCTAGGAAACATACTGTGTTTTAGCAAAACATCCACCAGGACTTTTGGAAGATTAGGTAGAGGGTAACAAAAGAGACACAGCCTTATCAGCTCAGAGGCCCCGGAGCATCGCACACAGCGCAGCCTACAAGGAGACAGACTCACCCCAGGGCAGCTCGTTGCCCTTTTGAATTTCAAGGGCAAGTCCTGGCCGGACTCCAGCGCGTTCAGACACTTGTGAGACCACACAGGGAGGACCTGGGCCAGCTGATGACTTTTTGCTGAGCTCTGCAGGAACTCCTTAAAGATTTGTCCAGGAGAAAAAGTTCACAAGAGCTCATCAGTCACAGCACTGGAAGAGCACTGGAAGCTGCTGACAAATATCATTTGGTTTGGTCTAACAGAGACAAGCTCACTTACTACAATCACCATTTTCAACACAGCAGTGACTTTTAGTCACTGGTCACCAGAAAAACCTATGGCGCAGGTCAAGCAATCTGCAGACACCAGCAGGACTGCTTGAACCTGGAACTGCAGTAAAACACACCGTACCCTGAAACATAACTCCCAAACTCTCACTGCTGCGCCACTGCTTTTAACCGGACATTTTTTCAGGCACACAGCCACACCGTGAACCACTTATGAGCGAGGTTTTCATGGCAGAAGAACCATTTAGCACCATATTTCCCTTCGTCTTTTGGACAGAACTTTTAGCACAAAGCAGCGGAAGGTTCTAGAGAGCAGGACAGGGAAGCAGTGGCGCAGAAGCATCTTTGTGTAGAACAGGCTCAGCAAGCTCGGCAGAAAACTCAGGCATGATCCACAGCTGCCATTTCTTTCTGCTGACTTGTAGCAGTACTGCAGAGAACCCAATCGTCAGCCTAGACAGACTGAGCTTAAATCTTTCCTGACGCACATCTCAGTCACTCCACGGACCACAGGGTCTTTACCTATGGCAAGTGCAAGACAGAAATAAAATTCACTCCTCTTACCCCAGGCCCTCCACATGGCGGTTCTTCCACTCCAGAAGGGATGACAAAACTGTCCTTCGCGATCACCAAAGCTTCCCGGTGAATGCGCCTTCACCACTAACTGCCAACACATTTTAATGGCGCAAATCGCCACAGCGGAGTTGAGGTGTTGGAAAGCACGGCGCAGCACATGGCCCTGCCGCCCTCAGCAGAACAAACCTCTGAGGAGCGGTACCTGTACACAGGCTGGGGACCGAAGGCCCACAGCCCTGAGGAAGGCCTGCATTAAAAAGCTGGTGGGCTGCTCAAAAAGAGCAGGAGCAGAAAAGCCATCCTGACCAGCAGGCTCGTGGGGCCACTGCCCTGGTGGCTATGGGGGTGCTGGCTGGAAACAGGATCGTGGCCAGGATGGCTTCCTCAAGTTTTAGGTTCACATTTCTTGACAGTTCACTTGCCTTTTATAGCAGAAAGGAGGTGGAGATCGAGCAGGTGGTTCCCACCACGGAAGGAACCTCCCTGGTGCCTGCGATCACGAGCAAATCTGAAATGGTTTCGGTCCAGCCTGTGCCCTCAGAAGGGCACACAAACCTACGGCAGCCAAGAAACCTCTCCAGCTTACACTGAAATCCAGGGAGGGAAAAGCTCAGACCACCACTGCCGGTGTCAGCGGACAAGCAAAACCACCGGAGCCTTCCCCAAACACAAAGGGAAGGATAGGCTGCAGACAGCGAAAGCCTCGCTTTGGTCTTTACCTCGTATTCTTTAATAGTCCCCTTCCACGTGCAGCCACTGTTAATACAGACAGCGGGCAGACTTTCCACCTCCCGACGAGCCGCGTTGTCTGGGAAAGCCTAAAATGGAAAAAACAAGCAAACCACAAAAATTACTGAGGGGTTGCAGTTTTAGTCCAGTCTCTTAATTCTTTACTAAGGCTCCTCCGAGTCACCACATCCTCAGAGGTTGCCAATGGCAAACAAATGGTTATTACAGTGTTTAACTAGGCCACTGCTACATCGTGACCTGGATTTTAGGAGCTGGGGAGTCCACCACATTAATCATAACTCTCACTACTGAAGAAAACGTTTCCTAGGAACAAGGGATTGTCAGAACTTGCATTTTAAACAAAAAAAAAATGCAAGTGGTATTAATGGTATCAGTGACCTTTATTTTTTAAAATGCGTTTTTACTTACCGAGCTTGTTTCCAAAATAGAAATTCCTTCTTCGTATATTCCTTCCTGAATACAGCTGGCACACTTTTGAGGTCCAGCACTAGCAGACAGAAAAATAATCATCATACACAACAAAAAGAGACCAATTTATGATTTAATGATAAAGCGATTTCTGGTAGCTTTATAAAATGAAAGCATTTTCTTATTTTCAAACCACCACATCGAGCCTTTGCTCATGTGTATTTTTTATGCCGATTTCTGATTCTAATATATTTTCTTCTACCGATTACCCACTTTATTCAACTGCCCTCACTTAAAGGCAAGAGTGAGACAGAACACTAGGAAACTTTCCTGGAAGCCAGTGTGTGTTTAAATTTCTCACATTTTGGCAAAACAACCATAGGATGATTTTTAGGAGCAAGTCCCTTCAGTAGCTGTGATGAATGGCAAAAACAACCCGGGAGATTCTGGAAAAGGGAACACTGAAGCAACCCCCACAAAAATAAAAGCAAGCCAGAGATGACACGTTCCCTTAAAGATGGCCTGACACAGGCCATGGAAATCAGATTTTGCTTTCTTTTTTTCCTTGAAAATGCCTTTTCAGGCATTTTGTCTTTAGGCTGAAGGCACAAAAGTTACCTTATAATTTTCTTCAGGCAATAGGAACAGTAACGATGTCCACACTGAGCTTGAAACGGCCTCCTCAGTATATTCTTGCAATCGGAGCAGAGGTATTTGACCTCCAGTTTCGTTCCCAGGATCTCCTTTGCAAATCCAGGCTGGTTTAGATCCAAAGAGCCAGGTGGAGTAGAGTTTGCTGCTGCCATGTGAACAAAAAATCCTGGCTGTATCTCCAGAGCCTAAAAATAAAAATATTTTCTCTGTTTCAGTATAACTGGATGGTGGTAATTTTTCACATATGCTCACAGAATATTACACTGACACCCAAAACCCAACAACACAGGTAAACACACTGATGTCACGCACAAGCCCACCTCCACTTAGCTAAAAATACAGAGAAAAACTTTACAGTTGATTTTGGAATTAAATCCAGAACAAAAAGACCATGTGAACAGACCTCACTAAAATCCCCATCCAAGCTACCCGAAATGCAGCCTGCACAGAGAAACCAAGGTTTCTGACCCAAAACAAGAATCACAGAACAGTTTGGGTGGAAGGGACCTTCCCAGCTCCCCCAGTGCCCCCCCTGCCATGACAGGGACATCTTCAGCAGCTCAGGTTGCTCAGAGCCCCGTCCAGCCTGGCCTGGGATGTCTCCAGGGATGGTTCAGCCACCACCTCTCTGGGAACCTGGGCCAGGCTCTCACCACCCTCAGGGCCAACAATTTCTTCCTCATGTCCAGCCTGAATCTCCCTCCTTATTTTAAAACCATCACCCCTAACAGGTCCTGCTAAAAAGTCTGTCCCCATCTTTTTAAGTACAGAAAGGCCACAATAAGGTCTTCCCAGAGTCTTGTCTCCTGGCTGAAGACCCCAGGTCCCTCAGCCGGCAGAGAGATCAAAAACTGTCCTACAACTGACCAGGAACATAAATAAATCACCTTGGTCTGCCACAAACCCGTAAGCACTGTGAGTTGCCCACAGCCTCACACCGCTTGTTTTCAGTTGTCCAAAAGGCCGGGAATTCAGCCCAGAGCCCGGCCCGACCGGCCGCTTCCAGAGGGCTGGAGAACGCAGGTGTGAGAGGCACAAGCAAACCAGCGAGAAGGGAAAGAACAAACCGCATTTGTTTGACCACTGAGGATGATCCCAAGATGCGTCTCCCGCCCTCCCGCCCCGCAGGCACCGCGGGGCTGCCCGTACCGCCCACGGAACCGCCCGTACCGGGGGTGTCCCCACCGGGGCGGCCGCTCCAGAGACCCCGGGACAGGGCCGGCCGGCGTCATTCCCGTGCTGCGGGTATTTAACCAGGTCCTTAACGCAAATTCTATTTTTCCGTCGTATCACGACTGCCTGCTCCTCGCGGGTTGTTTTCACAGTCCCGGACACACGCACCTCCCCGGGATCACACGGGAGAACCGGGCACCGCCGGCCCCAGCCGCCCGCTCGGGACAGGCCGAGGAGCCGGGCCGGCTTTCCCGCGGCTCGGGCAGACCCCACCGGCCCCGGCTGCCACCACCGCCCGGTGCGCCCCGGCCTGCCCACCGCCAGGAGGGGCCGGGCCAGGCTCAAGGCGGAGCGAGGCCCGGG
>VWYH01000773.1:503494-526870 GCA_013399365.1 Pampusana beccarii | reverse complement strand
CTCTGACGTCACCGTCACGCCCCGCCCCCACACCCCGTCACCCCCACACTGTCACCTGCCCCGTCACACCGAGACGCCCCAAACCGTCACCTGCACCCCAAACACGCCCCCCACATCCCCACACTGTCACTTGCCCCGTCCCCCCCCCGCCAGCCCCCACAGCGTCACCGCCCCCGTGTCACCCCCACACACAGTCACCCCCAGGACTCCTGTCCTCTGCCCCACCCCTCCCCGGACCCATCCGCCCACCCCCTGTGCCGGCCAGGGGGGTACCCAGAGGCACCCTGACCCAACCCTGGGGTCCCAACCTCTGGGGACACCCACCTTCCCGCCACGACCGCCCCCCACCCCCCAGAGCCAGTCTGGTCCCCCAGGAATGCAGAATTCCCCGCGGGTGGGGCCGGCGCTGCTCACCTGGGCACAAAGCGCCATGGCCACCCCGCCACAGGGAAGAATGGGCAGTGGCTGGCGGGGTTCCGTGTGATCAACAAAAAGTGACGTTGGGGGAAGCAGGAGGTGCTTTTTGCAGGGGAATTTGCTCTGCGAAAGGTCACAGCGGCCAGTTTTGTCACTTAGGGTCCCCAGCTCTATCACGATGAGCAGTGCGGGGGCTTTGGGGCTTTACGGCTGCCCCGCCAGCAGGCAGGGGAGGGCTCGTTCTCATCACACGGGGATTTCATCTGCTGCTGGGAAAATCCTCCCCATCAGAGCCGGTTCAGTGCTGCCCCTGACAGCGCAGCCAAGGGGTCTGTCCCAGTAGCTCTGGCTGTGGGGACAGTGCAGGAGCGGAGCAGCACAACAGGGAGGCAAATGGGGGCAGCTCACCAGGGCCTGAGCCGGCTACAGCCAAGCCCAGGGCCACTCTGGTCACTTCACACGGGACCAAAGGCTATGCCGGTGCCCTTTGAGGTGAGGTGCTCCTGCAGAGCCAGCGACTAAGGGGGCTTCCTGGTGGCTGGGGATGAGGTGTGTCCCTGTGCACGTGTTGGCACTGGGATGAGCACAACGCAGCTCCCCTGGGACTGGCACCACCGCATGGCCATGCTGGCACCGCTTCACTCACTCCACCGCGACATACCTTTTCCCAGCGCAGCTGTGCTAGTCCGGGAAAGCAAGTGTGGAAACCTCTACATCATCAAAGTCTTGGCTGGCTGACGTGATTCAGGGAAGGAAAACCCCTTTGCCATTTCCGAGCGAGCTGCGACCCAGGCAGTGGCGCTGGAGGCTTGACATGCTCTTCCCAGAGAGGCAGGAACCGCCAGCAACATCTCGCCTGCAGCTCCAGCCACGGGACAGAACCACCCGGGGCTGCTCTGAACAAACCCACCGCTGCAACACCCCGGCTGCCACCGCAGGGCCAGAGGAGCAGCTCTTGTGACACCGAGTAAAGCACAGCATTAACCTTCCACCTCCGCACGTCAAGACCACTTCCCAAGGCTCCTGGGCAGCTGGAACCCAGCAGGTCGTGGTGACAGAGCCACAGACCGACTCCGCGGAGGGAAAACCCCCACGCTCTCCCGGTGCCCCGTTTCTGCACAAAGCCCGATCCCCGTGACCTGGAACCCAGCGGCTCCCCTGCGTTTTGCTATGAGGATCTGCAAAAACACCGCCAAGGGTTTTGAACTCCCGTTCCCTCTCCCACGTCCCTGAGTTCAGAAACCAGAGCGAGAGGGTCGGGTTCTCCTGCCTTTACTGCGGAGCTTTTCGGGTGACTCAGACGCAGAGCTGAGCGGTTTCATCCCTTCCCAGAGGAACGAGCAGGGACGCTGCTGCCGCTCAGAGGCAGCGCCTCTCTCTCGCTCACGGTCTTACGCGGGTTTCCTGCAAACTGGACGCAAACGGGTGGATTTTTCCGCCGAGCAGCCGAAACGCCGCGCCCGCTGCGGGGGCAGCTTGTTCGGTCACCGGCACCAAGCGGCCGCCCCCGCGGAGAGCAGGGGCTGCCCGGGGAGCGGGACTCCTGCTCCGCCTTGCGAGGGGCCCGAAGGGAACCCCCGGGGCTCCTCGGGCGGCAGGAAGGACCTTCCAGCAACCACCCGCGTTACCCACCGCGGGGAGCAGAAACCCTCCGCTCCCGCCGCAGACCCTGCGGGACGGGGCAGGCGGGAAGGCCCCACGCCGCTCTCCCGTCGGCTGCCGCCCGGTCAGGTCCTCAGCACCCGGAGCCGTGCGGGAAGCGGAGCCGAGGACGCCGGCGGCACCGGCCCGCGCTGACGTCACCACCGCGGCACTACTGCCGCCACGGCGCGTGCCCGGCTTCCCCCAGCTGAGCGCGGCCATTAGTCAACGGTTACAACAGCACCAAGCGATAAGCCAATCCCTTCTTGGCACCGAGTTATTGGCAGCGGCAGCAGCCTCTCAGCGTGCATAGGAGCCTGCCCGCCCGCCTCCAGCCCGCTGTGTACATTAGCCAATGGGAGAGCGAACAGGCTTGATTGCTCTGTTTCTGCGCCTATTCCGAATAAGTGCGTCACGCCTGGAGCGCTATTATGTAGAAGCCCACTGAGCAACCCGAAACACCGCCCTCTAAGAGCGCTTCCCGCTAATGAGAGGCCGTCTTTCCTGAAGGGCGTGAGCACTGCCCTATCGGCGAGCGCGGCGGTGGGCCTCGCCTCCCGGGGCCGGGCGTTGGGCTATGCCCCCCTGAGCGGCGGGCGCGGCCCCGGGCAGAGGCGCGCGGCCGCGGGCGGGGCTAGTGTGGGGCCATGGCGGAGAGCGACTGGGACACGGTCACGGTGCTGCGCAAGAAGGGCCCGAGCGCGGCCCAGGCCAAGTCCAAGCAGGTCAGCGGGTCATTCGCGGCGGCGAGCGGCGAGCGGCGAGGAGGCTCGGGCCTGGCGCAGCCGAGGCCCGGGCGAGCTCTGCGGCCGAGGCCCGGGCGAGCCCGTGGCCAGGGCCCGGCGCCGCTGACGGGGCGGCTCCGGGGAGCGGAGCGCTCACGTTGGTCCCTTTCCTCCCCCAGGCGATCTTGGCGGCCCAGCGGCGCGGAGAGGACGTGGAGACCTCCAAGAAGTGTGGGTATCCCCGGCCGGGCTGCGGCGGGGCGGGGGGGGCGAGGCCTGGGCAGCCCGGCCCGGCGGTACCGTTCCCCGGGGCGGGGGCTCACCGGCCACAGGCCGCCCCGGCCCGCCCCCCCGCGCCGCTCTTGCGGGCGGCCGCCTGGCGGGGGGGGGCAGGAGGCAGCACCCACGGCCAAGGCGAGGGTCGCTCTGAGTGGGGCCACGTGGAGCCGAGAACCGGGGGGAGTGCCCGGGGNAGCGGCGAGCGGCGAGGAGGCTCGGGCCTGGCGCAGCCGAGGCCCGGGCGAGCTCTGCGGCCGAGGCCCGGGCGAGCCCGTGGCCAGGGCCCGGCGCCGCTGACGGGGCGGCTCCGGGGAGCGGAGCGCTCACGTTGGTCCCTTTCCTCCCCCAGGCGATCTTGGCGGCCCAGCGGCGCGGAGAGGACGTGGAGACCTCCAAGAAGTGTGGGTATCCCCGGCCGGGCTGCGGCGGGGCGGGGGGGGCGAGGCCTGGGCAGCCCGGCCCGGCGGTACCGTTCCCCGGGGCGGGGGCTCACCGGCCACAGGCCGCCCCGGCCCGCCCCCCCGCGCCGCTCTTGCACCAAAGGCTATGCCGGGGGGGGCAGGAGGCAGCACCCACGGCCAAGGCGAGGGTCGCTCTGAGTGGGGCCACGTGGAGCCGAGAACCGGGGGGAGTGCCCGGGGCCGGGGGGAGCGCTCCCCTGTAGCCGGCTGCGAGTTCCTGGTTGCCCAGAGCTGAGCTCTGGGCTGGTGTCAGAGCAAGCAGAAAGAAAAACGTCAGCAAGAACATTCGCATTCTTGAGGCCGCAAAGCTCTTAGAAGAGCCTTCACCATCACAAAACTTTAAATCCTAATTTTTGCAGCTTATTTCTCTTGTTGGTAACGTATGTGTGAGGATTTCTATGACTGCTTATGTTCCTGTGACGTTGCTCTTTGCTTCCTGTCTGATGTAAGTTCTCAGGTTCTCTCACCATAGGAATGAGATTATGATGGTTGGAAATAAATAAATAGATGATCTTTGAACAACCTTAGTCAGCTTTATCAAGAGACTGGATGTGAGAGGCCAACGTGAGAGAAAGAATTCAATCTAGGACTTAAATACTCCACCTAAAATGAGACAAAACAAATACCATGTTTTTGAGCCATAGGCTTTCAGCAAAGCTAAGTACGGTTAGAGTTTACTTATAAAATGCATCAGAAAATTGATTAAAAGCTACTTATTCGTGCTGCCTTATACCTGAGCAAACAAGATAGAAGTTCAGATATTAACCTCCCTACGCTGTAGCACAAAAGTGTGTACAGAGGGAAGTTTAAATATGAAGTCCCCAAGCAACGGCAACATCTTGCCTATCTGGAGTGAAGTTCAGGTGTGAAGTAAGGGGAGGGCTCTGCACGGCTGTGTTTAGACATCAGCATTAACAGCATTAAGATAACGTGTTCTCTGACCTGCTTTGCGCAGGATCTGCTTGAGATCAGTGCTGATGTTGGCATGTTGAAATCGTGAAAGCTCCCTGGGATCCTGGGCAGCTGAGTGCTTAGAAAAAGCACTTTGATACTTTTTGGCACAGCTCTGAGCCTTGTTTTGTTTGTCTTTGGTTTTTTGTTCTTGCTTTGAATGATAGGGGCGGCAGGCCAGAACAAACAACACTTTATTACAAAGAACACGGCCAAGCTCGACCGAGAAACAGAGGAGCTGCACCATGACAGGGTTCCGCTGGAGGTGGGCAAAGTGATCCAGCAAGGCCGGCAGAGCAAGGGCATGACGCAGAAGGACTTGGCCACAGTGAGTATGGCCTGCTGGCCGCTGCCTTTTCCCCTCCTGAGCAGGCTCAGGCGCCTCCAGCAAAGGTGGAAACCTTTTCTGGCCCCTCGTGGGCAGCTGCAGTGGGACGGTGTCATGAGCAGAGAGTTTGGTGAACTCTGATCTCCAGGCAACATTAGCTACGCAGGAAATGTCTTAGGGGTTTATCTCTACAGCTCTTGAACACCTGCTTGGAGACAGCGTTGCTGCAGCTGGTGAGCTGGTAGGAGGCTGTTTTGTTATGTTTGGTTTTTATTTCCCCTCTCCTCCCGTCAACTCAGCGCTGATGTGAGGTTTTTTTGTACCATCTGGGCCTGCTGCAGCATTCAGAAGCTCGCTGCTGTCTTAAGCAACAGCAATCCAGAGCGTTACTGCTCCTCCTGGGGGACCCAGGAAAGCAGAAGCCTGTCCAGGGTGGTGTCACCTTCACTGCGACACTCAAATAGCCAAGGGAGGCAATAGCGGTAGTGGAGTAAGCCTGGAAGTAGCACTTTGTCTTCTGATTCTGTCATCGTTAGGTGCTGTTAATTATCTCTGTGAGTACTTCGCTGTGTATGGAGCCAGTGTTTGAGATGCCTCTTCTCTTTTTAGAAAATCAATGAAAAACCACAAGTTATTGCTGACTACGAATCAGGAAGAGCAATCCCCAATAACCAGGTTATGGGCAAGATCGAAAGAGCCATTGGTAAGTTCAGAAAGGAGACTTCAAAAATACCATCAATGTTTTCAGTGCCCAGGAGGGGTGTTTTGGTTTAAGTTACATTTTCCACATCAGGAAGAGTTGCTGGCTGTAGGTTATCTTGGGTGCGGTGTCATTAAGCCATCTTCTGATAAAACTTGCATCTGCTGACTGAAACCAGAACTCAGAGCTCTTGTTCTCCTTTGTTTTTCATCTTCTTGCTCAGGACTGTGTCCTGGCGCCCACCCGTGCACTCTACCCCCAAAATCAGTGAGATACTGAGACCCGTGAACACCTGGTTGTACTTCGGAAAGTATCTTGCAGCCACTGGTGTTGATGTTACTCTCCCAGGCCGGTTTGGATGCCATTTTCTAGGAAGACAGTGCACAAGCAAGAATTGGATCTTTTCTGAAATTAGTCTGGTGCTCCTAGAAATTAAAGCAGGATTCTCCCCGACTCCAGTTCCCCTGCCCTCTTATTTGGATGTTCTCTTCCTTATAGCAAAAACTTGTGGAAATAAAGTTATCGGGTGAATGATCGAGTGCTGATAGCAGCTGATGATGGTTCTCTCCTTTGTCTTAATCCAGGCCTTAAACTGCGTGGGAAGGACATTGGAAAACCGCTGGAAACCGGCCCCAAAGGGAAATGACAACAAAGCCTCGAAATCAGTTTGTTCAGACTGATCTCGCCTGGCTGGTTCTCCTTGACCACCAGAATCTCTCTTCGTATTGCCAAGCTGAACAAGAGGGTTTCAGACTTGCTTTGGGGGGGAAATCTGCCGAATCTGTACCTGCTGTAAAAAGGCAACCTTAAAGAAGCAATTTTCCTGATTTTTGTTTTCCCTTCCTCCTTTCCAGAGATTGAAGAACTAAATCCTCAAAAATACCGCGTCTGATTTGCCAGAAAACGTGTGTCTTGGTGTTTAGAATCTAAGCAGCTAACTTTAAGACACTTGGGCTGGTCTGAAATGTGGTCATTTAATTGGAGCAATTCTGGGGACGGGTGGGATATATTATATATAAATAATTAGGGAGAGTTGGGGGTTGGTCAGTGTCTGCATTTGAAATGGTGACTCAGTCACTGCATCACAATGATGTTTTTGTTTGTTCCTTCCAGCCTGTTTTAAAGAGATCTATAATAAAGTTTGATAGCCTTCAGTTGCACGGGGTTGTTGCTGCATGTTCACCAGCTGGTAGTAAATATTTGTGGTTGGGCATGACTGGAGCTGCAGCAGCGTCAGTGGGACTGCCCGGAGCTCTGGGTCGGGCCCCGCTCTGCTCCGTCCTGGCGCTCAGGGCTGCAGCTTTGGCTTGAAGCCCCAAGATGAAATCAATACTGTGGGTTTATCTTCTGCGGAGGCGAGTGAGGAGCTCTACAGAGCAAGAGGGATGTGGAGACGCTCGGGTGTTTAGATGAAGGCAGAGCCCTGCGGGAGCGCAGCGGTGCTGGGGGTGGTTCCTACTGGGCGCTGTCAGGACGCAGTGCTGGGACTGAGGGGACGGTGCTTGACTGATTGTGGTGTAACCGAAGTGGGACAGAGCTGACGGGAGAGTTCTCTGTGGCAGAGTGAGGACAAACAGGCTTTGGTGACAGCCCAGGGAGCAGGATGGCTGAGCCCCTGGGGACAGGCAGGCACAGGCTGGACCGGCCGCCTTGGCCCGGGGCTGCTGAGCAGCTGCATGGTTTTAAATTCAATTTTGAAGGTTGCAGGGTAAGGGGGGTCCTGGGCTGTGGGTGCCTGAGCCCAGCCTGCGCTTTGGGAGCATTTTCATTTTCCCAATGACATCTAAATGCAAATTATCAAGAGTCCTCACAAGGCAGGGGGACAGTCCTGCAGTTGGTGGGCACCTCTGCAGCGGGGTTCAGGCTGCTCCCTGCCCTGGGATGTGCCGTGTGGTGCCCCCCCAATCCCTGCCCTCCCAGCCATCCCCAAACCCTGCCTGGGTCTCCTCCCAGGGGACGCTGTGCCCTGCGAGCTCTTGTGCTTCATCCTGCATGTGGGAAGGGGCTTGTGCTCCCTTTAGCACCTGCCCTTTGCCCCCTCCTACAGCCAGGGGGGTGCCCACTGCAAAAAGCTCCTGCTCCTGTCAAAGCACGGGCACACCACCACGGCTTGGTGCAGAAAGTTCATGTTACAAAAGACAACGTTGCTTTTCCCGAGCGCTTGGAGGCAGCAGGGCCAGCGGGACATCCCTCGGGGGGCCGGCACCCCGGGGCGAGCACCCGCGGCTGCTCCCCGATGCCGAGAGCCGGCTGCTGGAGTGTGAGGGATGCTGGTGTGATGATCTCTGCCCTGCGCGCCCCGCGGGGGTCAGCAGGCAGCTCCTGCTGCTGCCTTAGGATTTCAGTTCTCATCCCCGTCTTTCGGCATTGAAGATATAATGACCTTGTCCTGTAAAGAAATGGTGACTGGGAATTGGTTCCAGTGAACAGAGGCTGTGTCTAAACTGAAATACGAGGAATTCTTCGAAGCTGCAGAGGGGAGAACCCGTGTGCTGGCGCTCCGTGACCCCGGCAGAGGAACCAACCCCCCAGCACACACGGGGAGCTCCACGGCCCCTTGTGGGGTCAGTCCTGGGGCTGGTGGCTCTGCTGGGGACAACGTGGCACCAAACCTGCCAAAGGAAACTGCAGCTTGAGCTGCCCCCCAGGGTTTTGAGTTGCTGGCTGAGGAGGATGAGCAATGTTTGCGTGACCTGCTCCCCGCAGGGCTCTGGGGAGGAGGATCGCAGCCTCAGCTCTTTCTGGAGCAGCTGCCTGATGGCAGCAGCAGCATTTCTAGGTCAGTCCTACAGCTCCAGGTCACTCGTTCGCTGCCAGCCAGATAAGAGCCGAGCCCTTTGCACCTCCCTGACTTATTGCCAGAGTGTGAGCTCAGGGGGAGGCTGCTGGGATTTGCTGAGCTTTTAGGAAATTGCTGTTCTGGCGTGGTTGGGGGCAATCAGGAGCCCTTAACCCCTGTCCTTACATCTCGAAAAGTGATGTTGTCGAACCCCTGGGGAGTGTTGCTCTCTGCTGGTGTCCGGCTCGCCAGCCCTCGCCGCTTCAACCAGTACCAGCTGCTGGTGGCCACCAGCACCAGGACGATGATGGCCAGGAGAAGGCTGAGCACCACCTCTGCCACAAAGCTGCCAAAGGGTTTCTCTGCAGGGAGAGGAGATGCTGCCAGGCCCAGGAGAGCTGGCTCCAGCCACAGCACCAGCACCTCGAGCGGCACCGGGTTGACCTTTCTGAGGTTGCAGCCAGAATCCGCCACACACCTTCCACCAGCATCTCCAGTGTGGAATGGCAGCTCCCTCCGGTGCTGTAAACAATGTCATCCAGTGCCACCGTCCCCTCCATCGGCCACCTCCGCGTGGTGATCTCAAAGACGATCTGCGGGGGAAGAAGGGATGTGGAGGGTGATGCACAGGGAGGGCACCCAACACTCCTGGAGGGCACCCTGCACCCCAGGCCACCCCACTCACCTGGAACTCGCTGGGGCTCTGCACGGGCACCACACCATTGTGCCAGCCCCAGCTCTGGTGCCCCGCCACACTCCACAGTGTTCGCTGCCCTGCCGCGCTCTGCAGCATCACCCGCAGCTCCCCGCAGGCTGCCAGGTGGAGGGGGACAGGTGCCCGGCATTAACAGCCACCCACAGTCCCCCAAGAGCCAGGGGAGGGGGGTGGCAGCTCCTGACCAAGCCCCTGTTCCCGTTCTGGGCTCATGATGTCCTCCCCAGGGACAGCAACTCCTCCCTGCTGCTATTACCGAGGTGCTCTGGGATGTCCATGTGGTACCAGAAGCGCAGGCAGGAGTCGGCAGCAGCAGGCAGGTGCTGGCTCTCCAGCCGGGCAGTGGTGCCCCCAAGGCCCAGCACACCAGTGTCGAAGTGCATGTAGTGACCTGGATGGGTAGGGACAGAGCACGGGGTGTCCCCCCGTCCTGCAGCCTGCCCCACGTGTCTTGCTCCCCCACAAACTGCCCAGGGCAATGCCCAGAGGATTGCAACCCCGGCTCCGCTCCTCTCTGCCTTTGGGACTGAGCCGTCCCTCTGGGGCGGGGAGGGAATGGGGACGCTGTGGACCCAGGACCACTGGGACGCACTGAGCAGGGGCCACATCCATGGAGGACCCCCTCCTCCTCATCGTCCCAGCCATGCTAGGGTGTTGTGGGAGGGATGGGTGTCTCCTACCATCCCTTGTGCCCAGGGTGTGATCCCACTCGGGGCCGGGGTACTTGGCAAGGGGGATCCCACTCTTCCAGCCCCAGGCGAAGCTGTGCAGGTGGGGGTCCGCAGGGCTGCTCCAGCCACACGTGTCCTGCTCGAAGTCACAGGATGCTGGGAGGAAAGGGGGGGCTGTGATACACCCAGAGCTGCAGGCACCCGCTGCCCTGCTCCGCTCGGTGGGCGGCAGGACATCTGGGGGGGAACGCCCAGCCCCCTCCCCACTGCACCCAGATTTGGGCCAGGCCAAGCTCAGGGCAGGAGCTCGGTGCCCAGCGGCCAGGGCAGAGCCGTGATGGATGGGACGGGCTGTCCTCATCCCCACGGCCAGGTGCCTCCATGGGTGCCCTGTCAGTCCGCAGTGCCCTGTGGCGTCAGCTCTCACCCGGCTCGGCGCAGACTCCGTCTGACACGTGCACGTCGTCCAATGCCACGTACCCATGGTCACCCCCAGCTCCCACTGCCTCGAATATCACCTGCCGGAGGGGGGGCAGGGCGGCACGCTGGGGCTGGCGGCTGCCACACTCCCCTCGCCATCCCCAGCCTGGCCCCCTCCCTGACAGTTTTGTCTTCTTTTAGTTTTATCCAGTTTTGGGCCATCATAGGAAGGACATTGAAATAATAGAAAGAGTGCAGAGGAGGTGACGAGGCTGGTGAGGGGCTGGAGCACAAGTGTGATGAGAGTGGCTGAGGGAGCTGGGGGTTCAGCTGGAGAACAGGAGCTGAGGGGAGACCTTCTGATCTCTGAACTGCCTGAAAGGAGCTTGGAGCATGGGGGGTGTTGGTCTCACCTCCCAAGTAGCAAGTGATAGGATGAGAGGAAATGGCCTCAAGTTGCAACAGGGGGGTTCGGATTTGATATTAGGAAAAACTTCTTCCCCAAAGGGTTGTCGGGCATTGGAACAGGCTGCCCAGGGCAGTGGTGGAGTCACCATCCCTGGAGAGGTTTAAAAGGCGTTTCAGTGAGGTTCTTAGGGCCATGGTTTAGTGCTAGAGTTAGGTTATGGTGGAACCTGATGATCCTGAGGGTCTCTTCCAACTGAAATAATTCTGTGATTCTATGACGCGAGGTCCCTGGTGCCCTGTCCTGTCTCACCTGCCAGTCCTCATCCGGCTGCACAGTGACATGGCTGCGGTGCCAGGCGTCCCCCTCCATGGCTCTCACACTCATCACCTTCCTCCGCACCCCGCTCTGCTCCACAAAGACGTCGAGGGAGCCTGCCCGGGGCACCCACCATGGAGAGGGGTCCTGGGCCGGTGTAGTGTGGGACCCCCACGCACCCAGAGGTGCCCTGGGGCCTCCCGGGGGGTGGCGGCACTCATCTGGGGTCCTGGCACTCACCCGGGGTCCCAGCACTCAGCTGGTACCAGAAGGCCAGGCACTGGGCGGGTGCGGAGGGCTGGTAGGGCCGGGAGGTGAGCGCGGCTGCACGCCCGGCCGGCAGGGAGGCCCTGCCTGTGCTCACCACCATGTAATGGCCTGGGGGGAGAGAAGCCTTCGTGCTGTGACCCCCACCCAGCCCTGCTGGGGGGCATCAGGGCACCGCTGGGGCTGGGGAGTCCCCCAGGGTTGGGGAGTGCTGGCGCTGGGAAAACCTGGGTTTGGGGAGCCCCAGGGTTGGGGAACCCCATACAGGGGTGTCCTCTGCACATCCTGGGCAGGGAGAGCAGGCAGGGCCTTCAGGGCAGGCAGGGAGGACAGGCAGACCCCTCAGGGCAGGCAGGGCTCTCCCAGAGCCCAGGGCAACCGTGGCCCCAGTACCTGCGGCGGTGCCCGTGGTGTGGTCGGCGGGGGGGCCGGCGGTGGTGCCGGTGCCGTTGCTCTGCCACAGCCAGGAGTGCTGCCCGCCGGCTGCCAGCCCGCAGGCGTCTGCCTCGAAGGAGCAGGAGAGCTCGGCCCCACAGGGCCCCGCTGTCAATGCCACATCATCCAGTGCCATGTCCCCCAGGAACCCGTCACGCAGGGCCTCGAAGGCCACCTGCCACCGAGACAGAGGCGTCAAACAGCCTCACTGGCACTTGGTGGCACAGGAGGCACTCGGCCCTCACCCGGTACTGCTGCTGGCCTGTGGCGGGCAGTGTCGCCCGTCCCCGGTGCCAGACGCTGCCCTGGGTGCCACGCTGGGTCCACAGCACTGTCTCCTCCTCTCCCTCCAGCCGCAGCTTGAGATTCAGGGTCCCTGGGCAGAGGGGAGCATTGGGCAACATCCTGAGCCACATGGGGACCCCACCGGCCCAGGGGAGCAGAGCCAGGCTGGGGCGTTCCCAGGAGGGAGCCATGGGGCTGTGTACCGATCTGCGGGCCGGCCAGGCGGTACCAGAAGGAGAGGCAGTGCGGGGTGGCCGTGGGCTCCTGCCGGTAGGTGATGAGCTGCGCCCGCTGCCCGCGGCTCCACAGCGCAGAGGGATCCGCAGTCAAGAAGTAGCCTGAGTGTTGGGGACAGCCAGGGTGGAGGGGACATGGATATGGACGCCCCCAGTTGTACCTGGGCCCGGATCCAGGTGCCTCTGAGTTGCCCCAGCCGAGCTCACCCCACAGGCATGGGGCTTGGAGTGTGCAGGGAACGCCCGGCCCTGGGGACAGGAGGCTATGGGGTCCCCTGGGCTGCCTGAGGCCCCAGGTGAGGAGCCAGCTCCTTACCCGAGCCAGTGGTGTGGTCGGAGCCCTGTCCCTGCCCTGTGCTGCGGACCCATTGGAAGTCACTGGACGGATCCTGGTACCAGCCGCATGTGCCTTTCTCGAAGTTGCAGGACAGCTCTGATGGGAGAGTGGCAGCCGCAGCCAGGAAGGGGGGATAAGGCACTCCAAAAGCAAACGGATCCTCGAAATGCCCCTTTCTCTCTGCTCCCCCACCCCACTCCCCAATATCAACCCATGCGGCTTCCCCAGGGCAGGATGTGTGCTTGGCCCCAGCCCTGGGGCTTCTGCACCATGGTCCCATCCCTGGGCTGGGGACAGGGTGACAGTCACCAGGCAGCCCCTGTGGGAGCAGCATCCACCCCTGTGGGCAGGGAGCTGGGGGTCCCGTCCTGCCTGCGCCTGCCCTCCCTGCCCACAGTCCCTGGCCATACCTGCAGCCCCCGGGGGCACCACATCGGGGTGGCACTGCACAAATGTCACGTTGTCAATGGCAGCAGTCGCTGAGTCCTGCAGATCCACCAGCCCCAGCAGCTCGACCTGGGGACAGTGCGGTGGCAGTGAGCTCTGGGGTGCCTGGCAGCGCCAGCACTGCCCCTCCAGCAGCCAACCAGGCTGGCCCCTGTGCCCCTGGGTGCACCTGGAAGGGCCGGGTCCTCTCCCCCAGTGGGACACTGATGTGTCCCCTGGCCACGCCGTTGTGCCCTTGTGTGTGCCAGGCCAGGTGTTTGGTGCCAGTGCTGTGATCTGCGATGCTGACAGCAAGGAAGCCTGGGCAGGAAAGGCGGTGCAGAGGCTGTGGGGACCAGCAGTCCCCAGCCACAGGCTGAGAGCACCCAACCCACAGCCACAGGGGACAGGGACGGAGACAGTTATGGGTACAGGGACACCCTGGCTCCAGGACGGTGTGATGGGGCAGAGCAGGGCTGGGAGATGGAGCGAAGTTGGGCAGGCGTGGGGGCTCCGCCCGGGGCTGGGCAGGGGGTACCTTGGGGGCCGCTGTGGATGTGGTAGCTCATCTCCATGGCGCAGGCAGGGCCAGAGGGGCCCAGGAGAGGCGTGCGTGCCTTTGCAGGAGCCACCATTTGTCCTTCTCCTGCCTGGAGGGCCAGGAAACTCCCTGGGCACAGAAACACCCTGAGAGGTCAGGGCAGGGGCCTTGCACCCCTGGCAGCACCCCAGCCCCGCACCCTGCCTGGCAGCACCCCCACCCTTCCCACGGTGGTACCCACCCACCCCGGCTGGGCAGGAGCAGGGGGTCACTGCACCCTGGGAGCCCCCATGGGGCTGGGGACCAAAGAGCATCTCCTCGGTGCTGGGAATGGCCTCACCAGTGAGGACGGTGTTGGTGGGCTCGGTGACCCTCTGCACAGCCCAGCGCAGCTGCCCCACGCTGACGTCGTGCCAGCCCCCGGCCCCCGCCTCGAAGGTGGTTGCTCCTGTAAAAGCCCAGGCTCAGCCCCGCTGGGCCAGCACACAACCCGGGGGCTGTGCCAGTCAAGGGGTACGTGGGTCACCCCGTCCCGGTCCCCCCCGCCGCCTGGCTCCGGGGGAGCCGGCTGCCTGCCCACGGCTCTCACCGCAGCGCTTCTCATCAGAGCCGTCAGCGCACGTCTCGGCGAAGTCACAGGCCAGCTCCGCATCGATGCAGCCCCCGCTGTCACAGGGCACCTCCCCGGCCGCACAGGCGCCGGCAGCCGCCCGGCTCGGCAGTGTGGTCGAAGCCTTCTCTGATGGCCAAACACCCCAGGGTGGAGAGCGGTGGTGAGAGGGCCCAGTAGTGTCACCCCTTAAAGCCACAGCCCCTCCTGATGTCCCCTGTCCCTGACCGCCTCCCTAGCTGTCATGTCACCCAGCCCCAGCCCTGCACATTGCCACCAGGTGAAGGGGACCAAGGGGGGTGATGGGAGCTGTCCTGTGTGATGTGGCTCAGGGCAGCAGGTTTTGGGGTGGAGGGGTGGAGGTTGTCACAGCTACAGGATGAGGACACAAGGCAACTTGGGCTGTGATCCCCAGGGCAAGTTCTTGCCACGCTGTGCCCAGGATGGTCACCGTGATGAGCAGAGGGACAGGCAGACCCTGCGGTGGGTCCTTTAGGGATGTGCCGTGGGCACAGGACACCGGGGGAGCCCTGCCCGTGCAGGAGCAGGGATGGGGAACAGCTGCACCCCGGCTCACCCTGCTCCTCCACGCAGCCCGGAGACAGGAACAGGTCATCGATGGCCACGGTCCCTGTGCCACCAGCCACCCCTTCGATCAGCACCTGCGGAGAAGCGCCACGCCAGCAATATCGACATGGGGGGACACGGGGGAGCCGCGAGACCAGGGGAGCCCAGCTCCCGTGATCGGCTGATGCGCTCCCCAAGGAGGGGGCTTGAGGGGTAAGGGGCGATGCTGCGCTGGCAGCGGTGTGTGGTGGGGCTGACAGGGCCATGGGGGCTTCAGGTGATGGTGCTGCCCCTGCACACAGCCATGCGCTGCCTGGGGTGCTGTGTGCCCTCAGGATGCCATCGGGTGTCATTGGGGTGTCCTCCAGGGCTGGGGTCAGGTTGTGTGGGTGGCCATGGGGGACAGCAGACAGGACAGTGGGAAGGCATGGGGTGACATGGGACAGATGAAGACACCTCTCCCCTGACCTTTCCAGCAGGGTGGTCCCTGGGCCAGGGGGCTGGTAGGGGGATTGGAGGTGTGGGCACAGGGACAGGAAGGTGACACATGCCAGCACCAGGAGGCTCGGTTCTGGCATCTGGTTCCCAGTTCAACCCCTACCCCTGGTCCCATGGGTGCATACTGGGGGCAGCCCTGTGACCTCCATGGGGTGGCTCAGCGCCCCTCGCCCCAGCACAGCACCAGCTACCTTGAAGCTCTCCGTCACGTTGAAGTCCACTCTCTCCCGGACCCAGCAGTTGCCCAGGTCTCCCGTCCTCTCCCTCACCAGGTACTTGGTGGAGTTGGTCACATAGGAGATGCTGAGGCTGCTGGTGGCTGAGCCATGGAGGTGGCAGTACAGCACGAGCTGGGGATGGGGAGAGGGGGCTGAGAGAGACCTGAAGCCTCAGGGCAGAGGCACGCAGTCCTCTGCACCCCACAGCTTGGCTGCCACCCCATGGGATGCTCACATTGGTGGGGCTGCAAGAGCTCAGAGGTCCCAGCTGGCACTGGAAATGCCACCAAACCTCTCCCCAAAACACGCTGCCCATCTCTAGCAAAGGGCCAAACACAACCCCAGTCCCACGCGTGGATCCCCACAGCCAGTGACCCTACCCCCCATTACCGCCATGCCCACGGGGGCTGTGACGTGGGGTCCTGGCCGTGACTCACAGAGCAGGATTTGTTAGCCTTCAAAGTGGGGCTGCTGAGCCGGGCTGTGCTGCCAGCCCCTGCGGCCGAGGCGCTGCCCACGTGGAGGAAAAAACCTACAGGAGATGCCAGGAAGGGGCTGAGTGGTGCTGGGTTGGGTGTGCGGATGCAAGTTGCTGTTTTCTCAGCACAGCCATAAGCCAAGCCCAGGCCTGTGTTGCCCCAGGGGCTGGAAGGCACAACCAGCCCAGGGCCAGCGGTGCCCTGGGACCAGCACTGGGGCCCCGTGGCTGGCGCTCGGCCCCGTACCTGCTCTGCTGTTACTGCTGTGGTCCCGGCTGGGGATGCCGTACCCGGTCCCCAGGTTCAGGCTTGTATTCCTCTCCCACGCTGGCTGCTCAACTTCCACCTCCCAGCTGCAGAGCCCTTGCTCAAAGGAGCAGTGCCTGAAGGACTCTGCGGGGAGGGGGGGACAGCAGAGTGACCCAGGGAGGTTCCTGTGATGGGCTGACCCCACCACAAAGTCCTCAGGCCGATTTTGCTCCTCTGGCTGCACAGCCATGGGGCAGAGCTGGGGTGACCCCTGCCAGTGTAGACCCTCAGCCCATCCATACGGTCAGGGGGCCATTGGGTGGGACCACCGTGGGGCTAGGGATGCTCACTGCACCGCTCTGCATCCTCGTCCGAGCCGTCCCCGCAGTCGTCGGTGCCATCGCAGAAGCGGTGCTGTGCCAGGCAGGAGCCCCGGCGGCAGCGGCTCTCCTCCCCACAGACCTGCTGCCCGGTCTCTGGCACGGTGGGACACACCATCAGCACCTGGCCAGCCTGTGGGGATCCCAGCACATGCTGGACTCCCCCCACAGCCTTCCCTGGGTTACTCAAGGGAAAAGGTTTTTGCTAACCGCCCTGTGCCCTGGCCATGCAGATGCACCCAAGGCACAGCAGGCAGCAGCAGAATTCCCCCGGCTTCAATGCCCAGACCAGTTTCCCTGGGAATCCCGGCTCACATATCCCAGTGATGAGGAACTCACCCTGTAAGCCACAGTTCCGGAAGACGATGTCGTCGAGTGCCAGCTCTGCCCCGGAGGCTGGGGGTTGTGTCAGGGAGAAGATGAGCTGCCGACAAGATGCCACGGATGGCACGAGCTGAGCATCTGCCTGAGCCGCCCGGGCATCCTGGGCTTCTGCTGCATCGTGCGGTTCCTCTGGCCCCAGATCAGGGGGAGGGTGTTCGGGTACCAACACGGCCCTGTCTCACCTGGAACTGCTCTGCGATCCGGCCTGGGTAGGCAACCAGCTGGTGCCAGCCCTCGCCTCCGCGCTCGGGGCTCTGCCACAGCCCCACCACCTCGTCCCTGTGTGCCATGGCCAGGCGCAGCACCGGCTGCTCCAGCTGGGTGAGCCCTGTGGGGAGCCCCAAAACGTGGCCCTCGGCACTGGGCACCCCCCCGCAGGGACAAGCTGAGCCCCACCAGCTCTGGGGACCGGACCTGAGACCACTGGGTCCCGCCAGCTCTGCTTGTGGAGCATGGAAGAGGTGAGCGGGATGGCAAGGACCCACCCGGTGGTGCCGGTGGCTCTGTCCCTGCTGTGGGAGCAGATGGCCAAGTCCCTCCCCACTGGCCCCATCGTTGCTTCCCTGTGCCCCAAAGCCCCGCCATGGGAGCCCTTACCGCTGCCCGAGAGGTGGTACCAGGCCCTGATCTCGCAGGTGGCAGCTGCATCCTGCATCACCGGTGACCTGAGCCAGGCCGTGGCTTTGGTCTTTGGCGGGGGTGACACGGTCACCATGAACCACCCTGGGGAGGGCAGAGAGCAGGGCAGGGGCTGCAGCCCTGTGGGACGGCACCGGAGCTGCGGCCGGCACTGCGCCTGCCCCGCCGTGGGACAGCTTCAGCCCCTACACCCCACAGCAACGGCTGTGCCGGCACCCACGGCCCAGAGGTGCGGTGCGGTGCTGTGGGTGCCCAGAGCACACTCACCAGCCGAGCAGCTCCCACTTACCCAGGTCAGTGCCCACGGTGTGGTCTGAGTGGGGCCCCGTGCCCCACATGGCCAGGCTGGCCCGGCCCCGCACCCATCTGAACGCCGAGGTGCTCACATCCTGCCAGCCGCAGTCGCCTTCCTCGAAATCACAGGTGAAGGGGGTGCCCAGCGCTGCTGAGCCCCGCAGGTATCCTGAGGGTGGGCAGACAGGGCGTCAGGGCAGGGCTGGGTCCACCCTGGGGACCTGCACCCACCCTGGGGACCTGCACTCCCACCAGGGACCTGCACCCCCGTGCCCGCAGCCCCATCACCGCTCTCCCCCGGGTGCAGGGCTGGGGCGTGGGGCAGCGGCCGGGCACTCACCACACTGGTTCTCATCTGAGCAGTCGCTGCAGTCGCAGACGAAGTTGCAGAGCTGCTCAGCCACGCTGCTGCAGCTGTTGACAACCAAGGACTCAGTGGGGAGAACGGTCCTGGCTACAGGAGAGACAATGAGGCTGAAAACCCTGCAAGGATCTGGGCATGGTGCCCACGGCGGGTGACAGAGAGCACATGGGGCCCTCAGGTGACATTTGTCTGGTCTTCCTGGTTTGGAACCCTGCTGGGGGGAGTGCTGAGCTCTCAGTGGCATTGTCCCCTGGACAGGATCCCCCACACTGCCCTGGCACCCCACACCTCCCAAAGCCATCGGTGATACCCAGCCCGGGTGCTGGCAGCTCCAGCACTCGCTGATTGCAGGCGATCCTGTCTGACCTTCGCAGAAGAGCCCAGGGGAGGGTTTTGCTGGGCTGGATCTGCCCCGACCCCCAGAGCAGTGCAGCCCCTGAGGTGGGGGGAGCAGTGATTCCCATGGGACCCCACGCTGGGGAGGGACAAGCGGAGCGGCCAGCACCGTGTCCCTTCCCTCCCCGCAGCACGACCCCCGCGTAGGCAGAGAGCTCACCCAGCAGCAGGAGGACCAGCACCGCCTGCTCGGCCATCCCGGCCTCCGGCAACGGCAAAACGGAGCTGGGAGAAGCACGGGGCCGGTGGGGGAGGCCACGCCGCCAGCCTGGGGCTGGAATCTGCTCCCCAGGACCCGCCTCGCGTTGGACTTCAGCCCCGCTGTTATCGGCTTCCCAGTCCCGCAGTGGGGTTTATGGTGGGGTGGTTTGCAGAGCTGGGACAGGTCACTCATGGTCCTGCCGCCCGGCACCGCCGCCAGCATCACAGGCACCCAGCTGGCAGCTGTGTGTCCCCAGGAGACCTTCTATTGCTTTTCCCCACTGAACTTCCTTCTTCAATGCCCTTTTCCAGCCATGGCAAGATGCTGGGTGCCACTCTGACTGGGTTGGGGCCAGCTCACATGGGCCAGTGGCACACAGCGGCTGGGCAAGGGAAAAGGCCATGTCTTCTGCCGAGCCGGTGATGTTGCCAATCCTCGGGGAGAAGGTGGCACCTCTGGCAGGGGTGCCGCGGCCATGCTGTGCCAGCTGCCCGGGCTGCATTGTGTCTAACCATAGTGAGAAACAGTTCCTGAGCATAAGGAGCAGTGGGAGAGCCTTTGGGTGCACAGCCTAGGCTGGCAGCAGGGTGCAGCCTGGCCAGGGAGGGCAGCTGTGCTGGGAGGCAGTGAAAACGGGGTGCAAGGAGCAAACCTCAAAGCAGGAAAGGTATAAATAGGTCGTGATGCACCCAGGCAACGGTGAGCTGCAGCAGGCAGGGATCCATAGGGCTAGGGGTGTCTAGCCATAAAACTGTTGGGGCTTCAAATTTAGAACAAAATTCTGGCTATCTGGAGACTTGGGACAGGCTGGGAGAGGAGACAGGGACGGGCAGGACAGGCAGGAGGACAGGCAGGAGGACAGGCAGGAGGACAGGCAGGAGGACAGGCAGGAGGACAGGCAGGAGGACAGGCAGGACAGCCCAGCCCTGCAGCTGGCTGAGCTGCCTTTGCCAAAAGCTGGGGCTCCAGCTCAGCCCCAGAGACCCAGTGGGGCAGTCCCCAGGGCCGTGCCGATGGCAGGAGCAGGGACAGCCTGCCTAGCAGCCTGGCAGCCCCGTGCTCCCGCTGCCACGTGCAGTCCATACGGTCGCTGCGTTGGGAGGGTGCCCAGGCCAGCACAGAGCCTGGCAGGCTGCAGGCAGCGCTGCTTCCCCGAGCTCACGGCTGCCTCTGCCCAGCGCTTCCCCAACCGGCCCTGGGGACCCGGCGGTGCGACCAGCAGCAGCCAGCCCTCACCCCTGCCTGCACCGCCCCGGCTGGCAGGAGCATCTCAGCACCCAGCTCACGGGGGAAAGCCACGTGGCTATAGGTCACTCCTGGGGGGGAACAACCCTAGCAGAGCCCCAGGAAGGGCCATTCAGCCTGGAAGGAGTGTGGCTCGGCAACCAGAGCCCCACATAGCACCACCAGAACTACCTGGTGATGGCAAGCACGGCCACTGTGCCTCAGCTTCCCACCTGGGCAGGGGGAGCTGCTGCCAGGGCTGGCGCTGCCACGGGGGAGACCTCCTGGCTCTGCTGCTGGCAGCCCCCGTGCCCAGAGCTGGGGCCCCGCTGCTCATGGCTGAGCACAGAGGTTTCTCCCCTCCTCGCTGATGGCCTTGGACAACAGATTGCAGCACGATTGCATCAGATGCAGTAAAATGCAGGGTTCAGCTCCTTGCCTCTTCAGGAGCCCAGACAGGCAGGGGCCAGCAACCCTGCACCCTCCCGGCCTGGGCAGGCTGGGGCTGGCAGCGCCTGTGGGCAGGAGCCCTGCCCGTCCCTGCCTGCTTGGAAACCTGGCAGGCACTGAGCTGACCATGGACCAGCACCACGGCCTCCGGCAAAGTGGCCACCAGGCTCCCAGGTGCTGTAGGCAGAGCATCTACCGCAGGACTGATCCCTCCTCTCTGCACTGGGGGATGCTCAGCCCCCAGTATGAAAGCAATGTGGGCATACTGGAGCAAAGCCAGCTAGGGGCTGTGACCATGATGAAGGGACTGAACTTCCCAGGAGGAAACACTGAGAGAGCTGGAGCTGCTCAGTCTGGAGAAGGCGCAGGGGGATGTCACCCATGTGGATAAAGCCCTGACAGGAGGCGGTGGTGGGACAGAGCCAGCGAGTGCCCCATGAAGGGACAAGAGATTACAAGAACAAAGCGAAAACATTAAATGCCACTTTATCTTATGAAAAAACCTTGTTTTCTGTGAGGGTCATTGAAACCAGATCAGGTTGCCCAGGCTGCTGTGGGGTCTCCATCCGTGGAGATGCCAAAAACCCATCTGGCCACAGCCCTGAGCAACTTGCTGGAGCTGGCCCTGCCAGGTAGGGGTGGACAGGACATCTCCAGAGCTGCCCCAAGCTCTGCGAGTCAGTGACTTGGGAAGCTGTGCTTCCCCATGCGACTACTTCAAGCCAGTTGGCCCCCACCCACCCAGAGTTTGTGACCTAACGGTCACCAGTGTCCAGTGCACGCATGCGTGTTGGCTGACACTCACCTCAGCACAGGGGATATGGCCAACAGCTCGCAGGAGATAAGGTCCAGGCACAGCAGAGCTATTTTTCTAGCGTGGGCCCAGTGCAACCTCATTCATGCCCTGGGCACAGCACTCAGCTTTCTTCCTCCACCAGCTTGCAGCGCTGGAGACAGCTCTGGGCACCATCCTCTGCAGGAGACACAGCTCCAGCCATGCACGCCCAGCCTGGCCCACGTAGCTCATCCACATCTGTCATCACCTGCCTTTGGAGTTTGGGGCAGGACACAGCACCGGCTGAGCTTTAGCAGGTTCTGTCAACCCTGCACAGCTCGGGGCACAGAGGAACCAGCTCCTGTCTGGGTAACTCGCATCCCTGAGCACGAGGGGCCAGGCAGGGAGGCAGTAGCAGGCAGAGCAGCCAAGCAGGAGCTGGGAGGGCACAGGATCACAGCCTGATGGGGCTGGGACCGGGGGAGGGGAGGTTCCTCCAGCCCCAGCCTTGTACGGGATGGCAAGGGATGGATGGATAGATCCACCTGGCCAGCCTCACCCACACCTCTCCCTCGAGCTCTCCCGCAGCTTTTTCCAGGCTCCCCCTGCTGCTCCTCGCTGGAAGTGCAAGCAGAGCCTCCGCGGGAAACACCGACGGGCAGGAGCCGGTCCTGCCGTGCAGGGGCCCGCGGCCAAGGCCAATGCTCTGCCTCAAGGTGACACCACCTGCCAGGGTGGGAACGGGTCCACTCTGCCAAGCCACACTGCGGGCAGCTCGGCCCCCAGCAGGGGATGAACACGGTCCTGCCCACGAGACCACCCTGCCCTTCCCTCTGCCAGCCCTGGGGACCCCTCGCTTTCTCCTCATCTGCCCCAGACCTTCCCAAGGCAAATCCTGATGCACCTTCTGCTGTCCCCACCCCAGACCCTGCCAGCTCGGGGCTCAGCCACCCAAGGGGCTGGAAAGCCAGGGAGTCATTCCTGCTGTAAGGGGACCTGGGGGAAGGAGCAGGCTGAGCCATGAATGCCCGACCACACAAGCAGCTGCACTCCCCAATGTGTTTAATTTTCACATACACATGTGGGATAAACCCGCTCGCCACCGGGGAGGCTGGGGCAGAGCGCCTACCGGCTTCACCGAGGCCTCGTTGTGCTGTGCCGGGGAGGTGGGAAGCACGTGGGAAGTCCGGTGATGGTGGAGAATGGGTGAGTTCAACACAAAGGAAAACCAGGAAAGCCCAGCGCGCTGCCAAGCATAGGGAGCCAGCTGCTCCCACCTCGACTCCGAATCCGACCGCACCAGCTCCATGCTGGTGCTGCTGCCTGGCCAGACCAGTCAGTAACCTTCATCGGCCCAGGTGACCTCGTAGTCTGGATACTTGGCTTTCAGCTTCTCCGTAGTCACAGAATGGTCCGCTCGGCCAAAGCCCTGGCAGAGGAGAGAGGGTCCCGAAGTAGAGCCAGTCCATGGTGGAGCCCGGTGAACCCCTGGAGTGCCTCACTGCAACCAGAGGCTCTGGCAACAGCGTCCGGCAGATGCTGCTTAGCCCGTGCCTGTGAAACTCCGATCGGCTCCAGTCGCTCTGTGGCAATGGCTCAGATTGTGCACAACTCAGCGTGGGGGCAGTGCCCCCCTGGAGCTGTTAAAACCAGCACCGGCATCACTGACACCTTCTCCAGGGCACTCCGGGGGATGCGGGCAGCACACGTTCCCCGCAGCAGCGCCGCTGCCCCTCGGCTTGGCCTCTCTGCTCCCGAGGGGATGCGGTGCCGGTTTGGCCACGAGCAGCGGGACCGGCACAGGCGCTCGTGCTGCCGTCGGGAGGAGCAGCTGCACCCTGGGGTGGGTCCCCCCGCCCCGCGGCCCCTCGCTTACCACCGAGTACCCGTAGACGTGGATCTTCCTCTCCTGGGGGCGGTGGGAGAGGCGGCCGCCCCCCAGGCACTCACAGCCCAGGCCCTGCTGCGCCAGCTCCTGCGCCGTCTGCGCGTAGATGTCGGCTGCGGAGNGAGGGACCGCTCCCCTCGGAGTCCCCGGGTGGCCGGGATGCGGCCCCACGCGCGGCCCCCCCGGGGATCCCGCCCTCCCCCGGCCCCCCCGGGGCCCGCGCCCCTCACCGTGGTATTCGGCCCAGCCGTGGCCGCGCACGACGTCCTTCCCGGGCCCGTCGGCCGCGCGCACGCGCAGCAGCACGTACTTGAAGACGCCGTCGCCATCGATCTCCACGTCCGGGACCCGCGACAGCGCCTCGCCCGCCGCCGCCATCGCGCCCGCCCCGCGCCGCGCCCCGCCCCTTCCGCCCGGCCTG
>VWYH01000773.1:493118-503386 GCA_013399365.1 Pampusana beccarii | reverse complement strand
CGGGCCGGGCCGGGAGCGGGCAGTGCTGGCGGTGCTGCGGGAGCCCGGGGCCGGGCAGGGCCGGGAGGCAGCCCTGGGTGGGCGGTGCCGGTGTTGCCCTCGGCCCCAGCGCTGCCCGCCGTTCCCGAACCGCTCTGGCCCGGCCCCGGCGCTCCGGGCGCGCAGACCCGCACTGCGGCGGGTGGGCGTTTTTGCTGCCCCCGGCGAGCCCCCCCTGCCCCGCCGCGCCAGCCCCGGGCGCATCCCGAGCCCATGGAGGTGTGGCCGGGCTCCCCGGTGGCCGCCACTGTCCCCTGGGCCAGGCCTGGCTGGGCACCGAGCACCGGGCGCGGCCCCGCACTGGTATCAGCACCCAGGGGCCCCCCACAGACCCTGCCCCATGTGCAGGGACCGTGCCCTCTACCCGGAGACCGCTCAAGGGTGCCTTATTGGCACCCTTATAGGTGTGTCCCCCTTATAGGACCCCCTTATAGAGACCCTGCAGTACCTAAGGATCAGAACAGTGACATGCTCAGGACACAGAGACGCTATAGGAACACAGACCTTGTGCATCCCAGCTCCCACCCGCCAACCGTACAGGGCCCCAGCCACAGAGCCTATAGGGCCTATATGGACTTGTACAGCCTCGGCAGCGTGCAGTGCTCCGCAGGGCGCTGGGAACGTGGCCCGGGAGGGCTGGGCAGGGCCCCGGGCGCAGGCAGGGTGGGTGGGCAGATGTGGGGGCCGCTGGGTGTGCAGGCAGAGGGCAGAGGCTGGGGTGTCCCTGGGGCGCCCCCACCCTGACCGAGCACTGCTCACCCCAGGAGGGCTCTGCAGGGTCTTGCCTGGACACTGGCTGGGAGCTGCACCCCACAGCAAACCTCGGCCCATGCTCCTGTCACCCGGCCTCCCCCAGCCCGGCTCCCCATTGCTGCGGCTGCAACCCCCCCCGCCAACACCAGCAGCCTGCAGCCCATCACAGCCCCCTCCCCTGGTCCCCATCCCACCGCACCGACAGGGCAACACCTATCTACAAAGGGGAGTGACCCGGGGGTGCCGGGGGGTCCCCACCCCGTGTTCACATGATGTCGTCCAGGAGGTTGGGGCTGGCCACCCAGTCGAGGGTGCGGGGCTCGGAGGCTGCCATGATCATGCACATGAACTGTTTGCCCGTCCTCTTGTCAATGGGGTAGATGGTGGTGGGGGTGAAGCGCTTGTTGCTCTCCACGAAGTCGCAGAGCTGCTCGTAGACGGCGGGGAACTCGTGCCGCAGGAAGACGCCGCGGATGCGCAGCTCCCGCTGGATGTTGATGAAGCAGACCTCCCGCGCCTTGCGGCCCTCCTCCCCCTCCTTGTCAATGTCCGCCGTGCCGGGCGGAGGCGTCAGGATCAGCGTCTCCATGTCCCGCTCCTTCTTCAAGATCTTCTTCTCGGGGCTGGAGGAGGCTAAGGCCACCTTGGCGTATTTCCTGACTGTTGGCACCTGCGTCTTCGGCGATGGCCTCTCTGGCACTTTTTGGGTGACAGCCACGGTTACATTCAGGAGGAAACATTCATCAGGGTCGTACTGGTTGCCCGTCTCCCGCAGCTCCCGGGCGTACTCCCCCAGGTTGTCTGAGTAGCTCTCCAGCTCCCGCAAGGACAGGTAGGTGGGGGACATCAGCAGGCTCTCCAGCCCGAACTGGAGGAAGTTCTCGGCCGAGCCAGCATTGGGGAAGCCCAAGAAGAGGACGCCACGGCCGCGGGAGAGGTAGCCCACCTTGGCGATGCGCGAGAAGGCCTTGTGCACCTCGGCGTTCTCCCGGCAGAACTGTAGGACGTGGCGGCAGACGCTGCCCACCCGCCCGTAGACGCAGCTCTCCTTGTGCGTGTCCCAGTCCTCGCGGCGGCAGTGCCGGGAGCAGTAGTACGTGTAGCAGCTGTGGCACGACTTGAAGTAGAGGCAGGCGTTGAACATGGTCTCTGTCCGCCGGCACTTGGCGTTGGAGCACATCATCATGTCGTCCTCCTCTGCGCTCAGGTCAGGCGAACAGTTCTCTGGTGACTTCTCAAAGGGGCTGACGGACACCGGGGCGGGCGGGGGGCGCGGGGCACCGCTGCGGGAGCTGGGACCCGGCTGCTCCTTTGTGGGTCGGGGTCCCTCGGGCACGCTGGGGGGGACCCTCCTGCTTTCACCCCGTCGGGGGGCTCCTGGGGTGTTGCTGCTCAGGAGCTGCTTGAGCTGCTCGGCGAGGCTGTCCCTGTTCCCGGCACGGTGGCCCGGTGCTGGCTTGTAGTCGATGACGAGGTCGGTGATGAGCTCATCCAGCTGCTCCAGGCTGCGCTGGCGCCCGGAGCCGCTCTCCCTGGGGACGGGCTGCGGGGCGCAGGGCGCAGCGTAGGGACCAGGCTCCCGCCCCCCGTCCAGCACATCCCAGCTGGCCGAGCGCCTTTCGCTCCTGCCCAGCCCGTCGGCGCGGATGTCGTTGTCAGTGATGGTGATCTCGGGTGTGACGTACCAGGAGCGGCCCGGGAGGCCACGGCCACCGTCGGCGTGCATCCTCTCGAGGATGGAGCTCTCCGAGAGGGACAGGGCGGCGTAGCGCTTGGGCGAGCTCGACAGGTTGATCACCACAGGCTGCCGGCGCTCCTCGGGGGATAAGGCACGGTGCTGCTCCTGGGCGAGCAGGTTCTCGTAGCTGCGCCCGCGCTGCAGGACCTCGTCCCTGCGCACCGCCGGTGCCAGGATGTTGTCCCAGGATTTGGAGTAGTGTTGGCTCTCCCGGCCCAGCCGCGGGGGGGTTACGGCGTAGCCGCCGTGCCAGGAGGAGAGCATGGCCTCGCGCCCGGCCGGCTGCGGGGTGAAGCGCGACACCTGCAAGGTCTGGTAGGGCAGCGCAGCCCGCTCGGGGCAGTACCAGTCGCCAAAGTGCAAGGGCTGGGTGCTGCGGGGCGGGGGGCACGTTCGCGACAGCACCTCCCGCTCCCGGTACTTCCCGTAGTCCTCGGCGTAAAAGACCCGGGCAGAGGAGCCGAGGGCCGGGTATGTCCGGGTGTCCTCAGCGTAGAGGGTTTTGACAGGGGTGCTGCGGGGGGCGTAAAACCGGGGCTCATCCCCATAGAAGGCACGGGTGGGCGCCTCCTGCACTGGGTAACCCCGCGCCTCCTCCACGTACAACGTCCGGGGTGGCATCGTGTGGACGGCGGCTTTGGCTGGGTCCTCGGTGTAAAAGTGCTGGGGGACGCTGTGGCGGGTGGGGTAGGGGTAGCTGGCATAGCCGGAGCTGCGGAGGGGCATGGCGGGGCTGGGGCACCGCGCCGGCTCCTCCGCGTAGAAGAACTTGGTGGGGACACCGGGGGCCAAGAAGGTCATGCAGCCCCTCTCGGGGTACTCCCTGAACTCCCGCGAGGCCGGCACTGGCACCGTCTGGTACGCCAGCACCCGGGGGTCTGCCTCGTAGTACTCGCCGGGGTAGGGCAGGAGTGGGGGGTCCCCGCTGTAGGAGTCGCTGGGGGTGGGTGTGCGGGACGCAGACGCCTGCCTGCTCCCCGGCACTGCCAGGCTGCGGGCAGCCCCGGGCGCGCGGGGCCAGCGCGGCGGTTCCGGCCGGCTCTGGGCAGCCCGCAGGCTGCGCGCTGCGTGCACCAGCACCGCCTCGTCCGGCTTGATGTCCATCCGGCACTTGACGTGGGGGCTGGCGCCCACTTTGGCACCCGGCCCCTCTTCGAAGCAGTTGCTGCCCAGGCAGACCGGGGAGATGCGGCTGACGCTGCTGCGCTGCGGCTGCAGCTTGATGGGATGCACCTCGTTCGCCAGCGCCCGCAGTGGGACCTGGCTCTCGCGGCGCGGGGAGGGCTCGGGGCGGGGGGGCTCCCGCGCCACCCGCAGCACCTCCCGCCCACGCCGCGCCGGTGGCGGCGATGCCGAGACGGCGATGGGCACCGGGGTGAAGGTGGACTTCACCCGCGGCGCGCTCTTGGAGCGGGCGCGTCTCTTCGGCTCGCTCCTCGGCAGGGGGGCTCTGCTGGCGTAAGGGTCCGGCTTCGGCGGTGCCCGCCTGCCCGGCGGCCCCGGCGTGAGCTCGGGCGTTCCGGGGTGCGGGCCCGGGCGCTCCATGGCCGGGGGGGTGCCCAGCTGCTCGTCCAGCGACTCGAGGAAGTCAAAGCTCCTGCAATGGCGCTTGTTGAAGGGCTGCGGCTCACGGGGCAGGGACGAGGACATGGGGGCGTCACATTGTGCCAGGGGCTGGCAGACAATGGAATCCCCGGGGGCTGCAGTGGCCACCTTTATGTCTTGGTACACCGTAGACACCAGGATGTCAGGTGGGTCTGTTCGTGTCATCTTAAAAGCGACTCTTCTCCTGCCAGCTCCCCTTCAGACAGCCTCAGAGGAAGGCAGCCGGCCCTGCAAGAGAACAGACGAGGCACCTAAATCCCTGCAGGGACCTCAGGGAGCTGCAACAGCACCGAGTAAGTCCCCACAGCTCCTGGCTCGGGGGGTGTTTTGGCCACCTCTTCAGAAATGAGGGTTTGGGGCATCCCAGCCTCTGCTGCTTCTGTTAATAATCAGATCCTGACTGGGGTAAGAAGCTGGAAGAAGGCTCTAAATCCAGGGTGCCAATAAGGAAGCAGATGACAGGGCACCTATGGGTGCAGCAGGCACCGCAGGGCAGCCGGGGGCGGTGCCAGCTCACCATGGGGAGAGGAGGCCACTGACCACCCTGCCTCTGTTCACAGGGTGCAGGATATGGGGACCCCCTTGCAGCCTCATGGCTGAATGGGCCTGGGGAGACTCAACACCAGGGTTTTCCATGGTGGAAAGGGAACATGTGCCCAGGCTCCCACTGTGATCACCCGAGCGGCTACAGGGCCTCCTGGGACCACGTGCACCCTCACCACAGCACACGCTGTGCCCAGCACCGGCAGCGCAGGCAGGAGCATCACCCAGGGGTGGGCACCATGAGCACCCACCATGCCGGCCGGGCAGCCCCTGCAGCTCTGGGGCGCTGTGGGGCAGGAGCCGTACACCCTCCCCATGGCGACCGCACCCACCGTGCCCCACAATCGCCCCTGTGGGTGCCAACTGTCCTGGCTGCAGCAGCATGGGCAGCACCGGGGGCTGGCAGAGCAGTGCTGGGGTGGGTGCCCCAACCCCAAGTGTCAGCGGCGATTCCACCATCGCTTTGCACAGCTCCAAACAGGACAGACCCTGGTCCCTCCACAATAACCCCATGCCAGAGGGGCTGTGCTGACTCAGCACCCGCTGTTTTTGTCCTCTCCCATGTCCTATGGGCGCAACACATCTCCTGGGCTGGAGAGCGAGCAGGACGGTGGCGACAGCTCCTGCACAACGCGGGGTTTGGCACCAGCACCATGCACCCCACCTGCTCCAGAACGAGGCTGCACGGGTGGCCAGGGCAGGCAGTGTCCCCAGCCACATGCATGACACAGCTGTGTGACAAGGGGGGACAACAGCACGAGCCCCCCAGAGTGACCAGGGGAGCAGATGAGGTGGTTTGCCCACGGGACCCAGTGGGTTGCGGTGCTGATCTTCACCAACAGCCCATTGAGAGCTGGCTGCAGGCTCCTGTCGGCACCGACTGGTCGTACAACTGGCTTCGCCCACAGCGGGGCCACCTGTCCAGCTTTGAGAGTCATCACATCCTCTGAGTGCTTGTGTTTTTGGCCACTTGGCCAAGGGCCCCAGGAGCACAGGTGGGGGCCAGCTGCTCCATGAAACCCTAAAGGTGCGCAGCAAAGGCCAGCAGAAGGCTTTTGGCTTTAAACAGCAGCAGGAGACCGCAGGGGAGGTGTTTCTGGGAGGAAAGGAATAGACTTTATTTGGCAAGATGCAGTGTTGACTATGCAGAAATGGGAGGGTCCTCCCTTTTTACTCAGAAAAAGCCCCGTCTCAGCCCAAAGCCAGGAGGGACAGACATCGGAGCTGAGGTGAAGCCTGTGGGGCTGGGGTGTCTGTCCCTGGGGTGGGCTGGGGACAGCTGGATGCCAGAGGAGATGGGGACCCCGGTGCCTCCAATGCCTGGGAGCTGGGCCAGGTCGGGGAAGCAGCACCCGCGCGGCAGTGATGCCGACAGCAGCATTGGGAAGCCCATCCCCATGGTGTCGGGGCGGCTGGGGGCGGGGAACCACAGCCCAGGGTCCTACCTGGTCCGGCGGCAGCAGGGAGGGGATGGTGGGGCTGAGCTGGCCGAGGGCCCCGTGGTGGCTCCATCCCAGCACTGCAAAATAACAGGGGCACATGAGGGTCCCGGGAGACCCCTGGCAGGGGCAGAGGGGCAGCTGGGGCCGTGGGGTGCCCTGGGGGGACATCGAGCACCTCGAGAGACCCCTGCAGCCGCAGCCCTGCTGAGCCAAACCGAACTGCAGCCTGGCGAGGTCAGTGGGCATGTCCCTGTGCCCTGGGGACGTGGACACTGCATCCCCCCCCTCACCTTGGCAGTGCCCCAGCACCCGCAGAGCCCCGCGAGGCCGTGGCGGTGGGGGGACCTGAGGACAGCGTGCGCCGGCACCCCCAGCGCCGCCTGGGGTTGCCATGGTTTCTCCAAATTATTCCTCCTCTGCAAGGACAGCGTGGGTGCGTGGGGAGGCTGCCAGGGCGGCGGTGCCGGGGGCTGGGGAGACCGGGGCTTTGCAGCAGCACAGCGAGAGCAGAGCACCCGCAGAGCTACGGGAACCCTCTGCCCATGGCGGGGGCAGAGCGGCGACTGCCCCACCAAGGCTGCTGGTGCCCCCGTGCTCCCACACCCCACCTGTCCCCGACAGCGAGTCCCCTCCGCAGGGAGAGGATTCCACATCCCCTCTGCTCTCCCACCCCCTGGTTGGTGGGTGCTGGGTGCTCTCAGCAGGCACTGGTCTCCCTGCCTGGGGTCTCCGTTCTGTGTCACCCCAGGGATGCTGGCACCGCCTGGCAGTGGATTTGGGGCTGCCGATGCCCATGGAGCTGCGTGCACAGGAGCCACCCCCGGGGGACACATGGCCCCTGGGGACACAGCCAGCCCTGTCCCTACATCCCCATCCCAGCCAGGGCCCAGGTGGTTTGTCACAGAGCCCCCACGCCCCCATTGCTGGGCAGGACACACGGACGCCTCTGCCCAGCCTGTACCCTCCAGCCTGTCTGCAGTGCTGCTGAGGGGCTCCCAGCGGGACCCCCTGTGCCAGGCCCCAGGACCACCCCACAGCTTGACCTGGTATCCCCACGGAGCCCAGGGCCACCCATGAGCCTGCCCCCCACCCAGCACCCAGCCCTGCGCCCACTGGTGCCACAGGGCCCTGCCTGCAGCCGGGGGCTGCCCCCGCTCCCAGCCCAGCACGCTGCCCGGCACGGAGCAGCACAAGGGCGCTGGGAGCGACCCCGCGCTGCCGGAGAGGCCGGCGGAGGCTGCCGGGACCTGGGGCGCTGCCAGCACGGAGCGCGTGCAACCTGCGCTGGGGGCTGCGCGGCGCTCTGCCCGTGCGCGCCGTGCTGCCCACCCGCTGCCTGCCCCGTGCTGCCTGCACGCGCTGCACCAAGCACACTGCCCACACTGCACTGAGCACTGCCAGGGCACTGCCCCGCAGCCTGCACCCGCTGCCATGCGCTACCAGAGTGCCATGTGCTGCCAGCACACGGCCCTCACGCTGCCTGTGCGCTGGACGGAGCGCAGTGCCAGGGCACTGCCCCACGCCTGGGCAGCCCACTGTCCCCACTGCGCCTGTGCATTGCCCCAGGCTGCCTGAACACAGCCCCCTGCCCATGTGCTGCCCCACAGCCAGCCCGTGCTGCACTGGGCACTGCCAGGGCACTGCCAGCTTGCTGCCTGCCCCGTGCACACAGCAAGGGTGCTGCCTGCACACCCTGCCCTGAGCACACGGCCGGTGCGCTGCCCTGTGCACGCTGCCTGGGCATCGCTGCACACCCTGCCTGCCCGCGTCCCACTGAGCAGATAAGCAGTGCGCTGCCTGCCCGCACGCTGCCTGGGCACACTGCACTGGGGATGCTGCTGGCATGCTACCTGCACATGCAGTGCACTGAGCACGCTGCCAGCACACGCTGCGCTGCACTGAGCCCCTGCCTGTGCGCGGCCCTGCGGGCACTGCCAGTGCACCTGCAGCACCTGCGCTGCCCCGAGCCTGCCAGGGGTGCCCACACTCAGAAACTCGGCCAGGGCAGCATCTCATGTGCACTGTGAGCGCTGTGCTGGCGCAGACGACACTGACGGCACTGCCAGTGCACTGCTGCGGGTGCAGTGCCTGCGTGTGCTGCGCCGTGGGCACTGCCAGCCCACAGCCCCGCTGTGCACAGGCCTGTCGCTCCGTGCGTGCACCGGGAGGCCGCTGACAGCCAGCGCTGCCTGTGACACGCTGCCCGGGCTCTGCCTGCACAGGCACTGCCCACAGCGACGGGACACGCTGCCCCGGCCTCTGCCCTGTGTATGTGACAAACAGACACTTCCCCCCATGTGCCATCCCCAGGGCACCCCCCAACACACACAGTATCCTGTGCCTCATGCCCCTCCAGCGTTGCCCCCTTCATGCACATGGCACTGCTCCTCCACACACCCCCTGTGCCCCCCCAGCCCTGCCCATGCACCCCAGCTGTGTGCCCCTGGCACCCCTGCCCTGAGCCCCCAGGCTCCCTGCACACAGGCCTGCACGGCTGCAGCCCCCATGGATGCCCCAGCATCCCCTGCCCTGCCTGCACCCCTGGAGGGGTTCATCCTGCCGAGGGGGGGCAGCACCCCAGTGCCAGCCCAGCATCCCCGGTGCTGGCACCCAGGTGAGGGGTGAGCAGCACCCCAGGGGCAGCAAGGGACACCCTGCCCCCCACCCTGGGCAACGGGGGGGCCCGGGGGACACCGCGGGGCTGGGGGACCTCGGGTGGGTTTGCAGAGCCCGGGCCCGTTGCGGGGTGCGTGAGGTGGCCCCCGGGAAGGCGGCNCCCCCCGCGCTGCGCACCGGGCGGCACCGGGGCCGCTGGGCCGCGCAGGGCCCTGAGCCCGCCCCGGGGCCGGCATCGTCGGGACCGGGGCGAGATGGCCCGGCCCGGGGACTGCGGCGGGATGGGATCGGGATGGGAATGAGGATGAGAATGAAGATGGGGATGAGAGTGAGCGTGGGGATGAGGATGGGGATGAGGATGCAGGACACGGGGAGATGGAGTGCGGTGGGTTGGGATGACTCGGCCCCGGGGCGCAGGATGGGGGTGGCCCCAGGGGGCTGGAAGGATGGGATGGGGAGGGCACGGGGGGATGGGGTGGGTTCGGGGATGTGGGGCATTGGGGTGATGGGATACGGGGCATGGGGGGCGCATGGGGGTTGGGATGGAATGGCCCGGGAGGGTCTCAGGGGAAGAGATGGGGATGTAGAACACGGGGGCATGAGATGGGAGCTCGGGGGGGGCAGGAGGGGGTGGGATGCGATGCGATGATCCGGGGGGGTCGCGGGGTATGGCCCGGTCGGTGTCCCCCGGCAGTGAGACAGGCCCAAGACCCCAGCTCCCTGCCCGGCCCCCCTTACCTGCTCCGCGCCCGCCGCCCCTGCGGCCCCCCCGCCGCATCCCCGCCGCGCTAGGCTGGGGCTGCTGCCAACCGGGGGGCCATGGCCCGGCCCGGCTCCGCCCGATCCGGCTCGGCTCGGCTCGGCTTGTCTCGGCTCGGCTCGGCCCGACGCTCCGCCGCGGCCCCGGCTCCGCCGCCGCTTGTTTTCACATAAATACGGCAGGCGGAGTTACCGGCCGGGGCCGGGACCGGGAGCCACCCACCGGCACCGCCCCCGGCCCCGGTCCCCGTCACCGGTCCACGGGCTCCTCTCCGGCTCCGCTCAGCCCCGGTCCCCATCCCCGGTCCCCATCCCCGCCCCGGCAGCTTCCCCCGCCCACTGCGGGACCCCCGGGCAGGTCTGGGGAACCCGCGGCGCACCCGATGCCGTCCCGCAGGGGGGGCCCCCGCACCCCAGGTGTGGGCACCCACGGGACCCCTGGTGCCCCAGGCAAGGCACCGGTATCTCCCGTGCAGGTGCCAGACGGTTCAGCCCCACTCGTGCACCATGAGCCCACCACCCCTGTCCCCATGGGCACCTGGCCTCCTGCTGGNGAGGATGAGAATGAAGATGGGGATGAGAGTGAGCGTGGGGATGAGGATGGGGATGAGGATGCAGGACACGGGGAGATGGAGTGCGGTGGGTTGGGATGACTCGGCCCCGGGGCGCAGGATGGGGGTGGCCCCAGGGGGCTGGAAGGATGGGATGAGGAGGGCACGGGGGGATGGGGTGGGTTCGGGGATGTGAGGCATTGGGGTGATGGGATACGGGGC
>VWYH01000773.1:466764-492974 GCA_013399365.1 Pampusana beccarii | reverse complement strand
CTCGGCTCGGCTCGGCTCGACGCTCCGCCGCGGCCCCGGCTCCGCCGCCGCTTGTTTTCACATAAATACGGCAGGCGGAGTTACCGGCCGGGGCCGGGACCGGGAGCCACCCACCGGCACCGCCCCCGGCCCCGGTCCCCGTCACCGGTCCACGGGCTCCTCTCCGGCTCCGCACCCCTGCCGTCCCCATCCCCGGTCCCCATCCCCGCCCCGGCAGCTTCCCCCGCCCACTGCGGGACCCCCGGGCAGGTCTGGGGAACCCGCGGCGCACCCGATGCCGTCCCGCAGGGGGGGCCCCCGCACCCCAGGTGTGGGCACCCACGGGACCCCTGGTGCCCCAGGCAAGGCACCGGTATCTCCCGTGCAGGTGCCAGACGGTTCAGCCCCACTCGTGCACCATGAGCCCACCACCCCTGTCCCCATGGGCACCTGGCCTCCTGCTGGCAGCCCCCCAGTGCCAGCACCCCCCGGGCCCATCCCCACGGGCACCACGTCCTGCCTGACCTTGGCACATCACCGCGGTCCTGCCCAGCCGTGGCCAACCGGGCAGCAAAATCCCCCAATAAGCTCCTCCGTGGAGTGGCCTCGTTTTCCCAGAGGCGCTGGGGCTGTCTCTGCCTGCGGCGGCCAGGGCCCCGTGGGGGATGGATGCTCAGCAATGCAACGGGCAACATGCCGAGATTGGCAAAGGCAGCATCCAATGGCTCTCAGCGCACAACAGCCCCAGCGCTGGAGCTCTGCCTCAGTTTCCCCATCTCCCACCTCCTTGAGCCAGTCCCCAGTGCCCACAGCCCCGCAGGCACCGCTGCTGCAGCCGGGGGTCCCAACGCCTGTGGGTGCCCCAGCCTTGGCACTGGGGACCTGCCAATGGCTCCCGCGGCTCTGAGCCCAGAGCTGAGGTTGGTCGTGCACCCCATGTCTCTGCATGGCGGGTGCATACTGGGATTTGCTTGATTCCAAACCCCTTTGTAAGCCAAGCTCTCTCCGCTGTGGCACCGGGAACATCCTTCCACAGTCTCCTGTGGCTGAACTGGGCAGAGAAGCACCAGGGTGAGCATGGGAGCGGCAGCACACGGGTGTTGCTGTGACTCCTGCAGGAATGCAGCCTGGGCTGGTGCATTTTGCCCCTGTGCTCCCAGAGATGCTGTGGACACAGCCAAGCTCACCGCCGCAGCAGCACGTGCGCTGCCCAGCAGCGGGTTGATCCCCAGGATCTCATTGCACAGATGAGTGGGGAGCAACAGCCGGGCAGCCGGGGCTGGGGAGCCAGGTCAGCTCTCCCCGCTGCACAGATGGGGCCAAGCAGCCCCCCGAGCCCCGGGGACTCACTGAGTCGGGTTCCACTGTCCCCCCAGTGCTTCCATTTTCCTCCCTGCAGGATGCAGCACTCAGGCTGCTGGTTCGGCTGCTCCCGCTGCCCCCGGCTTCCTACCCCTGCAGCCCCCACAGCCCCAACCGTGCTGCTCCATCTGCTCCCCGCCCGCCGCCGGCCTCGCGCCAGCCAGCCCCGGAGCTGAGCACTGGCGAGGCTCGTGACGTGGGCGCTGATGCACACCGGAGCGTGGGTCAGGCCAGCTCGCTACCCAGGGTGGTGCCAGGGCTCAGCATCCCCCATGGGTGCAGCCACCCAAATGAGGCAGGAGCCCAGATCCTATGGGAAATGCACAGAGTCCCAGCATGGAGGGTGCTGCTGTCAGGTGGGCACAGAGATGCCCACCCTGGGGGGCAACCCCTGCTGTGCCACCCTCTGTGCAGCTGTGGCCTTGGGTGACGCCCGCACAGATGGAGATAACCCATCCAGAGCTCTGCGCTTCGGGACGGCCACGGGACCTCTGCTGCCTGAGGGACGAGGACGAGCGGGCTGCACCACGTGTCCCGGGCCCTGTGGCGAGGGGCGGTGGGACCATCTGCTCCCGCTGCGTGGCTGCTATTTTAGGCTCAGGGATCCAACAGGACCATGGGCACATCTCCGCGCCACCGGAGATGGCAGCGCCATGGCATGAGCAGAGCTCCATCGGGCTGTGGACACCCCCAGCCCTTCCCCCTTCCCCTCCTCCTCTTCTTCCTCCTCCTCCTCCTCCTCCTCGAGCCAGGAACAGCCTGGGGAAGAAGAGGAAGAGGAGGAGGAGGAGGAGGAGGAGGAGGAGGAGAAGATCCCACAGGAGGAGGATGGAGCTGAAGGCTGCGGCTGTGCTGGCTGTTCAGGCCTCGCTGGGAGCGGGGCAGGGAGGCTCTGGCATCGGCTGACACCTCCCTGAGCACTGGGACACGCTGCTGCTTTGGGCTGTGACGGCCCCAGACACCCAGTCTGGGGCACCCAGCGCCGGGGGCAGCCAAAGCCCAGCCCCACCGCTGCTCAGAAGCCCTGGGGCGGCCCTAGGGCACAGGGCAGCTGCTCCCCGGCCTCGTGCCGGCTGCCCACAGGGGTGGTAGCCCCTGGGGTGGGGGGGCCCCCTTAGCACACCCCCTCCGCAGCAGCCCCACACGAGCAGCAGGGCTCTGCGGGGAGGGACAGGACCGTCCCGTACCCCTGCGCAGAGGACGGTGGCGTTGGGTCCCTGCCATGGCTGTGCAGGTCCAGGCTTGTCCCAGGCTGAACTGCCAGGGCCCCTGTCCTGCTGGCAGGGAGCACGTGAGCAGCCAAAGGGACGGCACGAGCTGGGGCTCATTCCGGGAGCCCTGCAAGAAAAATGCCAGTCCAGCGCTTGTCCCCAGGCAGGAGCAGCTTCTGTCCCCAGGCAGGAGCAGGTTCTGTCCCCACGTCTGGTGTGCGTGGCCCCGTGACTTGCCATCAGGGCCAGGAGCAGGTGGGCTGTGCCGGTGCGGGGGCATTCTCAGTGCTGGGTTCCCCCCCAAGCCCAATGGGGAGTGGAGCCGAGGTGTGTGCTGCACCCCCGTGACTCAGTTTCCCCACCAGCAGCACGCTCCTGCCCTGGTCTCTGCTGACAGTGACCGGGGAGAGGCCCCCACGCCGCACAGGCGATGGCAGCTCTAGGTGCTCACACTCGCCATTCATCCACGGCGGGCACGCCCGGTGCCAGCTCTGCCGGGGAGGACATGGGGCAGCACAGGCTGGGGCTCAGGGCTTGGATTGTGCACATCACCACAGGCAGCACTGCGTGTGACAGTTCTGCCATGCCCTGGCCAAGGGGGAAATGGAGGCACAGAGGAACAATGTGCCCACAGGTCACACTGGGGGTCTCTGGTGATGCTTGGCGCTTGGCCAGCCCCACAGCAGGACAGACCTCGGCCTGGGGGGCACGTGGGAGCTCACGCCTGCCCCACACAGCCTGCAAGGCTCGGGGGTGACTCGCCAAGTGTCCCAAAGGAGCAGCCAGCGGGGCCACGCAGAGCTGGGACCACAGGGCTGGGGGATGATGCGGAGAGGCAGCACCTGCGGGGCACCTCCCACCGTCCTCAAAGGCCACCCGTCCCGCCACGGCCGCAGCGGAGCTGGGCGCCTCTTTGCCGCCACCCTGCCAGTCCTGGTGCCAGAGTCACCGAGAGCCCCGGTCCGCTCTCAGCTCTCCCGCACATCGTCACCGGTGCCCCCTCCCACCAGCACGTTCTCACAGGTGCCGGTGAGCGGCTGCGGGGGGAGCCGGCAGAGCCAGCCCCAGCGCCACGGGGCAGGAAAACGGAGAAAACTCCAAAGGTTTCAGGGTGGATGGCTTCATCAGCCGCCTGCCAGCCCGAAGCCCAGCTCCCTGCTTGCTCATGAGATTCAGCACCCCCCTGCCTCAGGATATGGAATCTCCTGAGCAGCAGCCCCCGTGCCCCTCAGTGCCTCTCAAAGCGCGTCCCTGGGGCTGCTGCCCCTGCTGGGGTTCATGGCTGCACAGGGCAGTCCCCAAACCTGCAGAGCCAAGGGCTGCCCCGTCACACCGGAGCGGGGGCTTGCAGAGCCAGAGCAACGTGGCGAGGGACAGGGGAGGCGGGTGGGGACCCTGCGGACATGGGTGCAGGAGGACAGCGTTGGCCGTGCCAGCACTGGGCAGCTTTGAAGCTAGAAAGACCTTTCTGGACATTTGCAAAATGCTGCATCACTGCCAGGAGGGTCAGAGCCTCAGCGGGGAAGCAGGTCCAGGCAGGACACGGCAGCGGGACTGGGACCCTGGTGTGGTGGTGTCAGGGGATCCCAGCATGGGATTTTGCTTGAAGAGCTCAACTTGCTCGAAGAGCAAAAGGATTTGATTCCTCAGAGAAGCACAGAAATCAACCCAGGAAAAGTAATTCCAAGGATGTTAAGCACCAAGAACCGATGTTCACGTCTGCCATGTGTGCTGGGCTCGTTGGTGAGAGATGGCGCATCCTCACCCAGATGGCCCTTTGTGCTGAGCTGCAAACCGCTGGCTCCTCCTGAGGGACCGGGCAGCTGGGCCAGCGCTGGGCAGGCTCCGGGACCTGCTCAGTGGGATGTGACAGGCTGGCAGATGCCAAGCAGGCAGCAGGTCCCGAAAATGTCCAGCTAGCCCAGGGAGATGGGGGCCAGGCTGCCCTCCCATGGGTGCCCTTGCAAGCCCAGGGCACAGGGCCGGCTCATCCCGGCCCGTGGTGCTCAGGGCAGCAGGTGTGTGATGTGGCAGGTCCCCACCAGCAGCTCAGGACCCGCTGCTGCCTGGCATGGAGATTCCCTGGTCGGTTTTGGCAGCAAAGGGCTGGGCGGTGCCGCACATACAGCCGTGAGCTGAGGGAGAGCCGAGCAGCCCCTGCGCGGGCTGGGCAGCTCAGCACGGGGACCGTGATGGGACGTGACAGCGCGGCACAGGCAGCCGCCTGTCCTCGGGGCCACCCGTGCGACGGAGCCCGGCGTCAGAGCGATTGCACCCCCGGGGTGACGGCTTGGCCAGAAATGGGGCCGGGGTGCTGTTCGAGTGAAGCGTGAACGGCTCTGGTGGGGCAGGTGAGGAGGCAGCTCCTGGGTGTCACTTGGCTTCCCGAGTGTGGCAGAAACACCCGCAGGGCCCCAGGGAGCTGCAGGGGCTGGGGCCGGTCGGATTCCTGTCCCAGGTGTTGAGGGGGGCACAGGACCCGTGCCGTGCCCGCTGCGCTGCGGGCTGGGGAGGCAGAGGCCTGGCCGGGCGGGCTGGGGAGGCTGCCAGCCCTGGGCTCAGCGTGTCGCTGGGTCCCTGCACGGCTGCTGCAGCCACTGAAGCTGCGTTCACCAGCATGAGGGCTCCAGCAGCGGGGGGACAGTGTGGGGCACCCAAAATGGTACAGGGGGCTGTGGCACCCACCTATGGCTACTCTATGGGCAACGGGGGTGATGGACACTCAGCACCTTACCAAGCTGCCAGGACCCTGGGGAGAGTTCGTCCAGGGACCTGTGTGCCACTCGGGGGTGGCACTGGGAAGGTGTGGGGGGTGCTGCACATTGTCTTGTTCCCTCCCATGCTGCTGAATGTACAGCAGGGATTAATATCTGATCCTTCCCCTTCACCCTGGGCTCATCAGTCCCTGGTTGTGGTCCTCACTATACGGGCAGGTGAGGTGGGTGCACAGGACAGAGCAAAATCCCATTTCAAAGGCAATGTGGAGATCCCACAGATGGAAGCAGACAGAGCTGGGATGGCATGGATGGGATGGATGGATGGGATAGGATGAGATAGAATGGGACGGATGAGATGGATGGATGGGATGGGATGGGATGGGATGGATGGGATAGGATGAAATAGGATGGGACGGATGAGATGGATGGGATGGGATGGACAGGATAGGATGGATGGCATAGAAGGATGGGATGGATGGGATAAGATGGATGGGATGGATGGGATAGGATGAAACAGGATGGGACGGATGAGATGGATGGGATGGGATGGGATGGGATGGGATGGACAGGATAGGATGGATGGCATAGAAGGATGGGATGGATGGGATAGGATGAAATAGGATGGGATGGATGAGATAAGTGGATGGGATGGGATGGATGGGATAGGATGGATGGATGGGACAGGATGGATGGGATAGGATAGGATAGGATTGAAGGACAGGTTGGATGGGATAGATGGATGGGATGGGATGGGATGGGATGGGATGGGATGGGATGGGATGGGATGGGAGGGATGGGGTGGATGGGGTGGAGGGATGGGATGGATGGGATAGGATGAAGTAGGATGGGATGGATGAGATAAGGGGATGGGATGGGAGGGATGGGGTGGATGGGGTGGAGGGATGGGATGGATGGGATGGCTGGGATGGATGGACGGATGGGATGCTCACTGCTGCCCTGCCTGCTCATGTGCCCCTGGCTGCTGCCCTGGGCACCCCACAGTTCCTGTCCTGGGGTGATGCTCACGCACTTTCCCCAAGGGAGCAGAAGCTGGCTGGCCTCAGCGTGAGGCCTGGGCTGGGTGCAGCAGGGCTCTCCCCTCCTTCTCTCCTCCTTTTTCCCTCACATCACCTTCCCTCAGCTCTGAACGAAGGGAGAAGCCGGGCCCTGCTGCCCACCCAGGGGCTCAGGAGGGAGCTGGCCCTGCCTGCACCCCCGGCGCTTTCCTGGCAGAAAAGGGTGAGCGTGAAGCCTGTAAAGCAGCTGCCGGCTTTGGGGTCCCTGTAAAGAGGGTCATGGCCCCCACCCTCCTGTCTGCATCCTTGGAATGATGAGTCCATCCCCAAAGGCCGGCAGGCAATGAGAACTGAGCCTGAGCACAGGGCATCCCTCTGGTGCCCCACAGCAGCGTGGGGGGCAGGGGGATGCCGGTTGGGGTGCCCACAAGGAGGGATCTCGGCATTGCCTGGCCAGCGGGATGCAGCACCCGTGTGCGGTGGGAGCTGCGCCCCAGCAGCACCAGCGCAGGGCAGAGCTGTCTGCACCGCTCCAGCCTCCCCAGTGATGCCACGTGGCAGCACCCATCGCTAACGATGCCTCGAAGCCATCAGCCCCTGCAATGACACAGAAACCGACCTCCCCGTGCTGGGCTGGTGTCCCCGACACTGGGCAGCGCTGGGGGCGGTGAGGCCAGGGCAGGAGCCCCACAACCTCACACCCTCCAGGAGCCGTTCCCTGCCAATGGCACAATCAGGGGTGTTTCTCCTACCAGCTCCAGGGAAGCGCCTGCTCTTTTCCCAGCCTGCTGGCTCCTTCCCGCAGACAGCCTGCAGACGCCAGCACCGTCTCCGTCTGCAGCTGCCACCCAGACCAAACCTCGGGCGCAGGCAGAGCTCCCCCGCTCACACACGCTGTCCTGGAGCAGGGGGAGTGTGCGAAAGAGGGGACACCAGCGTCTCTCAGGTGTCCCCTGCTGCCAGGGGACACAGGGACTCCTGCCCTCATCTCACCGCTGCACTGCCACAAAGCCACACCACCGCTTCCCCTCCTTGCTTCGGCCTTAAGGCAGAGCCTGCCAACAATCTGGAGATAGCAAGGAGTTTTAGGGGTTCCCAGGCTGGCTGCTGCCCCACGGCAGCATCCCACATCCAGCTGCGAGCAGAGCATACGTGCGTACAGCAGACTCCTCCTGCTTTCACCTGTAACGCTGCTCTGGTTTCCCACAGGCTGAGCCTGCAGCTTTCGCCAATTGCGCCGCATCCCCCGGACCAAAGGCTGCCCGGGCCCACGGGACCCGCTGGGCTCAGCCACGGCTCTCGGAAGGTGCCAGGGGATCACTGCCCTTTGCTCAGCAACTTCCCTGCAAAGTGATGGAAAGACCAAGACTGGATACTCACCGTGAGCTGCTCCAGGGCCCGGAACACGTGTGACATGTCTGAGATGCTGAAGGCTTGTTTGGGAGGCAAACACACAAGTTAAAAAGACTCAACCACTTGCCCTGGTATCTTGAAGCAGCAGACTGAGCCAACACTGGATTAATTACATTATGCCATGATTGAGACTGTTGCTAGGTTACAGCAACAGCTCCCTAAGCCCATCCTACTGCGGGATTTCCCCAGCATCACTCATTTGCGAGCTGGGGGCACCCCAGAAGGACAGGCAGGCACCACAGTCTCTTGGAGAAGCAGGACCCTGGGCTGCAGGGGGGTTTCAGGCAGCAAACCCATCAGACATCTGCCACCTGCCTGCTCGCTGCCCCCCCCGCAGCTCTGCCTGGCCCGTCCTGCGCTGGGGTTCCTCACAGCCCGGGTGTTTGTGCAGCCCTGCAGGACCGGGCTCCCCCCAGAGCACCCGCAAGCTCCCACATTCATCCTGTGTCCTGCTAAAGCCCGAGTTTCAATAACCTTTTCACATTCACTGCTGGAGGGAAGGAAGCAAATTCCCACCCTGGGCCTTGGCAAGCCAGGGAAAAGTTGTTATGACCTTACAGGAGCAACAGAAAGAGGGTGAAGCCGAACCCCTCAAAGGGCAGGATCGTTGCATGTGGCCCTTGTCATAAATGATGGGGAATGATGACGACCTGGTGCGCTGGTGAGCCAGGTGCAGGATAAGGCTGTGGAAAAGGGCAGCCCCAGCACAGGGCGCAGCAGGAGATGGATTGTGTGGGAATCATTAAGTACCAGCCCTGGCACAGCCTCATCTGGCCTGGCACAGCCACAGAAGATGAAGTGCAAGGGGAGCCGGTGCCAAGGACGGCTGGTGGCACAGCCGGGGCCAGCCCGGCCAGCAGAGCAAGAGCAGAGCAGGGAAACCAGCCCGTCCGCACAGGGCTCGGAGCGGGGAGCAGGATTTCAACAACAGCGCTGGCAAAGGAACAAACAAGCACAAACCGGCCAGGAATAAATCTGGCTGGCAATTATCAGACAGCTCCCGAGCCTCAAGGCGAGGTGCCTGACGGACACCGCTTCCCGCAGGGACGCCAGAACTCGAGCTGGTTTGGGGACAGCGGGAGTTGCAGGGACCGGTCAGGCTGCCATTGTGCTGGTTTTCTACCTGGTATTTTGACAAGGGGGTGCAGGAAGCCACAGGCTGGGTATCAAGAGACCTGGTCATTTTGGCACTGGCTGTGCTGTGCAGGGCTGGGGGACACATCTCAGCAGCAGTACTAAGCAGCTTGATTCTCTTGCAGGGATGAGTTTTGTGATGGCCACAAACACATTAACATGAGCAAGAGCTTTAGCGACCAGGGATGGCCACCTGTGCTAAGAAGACCTGGGCCATCAGGAGAAGGTCGCTGTGAACACGCTGCTCGTGCGCAGGAGGAACCCGCGGGGAGGGATGTACCAGCACGGGGGAGTCAGCTCCAGGCCACTCGGGCGCTAAAATCGGCTCCCGGCTGGGGAGCCCCAGGATGCCAGCACAGACGGCACAGTGTGAGGCCTGCGGGGATCAAAGCGTCGGTCTGCTCTCGGGGTACGGCTGCAGCCGTGTCTGGTCACAGGAGCTCATAAAGTCACACGCTGGGAGTTGCCAAGAGTGACAGGAGCTGCTAACACTGGATTGCCCCATTGCAGGGATGGGTACAGCAAGGAACACTTCCCAAAATAAACGCTGGGTGCACAGCTCCCATTCATGTCTTGGGTTAGCAGCACAGCCAGGATAGAACCACAGAACTATTTTGGTTGGCAGAGACCCTCAAGATCATCGAGTCCAACCATAACCCATGCCTAGCACTGACCCCTGTCCCTGAGAACCTCATCTCCGTCTGTCCAACCCCTCCAGGGATGGTGACTCCAGCACTGCCCTGGGCAGCCTGTTCCAATGCCCCACAGCCCTTNGTTCTCCAGCTGAACCCCCCGGTCCCTCACAGCAGACCTGCTGCCCTCAGACACGCAGACCCTGCACTGTCCCCTCTCCTCCCGGGTTCTGCTCCTCCGACAGCTCCTGCGCCGCAGCTGCAGAGCAGGGGCTGCAGCCGAGTGATCCCGGCTGGGAGGAGACGGCAGGAACAAGGGACCTTGGAGGTACCTCTCATGACTTATTGTGGACATTCTGGCTTCGAGCCGGCGCAGGGAAGCCCGGCTGCAGCGGTACCGAGGCTGAGGGCCCTGCGGCTCTCCCTGGTGTGGAGCAGGAGCCACAGTTCGCTGCTCCAGCAGCAGCCCCAGGATGGGCTCCCGGTGCTGGGCTGGGAGCTGGGCCCAGCTGGCAGGCTACAAATGCAGTGGTAAATCTGCACTTCTCCCTCCTGCTGCGCTAAACCAACCGAGCCCTTGTAGAGCATGCGGCTCTGGGCAGCGCTAACTGCAAGGAACTGCAGCTCCTCAGCCTCAAGCTCTTCGTTTTTTTTTGGATGACTGAAAAACCCAAAAGCAAATACACTGGTACCTCTAGAGATGCTCAGAGGAACTATTTATATCAATGTGATCCTGCAGAAGCTTCCCCGTAATGACAGGCACGTACACATAATTTTTATATTTAGCTTATTTGAAAGACTGGGCATTGAGAGCCCAGGTCAGGCAAGCTCTGTTTCTTTCTCCCCTCACTCACACTTGCTGGCACTGGCTTACACCTCACGCTGTGGCCCTGCCCACTTCAACATTCCCTGAAAAAGGGAGATGTTTCATTCTAAAAAGCACCCTTTTTCTATTTTCTTCCACGCTCCCACTTCACCCACAGGGTGGGATTTCTCCGGCCTTGCTGCCAAAGCCAAAACATGCCACACACCCTCCTGGGGCTCTGGCGCGAGCTCCCGCATCTGCTTTTCTCTTTTAGAGGAGTATTTTGGACACAATGACTCATCTTTGCTTGGTTTTGTCTCAGCTCCTTGTCCTGACAAGGAACACGAGCCGCAGGGAGCGTAAAGGCTCCCACAGTGGTCAAATCTGGTCCAGGTGACAGATAAACCAATGCCAGCATCGGTGTTTGCAGGGGACTTGGTGCCTGTGCAGCCTCCTGCTAACCGAGAGCTGAGTTTGCAGGGGAGCAGAGCTGAGCAAAACCACCGTCTCCCTTACGCGGTGTGAAACAACAGCTCTCCCAGGACGGCTCTCAGTTTTGGGGAAAGAACTCATGGGTTTTACGTTCAACTTTTTGGTTTTTTTTGGGAATGATTTTTAATTTAGCACTCTGTTCCACGAAGCGTAGGAACGCGGCAGCAGGAGGAAGGGGCAAGCGGGATGCCCTCCTGCAAAACAGGCCCGCGGGACAGGCAGCTCCCGCGCCCGGGCAGACGCCTGCGGTGGAGAAGAAGATGTGCAGAGGCAGTTGTACAACAGAGCTTTATAGTCAGAATGGATTGTACCAGGTTTTTTCGATGCAAAATGGAACATGACCCAAAATCTTCACAGCACAGAAGCGCTCTCAGGAACACAGCCAGCTGAAGCTCCAACACCTGCCCGCCTTTTCACAAGAGGCCGCAAACCGGTCGCATCCCAACCCGCTTGGTCCTTCCCCAATGCGCAAAGTCTGAACTGTCCCATGCAATTTCCCTACAGTCTTATGTGAAATGTAGTGATGCTCAGTAGGCAAATGCTAATGGCAAACAGACCTCAACAATGTACTGCTCATGCAGCAAAAAAATCAGTTTGTTTTATAGGGAAACAGTTACAAGTGCATTTTGGGGGCTGGGGAAAAGAAAAATGGACTAGATAACCACCCGCTGTCCAAGACAGCTCTGGAGTGGCTAACAGATCAAAAGAACACCTTGCTTTATAGGGATGTAGAAGGAAACCCCAGTTTGCATTTTATGGTTGACATTTTACAACAAAAAGGGGAGAGGGAGAACAAAACCAAGCCTCAAATCAACCTGCAAGCAACAGGGTAACATACACACACAGCCTGGAGGGAGCTTCACCATCTGCGCTGCAAAACGGACACCAGCACCAGAGCAGAATGGGGTATGAAGAACGAACAAGCTCCACCAAACACAGGGACACTGAGACACGGGTGTGTGTGACGGCTGCCCTGCGGTGCCCATCCAATGGCCACCGGCACCACCAATCCACGGGTCTAAGTCCAAAGCAAAAATGTCAAGGCTTCCCAAGGCGATGGGACAGGAGGGGGCTCTGCGCTCGGGGCAGGGAAGGGCAGCGCCTTGGCTGCCGGGAGGCTCGGCCCGGGAAACGCGGCTGCGGCTGCGGCAGCGACAGAAGCCGGGCTGGAACGGCGCTGGCAGAGCTACGGTGCTTGGCCCTCCCAGTGCAGAGGAGCAGCCGGGGTTCTACAGCGTGACTGTAAAATGCCTGAGAAGCAAACGCCTTGCCATGCTAACACTTCCTTGTAGACAGTCCTGAAGCTCTGGATATCTTCATTTCCACATGAGAGTCATGTCCCTGAGAGGTATTGAAGGGAGGGGATTCTAGTATATGCAAATTCAAGGGTGGGAAATGCAGAAAAGCACTGATTTTCCTCTCTCTTTTTCAGGTTAGCTTTGCACTTTGCATTGTTTTCCCAAACTGCATAGCAGCTTACGTGTAGTGTCTGAGACACTGGGGCCACGGAAATCAATGGGGCTTCATGAATTCCAACAGCAGCACCAGTGAGTGCTAATTAAGCTGCTGTGCAGGAAGGTCCTATTCAAAGGACCCCAAAATCACGCGCACTCTCTCTCACTCTGGCCCTGCGGCTGCTGTTTTAGAGAGCTGTACCATAGCATGATCTGCTCGATTTAACGCTCATCAACTGCTGGGTGGAGCAATGGCCAATACCACCTTTCTCATTAAAAAAATAGGAAGGATAAAAAGTTAAAGACTTGAGACAGGCGAGCACGATGCGTTCATGCAGCATGTTTTGTTGCACTCCTTTAGCGAGACAGGAATTTCAGGTGTGCAGGAGTGGAATATAGCGGGGGGGGAGCGGGAGGCAGGTCCCCTTGGCCCCCACACCCTGCCTGCTGCCCCGTGGGGCATCCTGGAAGGAGAAAAAAACAACAGCCTGGAAACCGTGTCCTGAACCTTCCCCTTACTCAAGTACATCTCAGCTGGATTTGCCTTATGTAACAAACGCACCAGAGCAGCACACACAGATGTAAAGCTTTTGTTTTGCCAGCTCTGTTTTGACAGAATATATGGCAAATGGCCAAAGCTTTACACATCTGCACCTGCCCTGGTGTGACTTGTAAGAAAAGATGGAGACAGCCACGAGAGAAGAGTCCGCTGCGCACACAAGCGCCAGCCTACAGCTCCTCATAGTCCCCACCTCCTCGCGGCTTGCTCATGCTGGCTCCTCCTCCAAGAAAAGCCTCCAGTTCATCTATTTCGTTGTTTTTCTCCTTGCTCTTCTTCTTTTTTTTCTTCTTCTCCTCTTTGCTCTCCTCCTTCTCTTTGCTCTTCTTGTGTTTGCTCTTCTTTTTCACAGACTTCTCCTCTTCCTGCAAAATGAGAAAAATTTTATTAGTAACCCCTCAGAGCGTGCCAGTAACCCTGCGCATACCACCCCGAAACCTGGCTCTGGGAGGAACCTCGCTTGGGGTGAAGCATCTCCTACCAAGGCGGGCTCGGAGTTAATTCCAGAAGACCCTTCTGTGTGTTTGGACAGAAGAGAGGAAGGACCATCTGCTTTATCCATAGCAGTTTGTGCCTGACAATGCCACAGTATTGGACAGGCAGAAATGTCAAAGACCAAGCCTCCCGCAGACTGAGATGAAGGCTGCTGGGGACACCCCTCTGCTTGCAAAAAGTCACGGTGCTATCGACAGGCTCAGCCCAGCAGAGATGCACTTTAATCCTGTATTTTACAAATCCACACACTGCCTTTTCAAAATCCAACTGTTCTCAAAGCGTGATGGTCTGCAGAGCCTGGGAGGCGCAGGCTGGCTGTAGGAGGGGAGAAGCACCCGTTACAGAGTGCACTGCGCAAGGCCACCCTCTCCTTGGCTGGTGGATAATATGGCAGAATTGGAATTAAATCATACCTCTTTGCTTTTCTTTTTCTTCTTCTTTTTCTCCTTAGAAGCCTGTTTATCTGTTCAAACAAACAAAAAACCAACATTGTTTTTAAACAATCTAACCTGCAAGAGATGCAATTCTGTCCTGTTCTGATTTCTGAGAGCAAAACGCTCCATCCTGGAGCCAGGTGCAAAGGTAACCCCGACTCCTTCGGCCAAACTGCGCCCTTCAGAAACCAACACAGGCCCCAGCAGCCACACCTTCACTTTACCATATACATCTAGTTTAATTATGAGCATGATATTATCTATATCAGACTGTGTTGTGAACACTGACCTGTGTGGTCACTGTACCACAGCTACTAAGAAACAAATACAGAGGCCAGTTCTACAAACTGCTCCAAAGGCCAAACTGGGGACCAGGTTATTATTTCCAGAACTGAAGAAGAGCTCCTAGGAACAGTTTCCCCCTGAGCACTAAATATTTAAAGGCAGATGGAAATCTTAGCAGGCATGCTTTGTGTTTCTGCGAGCGGAGCTGGTTATGGCAGAACCATTTGGGACACGGTGTCAGCAGAAGGGAGCACCCGACGGGACAGCAGACGCTGCTGCTCACACTGGGGATGGAAATCAGATCCCCACAAGGGCAAAGCCTCAGTGCTGCAGCCCTGCTCTATGGGGTGGCTACTTTCACTGGATCAAACGAGTCCCAGAGTCCATCACCGTCAAATCATTTGTCCCAGGTTGGTGGATGACTTAGCTGCTAATTAGATTGCTGTATGTCCACTGCTTTTGCACAAAATCTCCATTTGAACAGGAGAGGATCTACATGGCTCTTTCACAGGAGGGTTTAAAACTGCACCGTGCTTCACTTGTGGAATTTGATTGTCAGTCTTACCTACACATCCTTTTCCTTGGTTGATCTGTAAATAGAAGTGAGCCATGGAGAAGTCTAATTGCTGGTCAAGTTCCAACTGACTGACTACCAAGACATGTTTTTATATTTATTGCAGAAGGAGATAGGAAGAACCCACATTGAATTATTAAAGCCACTAAACTGAAGTTAAATTATTGACCTGGGCCTCTGCAAATGCACTTCTGCTATTTCAAGCTGTGCCGTTCAGCAACTCAAAGCGACAAGCCGACGAAGCCATCGCAGCCTGTGACATCTTGCTTACACTTTTGGAACAGCTATTCAAAGAGATCTCTCCCTGGTGCTGCTTACAGCTTTTTCCCCCCTTAAGTCTTTTAACTTCTCATCTTTCATGGTGACATCAGGGGCAGATCTATAGGAAGTTGCTTTGCAGTAATGCCAGAACGGCAGAAATTATTTGAGTGAGTAAGATTTGTTCCATCAGGGGATGGGGAAAATAAAAGAAAAGCCTGAGGAATGCTTAGGTTGTGATCAGAACGCCGCCCCACCTTTCCCGAAAATAGAAGAGCAAATTGGCAGGGTATGTCAGAGCATTTTGCTCAAATTGATCCAAATTCTTGAGGGGGTGGACACCGCAATGCTGAGCAGGAAGCCTTATAGGGAAGCAGCTTGTGAAAGATGTTCTGCTGCTCCCAGGTGGGACAGCAAGAAAACATGGCTGATGCTATGGGTAAACCCTGTTCCCCTCCTCCTCATGGGGGAAAAAACCTTAAAGAAAGTTATTTATGCTGTGTTAAACCTCATTAAAGGCTCACACAGGGCACTGCATGAAGTTACAGGGTATTATATTTAGTGCAAATTGGTTTGCTTGCACCCTGGAACCATTGTGGACAAAACAGATGCCTGACAACCAAAATCAGCAAGAGTGGGAATAAGGTGTGACCTTTACCTTCCTCGCTGCTCTCCTTGGGACCAGTTTCTTCCAAACCCAAACCAAAGAGATCCGAGTCATTTTTCAGTTTAAAGGAGTGGACTGTTGATTTCACAGGCTGGGGTGGCTTTGCCAATGAGGTATCGTCATCAGATATTTCAGAGAGATCTTCCCGGACTGGGAATTCATCCTAGAGACAAGAAAAGGCAGACAACACAGCCAAGTCTTTCAACCAAAATCTTGAAGCATTTTGTACACAAAGGTGCCAGATGTCAGCAGGCAGGGAGGAGGAAAGGCGATGCTAACTGAACTGAGCTGTTATTGCCTGGAAATCAATGCCCTTGATCTTATAAGCTCTATCTATTTCTTGCCCCGGTAAAATGTCTCAGTAGCGTCAGTACTGGAAAATGTGCTCTGATAACTGAACATTTGTGCTACCAAAATCAAATTTCTGACGTAAAGGCATTAAACGAGACCTTCAACTGTGTTAGCTCAACAACATCGGGTGCTAATCGCACCACTGCTTTGGGGAAAATCAAATCATCAGAAAACCGAAACTGAAAACTCAGCTCCAGACCTGACAGACAAAACCCTTTTCCTGGGTAGCTGCGTGAGGTCCCGTGTGCCAGAGGCAACATGCAGCAGGGCCAAGGAAACGATCTGTGTTTGCAGAATAACCCTCTTCATAGAGTCAAAAGGGCACGTGCTCCCAGGACACATTTACCCCTGCAGTGTGGGCCAAAAACCAGGGTGCTGCAAAGACTGGGTATCACCCAAAAATCCTGTGTCTCTGCACGATGGGAATGGAAATGAAGTTTCATGATGTTCTGATACCTGTCAGCTGATCCTCTTCACAATTTGTTAACTACTCTTTCTTCATATCCTCCCCCTGACCAAACCCGGCCTCACTCTGCAGCCGAGCCAGGCAATGAATGCCCCCTCCTCTTTGCTGGTGATTTCACTGCTTTGCTTGTCTGGTAACCCTTGAACTTGAAAAGTGTTCACAAATCATGGGGCAGCTCCCTGGCACTGTCTCCTGGTTCTCATCCTCACATGCTAAGACAAGTAAACTTGCTGCAAATACTTATGCTTTCGTATAAAAGTGCCAGGAAAAGTGGGCACTGAAACTGCTACACAAATGGAAAATTCCTCAATAAACAGCGTGACACACAGGCGAGGTCAAAGAAACTGGGACAACTGTCCTTCCTGCAGGATTCTGGAATGATGCAAACACATAAACCAGACCAGAATACCAGCTAACCCAGACACCGGGAGAACCCCTGAACAGCAATGCCCACCTCAGACCACAGTCAGCAGTTTATAGCGATTGCTCTCTGCCTGCGAGTGCAGGTCACTGAAATCAGGGATATCTAAAGCCAGAGCAGCAAGTTCCCACCAGCCCAGAGAAGGCGCTTGTGTTTTCTTTAACACACGACGGGCACGGAGGGACAGACCCACAGGCGGCACCGCGTGTGCGGCGTCGCAGCCCTGGCTGCGCTGGAACGGCCTCCTCAGGCAGACCTGCCTATGTCAGTAAGGACCTTTGCCAAGCAAATTTCGTCCTGGCCTTTTGACTGCTGGATTGACTGTAGGGAGCTCACTTGTTCTCTCTCTCTCTGGCATGCACACGCTTCTACACATTAAACTTTGGGTGAAAAAACACTACACTTGTATTTCATACCTTCCACCCCACTGCACTGGCTGTGCTCTGGACTTACTGAGAATAAAGAGCACATCAAACCCGTAAGCACAAACCTTGTTGCCATGTGGCTTCAACAACGAGAGCGCTAGTGCGTTTGTGCCTGAATCAATCTCTCCGGGTTGCTTAGCACCTGCCTTGCTGCAACCACCAGCGGGAGATGGGGGAGCAGACGAGCGCTCTGCGCAGTGAGATGCCTCAGCACTTCACGCTCAGCTTCGCAGCAGCGCCCAGCGATTCATGCATGTTATTTACCATTTTCTTCTTCTGGCTGTCAGAATCCTCACTTTCGAAGTCTGGGTCATCCATAACAAATGAGAGCATCTGAGTAGCTATTGGTCCCTCTTGGTCACTGTCAGACTCCTCAGGCTTTTCCTCTGTGACCACTTTCTGCTTGAGAGCGTGTCCTTTGCTTTGGGAAGTGGCCTTTGGGGCCTGGGCTGCTGCTGGGCTGGCGGCAGCAGCCGGCAGGCCAGTGTTGAGCTTGCTGCTGCTGTTTCTATCGGAGCCAGAACGTGGAGGTAAACTGTCAGGAGGCTTCGGGTCAGTTGCTTTGGTCAAAATTGCTTCACTCTGTGGTTTCAGAGAATTTCTGGAAGACCTGAGAAGAAAGAAACAAATTGTCAGAGCCTGTCCACACCACCACTCTGTGAAGCAAAGCACAAACACCAATTAATAGCTGAGCCCACCTCAAGGGCTGCAATGTGCATCTCGACAGGAGAGGTGGTTCATCCCAGGTGGATGTGTGGTCAAACACATACCCCTTGGAGGCCAGAGATGGTCCTGGGCCCTGAGGATGCTGCTGCACAGGTGGCTGAGCCAGTGGGCCACACGTGGCTATTACCCACCAGATACGGTGTGTGGAGAACCACGATGCAGTTCATCATTCCCCAGCACAGGGTGTGGTGAATGACTGACGCTCCCTCGCCACAAGACTTGACTCCTCTGCCCTCCTCACACAGCTACGAGCAGACATTCAGGAGCTTACAGCCTCTTGTTCAAACTTGAGAAGAAGGCTGGGCCATTCCCGAGCAAAAATGTCCCAGGAGCGCAGTGCTCGGAGGCACGCTGCCCAGGTGCGGTGCAGAGAACGCTGCACAAAGCTCTCCCACCTAAAGCAAACCCAGCCCCAGGTGAAGGAACAGGCTGACAGAGACACCAAGATCTCCCAGAGGCCACATACAAGTCAGCGGCAGGACCGAGCAGAGGCCCAGGTTTGCCAGCACAACCCCGCTCTTCAGGCTGCGCTTTGTACCTTTTTTTTCCCTGCTCTGTGTCGATGTCTTCGTCGGGTATGAGTACGACCTTGGAGTCCTTCACCTCCTCCTCTTCCTCACTGGAGAGGGTGATGTTCTTGCTGGGCACCCGTTCTGCTGCCAGCACGGCTCTGCTGGGGATTTTGTCATCCAGATCCAGGTCATCTTGAAAACTTGCCACCATGGGGTTCCCCCCGGGCGCCTCTCCGTCGCTGCCAAACAGACAATGATCAGACACGGCAGCCCCGGGCCGTGCTGGGACAGCCCTGTCCCCCCACTGTCGCTCGCTTGGCCAACTGCAGGGTCAGCATCCCCGCGGCTGGGACGCCCGCACCGCCCCATCCCCTGCACGCTGCCCCGGCTGCCGGGGGGGCACAAACCCTCGTCCCCAGAAGGACGTGGCACAGAAAATAAGTGGCTGGCAAAGGTGAGCCGCGGTGCTCCAGACAGCCCGTTGCTCCAGCTCTCTCAGAACATCTCTGGTCCAATGTGTGAGGATCAGCCAGTTAAACTGTGGGAACTGCTCCCTTAATCCCCACAGCCTGTAATTAAACCTGATCATACACTGTTACTACTACAGGAATTCACTTACAGCTATCAGCTTCCTGGAATGATTTCTGTTTCTCTGGTGCTCCCTGAAGAAGGCAGCTACCCATACAGCACAACCGTGCTTTAACATTCCCCCAATTAAATTAACCTGAGGACATACTTTCAGAGCTAGGCGTCCGTCTGACTCCCTGGATGTAACACAGTTACCTGAATTTCAGAGGCATCTGAAACTACCAGCTGAGGATTTTTGTCTGAATGTCCTGGGGACTCACCAATTTTAATACTTGCGGAAGGATTTGCTCATGTCAGGAATATAGATATTTCCCCAGTCTCAGCTGATGAGCCTTTGCATTAACTCCCCTCATTCTATTTGCTTTATCTGCAACAGATATCCAGTTCCTTCTTGATAACATATCATATGGAATATTCACTGTCCTTTTAATGACTCAATACGGATTGTATTGTATTGCCTTTATTATCAAGCAGAGACCAAAAAAAAATGATTATAGCTTGGAACAGATCAGATTTCAGAGGCACAAAAGGAATCACAAACCCATAAAATCCTTAATCAGAAGGCGGCGGTGTTCCCGGTCCCCAGCACACGGCCAGCACTGGCAGAGGCAGCAGAGGATGCGGTGCTGATGGGATGGGAGACGCCGAGGCCCCGATAGAGTCCAGCTGACTGTACTACTCACTCTGGCTCTCCTTAAGGCTAGTTACTGCTTTACAGATCAGTTCTAAAGAATGAATGCAACTTCCGACCAATGACGGGGTTATGTGTGACAGACGGGACACCACGCGTATCACACCGGTGCAGCACATTGAGAACGATTCCGATCAGCGCTTGTGTGGGTCAGTGCTGAGATCAGTGCGAGTGGCCAGTCCCTCCTCCCGCTGTCGGTGGGGATCCCTCTGCCTTCAGGCCTCACCGCGCAGCCCCCAGCTCCAAGAGGCAGGCTGCTGAAGAGCCTCTTCACCAGGAACGCTGCTGCTCTCAGGCTGAGCCAGAAAGCAGCCACACAGCCCGTCCCACACAAAGGACAAGAAAACCGGTGCCCAGAACAGCCTCCAAGGCTGGAGGAATTACAAGCGAGTGATTTCTGAGGTCTGCAAAGCACTGGCAGGGTTTCCTCTTGTGATGCGCTGGAAAGAAAATGGAGTTGCATCCTAAAAACGGCAGGATATTACTCTGAAGTAGTGACACTGCATTTCTTTAACACATCACTGCTCTATTAAGCACAGGGACTCTTTAGAGGTTGCTGCCACTGGCACTGTCCTTCTACTGCACACCACACGAGAGCTGCAGCCTTTAAAGCCATCCGAACAGACCATCCATGTGTGCACACACCCCCACACAAAGTGGGTCATCTCCCTTTGCAGTGAATACACTGCCTCCATCTACAGCTTCCACACAAATTGTTGAGCGACAGCTTAAGAGCAAAGCAATGGAGTGAATACACGTCAGGAAAATCACTGCTGCAATATAAACAAGGTCTGACAATGCAAAATGAGTATCAGCTTGTGGTCCTGAGGTTCCAGCTGGAAGGAATTCAGAGCATGCAAAACCAAGCACATTGCACCACTCTCTCCAACGCTTGACGTGCTGCCAAGCCTGCGTTAGTGATGAGCCAACGTGTTCGCAGGTGCGGGTACCCACCAAAAATGTCTGTGCTTGCCGAGGTCTGCGTCTGAGCTACCGAGCAAAGAGCTCGTTGGGGTTTCCTCAGTGAGCCCTCTGTCGAGGACACAGAACGGCTGCTGCTGGTGAAACAAATCCTGCTGCAACAGCAGCACCGGGTCTGAAACCCGGACTGACTGTGCTGCACCAGCCCAGCCCCACGGGCAGCAGAATCCTCTGGCTGCATCAGTTTTTGGGGCTAGAGAAAGAGGAAAAACCCAAACTCTAATAAAGCAGATAAGCTGAGGGAATCACATGCCACAGGATGAGCCTGCATGACTATACTCAAGGAGATGGGGATCTTCTAGTCTGAACCAGTGTCCTCAGCTTCCCTCACTTGGTCCAGCGCAGCTGGGGAATGCTACATAAACCACAGAAGGCACCAAACCAGAGAACCAGTTCAGAGCCCTTCAGACGTAAGGACAAGGAAATTTAATCAACGTTAAAGATAAATGTCTAGTGATGCTGGGAAGACAGAGCAGGAGCCCTGTCAGGTACAGCACAGACGGGGTTTCAGACACCTGCAGCCCACCGAGCCGGCGGAGGGAGGACGGGAGCCCTCGCGGAGCCAGATCAGCTCCTGCAGTGTGGTCTCACACACACTGGCTCAGGGCACCCGGCTACAGAGCAGCAAATTAAGTTCTGAAACAGCAAATTGGGAGAGTGAACTGCCTTCCTAATTAACCAGTAAGGAAACTGATTTGGGGAGTTCTCTTCATTGCAAGCTAGAGAACCATAATGTGTCATTACACAAAGCCCAAGACTCCATTAATCTCTGTAGATCTGTGCTGGGATTTAGCTACAGCAACACCAAGAAACGTCAGTAAGTGCCGAAAGTCTCGGCAGCTGTCTGATCTTTAGGCAAGAGCAGCCTTGTTCCACGGGCACGAGCGTATTCCTCACCGCTAGCATGCGTCAGAGAAAAGTGGTTTTTTCTGACATTACTGCTCCATGTCAAGTCTTACTCCATTGCTCAGAGATTTTACGGAGAACGGAATGGGAGTTCACACAACGTCACTGCAAAAAAATTAAGAATTCCCTATGTCACTAAAACACACAAAGAAATACCAGACTTTGCAACCTCTTTCTGAAGCTCAGAAAAGAAAAGCAAACAAGTTCTTACAAATGGAAGCAAACACAGCCCTGGGTTCAGGAAGCAGCTCAGTTACACAGCACAGCACCCTGCTTCCAACAACGGGAACGAGAGCTTCCCCTCCTCCCCAAGGAGTTGTCCTCTACGTGAGAGCACCGAGTGCTGCGAGCTCCGCCTGGGGATGGCTGAGGAGCCAACTGAGAGCTCATGGGTGAGGATTCGAGAGGACAGGTAAAGGTGACACCAGTGTGTGTGTGCTGCAGGCTCCGGGCCAGGAAAAACAAGTGGATCCGGCCTTCTATAAAAAGATAGGAGCAGCCTCATGTTCACAGGCCCTGGTCCTCATTATTTCAACCACCCCCATGTCTGCTGGAGGGACATGAGAGCAAGACGTAAGCGATCCAGGGTGTTCCTGGAGCGCACTGGTGATAACTTCCGAGGGATAGAGGAGCCGACAAGGAGAGGGGCTCTGCTGGACCTCCTGCTCACAAAAAGCAAGGGGCTGGTTGGGAAGGTGAAGGTCAAAGGAAATCTTGGTGGAGTTGAGGATCCTGAGGGCAGGGAGGAGGGTAAAAAGCAAGTTGGACTTCAGGAGAGGAGACTTTGGCCTCTTCAAAGATTTGCCAGGAAGAATCCTGTGAGCTAAGGCCGTGGAGGGAAGAAGATCTCAAGGAATCTGGTTAATATTCAAGGATCACCTCCTCTAAGCTCAACAGCGGTCCATCCGATGTATAAGGAGTCAGGCAAAAATGGATGGATGGCCTGCATGATGAACAAGGAACCCCTGGACAAACTCCAACACGGAAAAGAAGCATAGAGGGAATGGATGCAAAGACCGGCAACCTGGGAGGAATACAGAGACGTTGTCTGAGCATCCAGGGATGAAATTAGGAGAGCTAAAGTGCAAAGGGAAATGAATGTGGCCAAGGATGTCAAGGATAATGAGAAGGGCATCTATACACACACAGGTGACAAAACGAAGACTAAGGAAAATGTGGGCACATCACTCAGTGAGAAGGGGGACCTGGTTACACAGGCCATGGAAAAAGCTGAACTATGTGCCTTCTTTGCCTCAGTCTTCACTCACAAGACTGGTCTTCAGGAATCTCAGAGACCAGAGGAATAATACAGAGTAAGGATGTACCCGTGGTGGAAGAGGATCAGGTCTGAGATCCTGGACAAAGCAAAGCTGGACATGCATAAGTCTATGAACCTTGATGGTGATGCACCCTTCAGCACTGGGGGAGCTGGCTGGTGTCACTGCAAGGCCACTCTTGATAATCTTTAATCAATCATGGCGACTGGGAGATGTGTCTGGAGACTTTCCTGAAGAAGAAAGCAAAAGTCGCTCCTGTCTTCAAAAGGGGCAAGAAGAAGGACCCAGAGAACTACAGTCCAGTCAGCCTCACCTTGACTCCTGAGAAGGTGATGGAGCAGCTATTCCTGCAAACTATTTCCAGGCACATGCACGACAGGACAATCATCAGCAGTAGTCTGCATGGATTTACCAAGGGCAAGTCATGCTTGATCAACTTGGTAAAAGTCTACGATGCAATAACTGGCCTGGCAGATGAGGGGAGAAGAGTGGATACCTCATTCAGTAAGGTCTTTGACACTGTGTCCTGTGAGATCCTCGCAGGGGCTGTTGAGGTACAGGCTGGATGAGCAGTGAGGTGGATTGAAAACTGGTTGAATTGTCTGGGCCCAGAGAGCGGTGAACAGCAGCACAAAGTCGAGTTGGAGGTCAGTACCTAGCGGTGTGCCCAGCCACAGAGTCACAGAACCCCTTTGGTTGGAAAAGACCCTTAAGAACATTGAGCCCAACTGTTAACCCAACACTGTCCTGTTTATCAGCTTCACTGATGACCTGATGATGGGGCAGGGTGGTCCCTCAGCAGGTCTGCAGATGACACCAGGTGGAAGGAGTGACAGATGCCCCAGAGGGTCAGGCTGGAGAAATGGTCTGACAGGAACCTCCTGAAAGTTCAACAAGGGCAAAGTCCTGCACCTGGGGAGGAACAACCACCTGGGGCCACCCCGCTGGAAGGCAGCTTGGGGGTCCTGGTGGACACCAAGTGGAACACAAGTCAGCAAGGTGCCTGTGCTGCAAAGAAGGCAAATGGTATCCTGGGCTGCATTAGGCAGAGCATCGCCAGCAGGGATCCTTCCCCTCTGCTCAGCACTGGGGAGGCCACAGCTGGAGCGCTGGGTCCAGTTCTGGGCTTCCCAGTACAAGAGAGACATGGGTGTACTGGAGAGAGTCCAATGATGGGCAAAAAAGGTGATAAAGGGACTGGAGCATCTCTCACATGGGGGAAGGCTGTCTCACGAGAGCTGGGGCTGCGTACCCTAGAGAAGACAAGGCTTGGGGGGACTGTACCAGTGAATTTAAATACTTGAAGGAGGGTGCAAAGAAGATGCAGCCAGGCCCTCTCCAGTGCTGCCCAGTGACAGGACAAGAGGCAATGGGCACAAACTGAAACACAGGAGGACCCCTATGAACATCAGAAAACACTTTTTCCATGGAGAACTATCACAAGTTGCCTGAGAGCTTATGAATTCTGCATCCATGGAGATATTCAAAAGCTACCTGGACATGGTCCTGGGCAACCAGCTGTGGGTGGCCCTGGTTGAGCAGGGGGGTGGGAGCAGATGACCTCCAACCCCAGCCGTTCTGTGATTCTGTGAATGCCACTGTCTCTGCTCCACACATGAAATGCACCGTGCACTAAGGCGTTCTCACATGAGCTAACTGCAAGACCCTTGGACAGCCAAGTGATTCCTCTTGTTTGAGTAAGAGAAGTAATTTCACAAGCTCTCAATACACATCCCTGTCTTCCGCCACATCTTCAATGGCTCTTCAGTTTCTGAGCTTACACTTGGTTGCAGCACAAGCAGAAGAAATGCTGGCAAGCTGTGTAAGATCAGCACTCAGATATCTGCTTAAAAATGCTCAGGAGAGCTAAACGCATCTTTCTAGTATGTTCTCAAGCTTTGTTCCTCACTCAGATGCAACGGAAAAACAGCTTCCAGTATTTAATTTTTTAAAGCAAATAAAATCTCCATTAGGTTTCAGTGGTTTCACCGAACGTTTTTGTTCTTGAGGTCAGAGATAAATTTCTGTAGCAGTAGGTTTTGTTGCACGACAACCACCTACTCACTGCAGTAGAAGCTGATTATTAGGGATGGTGCTTACACAAGTCTTGTGCTGCTCCCGGGTATCACGGGGTTGTAACTGGCACTCTGAAGGAAATCAGTTATTGCAGGTGATGGTCAGAACAGTATCCACATCTCTGAATTTCAGCACATCTGGCTTTTTGGCAAGAAACAGAAGGTAAATTTGCCAGACCACTGAGAGAACTGGGTGAAGTACATAAAAAAAGAGAGCAAGACACGGATGCCAAGCTGCAGAGAAATAATGAGCATCTGAATTTGCAGGGATGTGCTGCAAGGTCTTCTCCTAGAGAAACAGAGCTGTTCAAACTGCAGATGGTCCCCACTGTCGCCAAAGGATGAAGCTGTGAACAAGTGTCCTCTCAGCCCTGTGAAAGCCCAAAGGTCTCTCCTCGTTCTGCCCCCACCAGCTCACATGCACTGGGAGGCCACAAAGCCTGGGGACAGCAGGGCACACAGGGCCAAGAACATGACAACCCTATAACCAAGGAGCAGGGCCCTTGTACACCACTGTTTGAGATGTTTGGCTTTTGTACGGTTTAACACCCATTTGCTTCCAGAAACTGATGTTCTGGAGAAGAAAAGCCCTTTTAAAGCATTCAGTGTCCTACCCACAGTGAGAGCTGCAGCTAAAGAGCTCTAAGGGTGCTCCAGGACCCGTCCTTCAGCAAACCCCAGCAGGTCAGGCTTGGCTCTTTTGACATTTCCTTGTTAAACACAGAAAAATATCCCAGCTCAGCCACAGCCATGAGCAAGAAGCTTTGTAGGCTGGTATGCTTCTAACAACCTCCACTTTTTTATCTTTCTTTTCTTCTTTTTTTTTTTAAATAAAACATCCACGTGTTCTACCATCACAAGGGATGATGATTCAGGCTGACCTGCATTAGACAGGCATCAAGCCTCACACACAGCACTGATTTAAAGTTGTGGTTGAAATAGAGAAGACTGAATCATGACAAAGATGTCAGAAGATGCGGAATCCACCACATTCACAGATGAGCTGTATCAGCATTTCATTACTCTCCTGGTTAATCCAGTGTTGATGACAAGAGGCAGCAGCAAGGACTATTCTAAGCAGAGGGATGCAGAGCCTGTGAGCATGCTCAGGTCACCTCCTCAGTGACGGTGACAGTCTGCTCTCAGACAGCTGGCTGCACATCCTCTTGTCTGAGCTGCTCAGCGTACACAATCCCTTTTCCCTTTTTTTTTTTGGTTAAAAAACACCAAAGCCAGGAAAAGAAAGAAAAAGAAAAGAAAAAAAAAAAAATCCAACCCAGAACACAAGCACAGCCCTCTCCCCC
>VWYH01000773.1:451854-466278 GCA_013399365.1 Pampusana beccarii | reverse complement strand
CCCCAAGTCCTTCTCTGCAGGGCTGCTCCATCCCTCCATCCCCAGCCTGGATTGATACCGGGGGTTGCCCTGACCCAGGTGCAGGACCTTACACTTGGCCTTGTTGAACCTCATGAGGTTCACATGGAACCACTCTCGAGCTTGTCCAGGTCCCTCTGGATGGATCCCGTCCCTCAGATGTGTCACCTGCACCTCTCAGCTTGGTGTCATCTGCAAACTTGCTGAGGGTGCACTCGATCCCACTGTCTGTGTCACTGACGACGATATTAAACAGTACTGGTCCCAGTATGGACCCCTGAGGGACACCACACATCCCTGATCTCCATCCAGACATTCAACCGTTGACCACTACTTTCTGGATGTGACCATCCAACCAATTCCTCATCCATGGAACAGTCCATCCATCATATCTGTATCTCTCCAATTTAGAGAGAAAATCTTAGGAAGGAACAGTAGAAATGGACAGAGAAAAAGAAAGGTATCCCCTAAGACTCTCCTCAAATCTGCAGGCAAGCATGCAGGGACACCCCCAAGGGAGCGCGACCTTCTCCACCCTTCCTTCCAGAACCCCAGTGAGCCATGGAGTGCCTCCAGGAGTCCCCCAACAAACACAAACCCCTTTATAATGCCTCATGAACGGCATTATGAGGCCACGTGTCAACCGTGGCCATAGTCTGGCCATGCTTTAGGCGTCCGCAGCAGGAAAGTATTAATTAGGCAAAACATAATATCCCTGCAAAGTGCATTGAGTTCCAGAAGGAAAATATCTCAAAAGTTTCAGCCTATTTGGCCAGAAGAGAAATCCCTCTTAACCCAAAGCAACTGAACGGTTTAACACTGAGCATGAAAGCAAGAACGCAAACCCAGGAAGGTGATAACCAGCTTTTACTGCTGTTCCTCGTTCCCAGGGAGCAGAGTGTAACATTAAACGGGAGACAGCGAACACTACAACTGGCTATACCACAGCCAGAAGGGCTTAGGGGCAGCTAATTGCTCTGTAATCACTTCCTGGACAGTTGCAACAGGTCAGCCAGGCCCGACTCATTGCTCAGACTGCACGTGCAGGTGTGTCCCTGCCTCACCCTCCCTCCATCCTCCCTTCCTTACCTTTCACTATCGACACGGTGCTTAGTCTGTGGTTTCCCTTTGTCCTTCTGTGGGGCTGGGTCTTCTAGAAAGCTGTGGTCCAGGTTGTCATCAGGAACAAAGTCCTCCACGCTCTGCACTTTCGCAGGGGCTTCAGGGTGGGGAGGAGGAGCGGCAGCAGCAGGATCTGCATTACCAACAGTAGCTGTAAACCACAGGGTTCACCACAACAAGTCAGCAATTTGCTTTTTACAGCTCTATCCTGTCCAGGGTGGCAGCAGCCATGAAGCAGGACCTTGGCACCCAGCAGGGAAACAGGAAGGTTATGAACAGGATACTCAAACCAGGCTGGAATCCCGCACAAAGGTGCTCACAGACCACGCGCGGCCGCTGCCGTTTAAAGTGCAGCAGGTTGACTCAGGCTGCTAAATAGTCTGACAAACTCTCTAGCCTGGAACCGACTCCGCTCTACAGCAAACGCTACAACTGCCTACACCACAGCCAGACTTCCCACCTCTGCTGGCTGCGCTGCTCCTGTCTGATGGCCCTTCGTTATTCTCTTTTCCAGACTGTTCAGTTCACCCACTCACCTCCTCTCGCTTTTTCAACTCTGTCAAAGGCAGGATTTTTCACACTGTGCTTGTAGATGCCCTGTGTAACTAAAAGCTCGAGAGCTACTGCAAATAGAGACTCCTTTTAATATAACTTATTTGTACAGACACCTTTACCCATCTTCAATGTATCAGGATGAAATCTCATAAAATTAGCATAACCAAGATGCCTAAAGCAATTGACCTTTCGAGAATTTGCAATGTTCAACCTTTTTCTTCTGCCCAGACAGCACGTCACATCTAGGCTCTTTTCTTTCGGGTGAACATGTTTTGTATGGATTTTTTTTAGGTTTTTCTCTACTAGTACGGCTTTCAGATCACTTTTGCACACAAATAACACTATTACTAATGCCACGGAGTAGCGTTGGTGTAAGAAAACACACAGCCAAAAGAAGTACTACTGCAAGACTTCAAGGGAAAGCTTAAATAGCAGCTCCCATAAAAAACAAGTATTCCTTTGTGACAGTGATTTTTCAACTGCTTTCCAATTAGCTAGTCCCTAGCTATGTTCCAGTAGAGGTGCAGACACTTGGCACGCTACATAGACTTAATAACACTGACAGATCGGCTTTTCCTAGCGGCCTTTTGTAATCCTCCTAAAAAGCCCCCTTGAGATAGCAGAACTGCAGGTCACAAGCCTGAAACAGTTCTCAAGGTGTTTTATTTAAAAAAAAAAGAACATAAAGAAAACAAACAAACCCCAAAGATTGTAACACTGGTAGCAGACCAGTCTCTTTTCTACATACCAATATGACAAAGGGTTTTTTATTGACAAGGGATTTCTATCATTTGCTCTTGTTTGTTTGTTTGTTTGTTTCTGGGTGGGAAGAGTCATCAAAAACTGCAATGGGCGTACTGTGTCATAATTGGTAACGGATTCAGGACGCAGAACATTGTGTGCAGATCTAAAACTGAAAGATTTCAATATCTGAAACTGCAAACCGTGTTCCCAGCACCTCCTCCTTTCTTTCTGTGGGTGTCTCAACAGCCCCGTGAGCTCGAGGGATTGAGAGGGAAGGTATTTCCAACGGGTGATTCAAACCATGTCATGCTAATGATTTCTAGGCAGTGCCAGCTCTGCAGCTCCAGTTAGCTTTGCAAACAAAGCAAACGCGACAGGCAAATTAAGGTCCAGATCAGTAAAAGTGCATGCAGCAAAACCCTCGATGCCTCCACCCTGCAAGCTCGTCGGGCAGCGGTTCGGCCCGAGCGCTGCTCCGCTTCGCTGTGTCCTCGTGCTGAGGAAGAAGCGAGCGGGCTGCCCCAACTCGGAGCGCTCTGAAGGAGCACACACTTCCCCCGAGGGGAATCTGCTGCGCAGCCTGGACTTACGTGATCATTTCTGGCTGAATAACCTTTAAAACCGGCACTCCGCTGTCCTCCGCTAACACACAGGAGCCCCTTTGAGCTGTCAGACTTTTGTGAAGACAGAGCTTCAAATAGCTTCTCTAACAATTTTTCTTGCTATTTGAGAGGCATATGTGCTCCTGGTAAGAAGGCGACAGTTCTTTTATTAGCATCCCCTGCATGTTCAGTACGTTTCTCCTGAACCACACTACAGCCACCACCCAGCTGGCTGGACACCGTCCTCATCCGAGCACAGAGACAAACCACAATGCCGAACAGGAGAAAAACAGAGAGTGACAGCGCAGCTCCCCTTGGACACACACAGGGCCCGTGTTCTTCAGCCACCTGTCTGCTCAGCCTCTCACAGGGGAAAAAACGAAGGCAAACCAGAGAAACACCCACAGACGAGACCCTGCCTAGACACTGCACGCCAACACCCACCTGGCTGGGGAGGTGAGGGGTCTGACGCAGGAGATGTCCCAAACAGACGGGAAATAATGCTGCGCTTTGGTGGTGGGGCGGCAGCCGGAGGTGCCGGGGACGCTGTGGCTGGTGGAGGCGCGTGCGGCTGCTGGGCTTCAGGTGCAGGCACTGGTGAAAACGATGGGGGCGGTTCAGGAGAGACGGTGGAGCCTGTGGCAAGCGGCTGCGGGGTGCCGGGGCTGGAGCTGCCCGTCGACGTGGAGCTCGGAGGTACTATGGGGGACTGGGAGCCAGAGGAAGGGCTTTGCCCGTTAGTTGTCAGAGGTGACGTGTGTCCTCGACTTCGGGCTTCCATCATTTCAAGGAAGCTGCAGGGAAGATAAATTGCAAATATAAGGAATGGAGAAAACATGCTCAACAGAGCACTGAGCACAGCGCTGGGCTGCTTTGGGTACGTGCTGAGCTGGGAGGGTACAGGTCTGCTTTGGGTGACGCTGCGACTCCCTGGGCCACAATCTGGTTCACCCACGTGAGTTAAATTCACCCCATCTGCATCGAGGTGTGGAGAATCCCGACCTCCTTTGCACTGCAGGGTGAAACTTCTGTTTGCAGGGATGCTGGGAACTCCCTGCATAGACAGACTATAAAAACATGCCAGGGCTTGAAACACAACCTTAAGTGAGTTCTTCGGCTTATGTCTTGAACAGAGTAAGTGCTAGAGGAACGGCACGCTTTTAGACTCTGCAGAAGAGATCTGAGCGTTCAAGAAAACTCAAATGCTATAAAAACCTCTTTCAGCCAATAATGGATTTGAGAGGAGAATTCTTGAATGTCAGAAGAAAGGAGCTATCTGGAGGGCTCCCAGAGCACTCTGCGATTATCCCTCTCGCGATGTGCGGACAGGCAGGCGGCCTCTCCCCTGCACACACTGCGCTCCGCGGGGCAGGCAAGGCCGCCGAGCAGCAGCAGCTCTGAAGCGAGTTGTGGTCCTGCCTGGATTCCTGACTAGAAAAGCATTAAAGCCTGTGCCACTACAGAAGGTGAAACGCTCTGTTTCAGAAGAAAAACCCAACCTGATCCTGCTGCAGCCTCCTTCTGCAGCCTGTGTGGTTTCGCAGTCTTTTCACAAGCTGTATGCAAAGAAACGCTAAAAGAAAGACAGGCACTTACTCTGAAATGGGCTCAAAATAAGATTTGCTACATGCAACCCATCTGAGAGATATAGAAGACACTCAAAGTGAAGTATCATGTATAAAATCTAGCAAGTTGTGGTCTCGCCTCTTATTTCATTAAGCCTAATGAGGTTGTACACAGAGACTCCGGGTTCAACTGCTTCTGCAAGACAGACAGACTTGGTTGTGCTCCAGTGTGTCAAAACAGAGACTCCTCTTGATGCAGAGCACAACCCGTCCTTCAGGGAGCTGAGCCACACCGACACCTTCACCGGAACGGCTGCTAAGCAGAAAGCAAACGGCAGGGGCTAAAAGACTCGAAACCCCCTTGAGATATCATTTCCTATTTTAAGAAGCAACCTGATACACTTTTAAGGAACAAACTTACATACTTGGTGACCAGCAATATCTGAAGCCCCAGAAAACAACATCCCCAGGAAGCTGTTACTTGAACTGGAAAACCAGGAGTCTTTCCTAACTAAGGAACTGGGTAAAGTGCAGATAAAGGGTAGCACTAAAAAGCAGTAGTAGCTAGGAGAGAAACCCTTGGCAGAGTCCCTCAAGGATCAGCCTAGAGATACATTTCAGCCCTTCAATGAAGCGGCACAGAGACCAGGGAAATGCTCATGAGGTTGCAATTTGGGAGGCAGCATCGACAGAGAAGAGGACAGGGACAAGAAACAGAAAGAACTGGATAATCCTGAAAAACAGAAATGGGAAGAAATTCAACAGTACAAAGCAAACAGTCATCTGCTCGAGGGCTAGGGAACAATCGTTCTTGCTCCAAGTTCACCACGCAAGAATGGCTAAGAAGGACTCGCTTCACTCATTCCAGATCGGACTAAAGGCTGCAGACACGACGCTGCCTGGGAGGAGCGGCAAAGGAGCCCGGTTGTCACCCGGTTGTCCACTGCCTGTCCCCGAGACCGCTGCCAAGGCACCTAAATCAGAGCCAAGCTGTGGTAGCTTCACTGAAGCTTCCACCAGGATCTGGGGCAGGGCTTAGGGGCTTATTCCACCCACCAGACTGGCTACAACAAAACCAGCTCTCGGCAGAGCTGAGATCAGTGTGTGACGCAGCATCATCCATTCCAGCATCCTCCCTCTCAGGGGACTGGTAGCTGGGGTGAGCTGCGCAACAACACGTTCTGCTGCAAATGATGCGTGGATTTGTCATGCACCAAAGGGAAAACATAAAGGAGTTTAACTCTTGCACTGAGCTCTGTGGAGGCTGCACTGGGTTAGTCTGGAAGGTGCTCAATGCGTCACACACACCGCAAGAACATAACCGTGCGTTTTCAGCGCAGGACCCAGCAATTGCCCATCACTGCTTTCTCGAGGAGGGGGTCACCACATGTGCAGTTCGGCGTCCCTCAAGGCAGACTCTGCAAGACATCTGTGGAGAGGGAAATATAAACCAGGGTACCTGCAATCCAGCCCAACAAAGCAAATGCTCTGAATCCACGAAGCCATGTGAATCGCCGTGCCCCAAAACGCCGTCCACGAGACCTGCCGGCACAGGATCGGCTCTGCCGATCCACACCAGGAGCACTGAGTGCTCAATCCTGTCAGCCCTCCCCTCCGAGCTTTGATTCAGGGCTCCCAGAGCCCAAGGCAGGATGGCTGAACAGCTCTGCTTTGTGGTACTCACTCCTCGTCCTCTCTGCTCAGGGTTAAAGCCTCCTGCCTCCCAACTGGGAAGAGAGATTAATCCCAGCTGATCTCCATGCACCCCTGCTCCTGTTTATAGCAACAGCAACCCCGGCTGAATGGCCTGCAAGCTCGGTCAGTGCCGCATCCAGCGCCCACGGTACCGGTGCCAGCGCTGCTCGCTCTCCTGGGCCGAGCTCTCACTGCCTCTGCGAGCACTAAATCACCAACGCCACATGAAAACAGACCCGAACAACCTCTGAGTTGAGATCAGGACGTCAGGTCCCATCATCATGGCAACTGGGTGGTCACGGGTAGGGTAAGACAAGTGTACGCTGAGGGCTAAGGAACAAGGATCCTGTATGAAGTACATACAGTTGTTTTAGGATATGGAATATGAAGCTGAACGAGTGCTTAAAGCTGGGCCCAACAAAGCACAGGACACTCTACAATATCAGGGTATTTGAAGATTTACTGCACTTCGTACTACCAAAGCTGCCTATTTTGGAAACAACCTGCTTTGTTCTGGGCAAGCAGCCACCCCCAGAGGGAGGGAGGGCTGCAGCTACCACCTGTTTCTCCTGCAGAAACACATGAATTTTAAGAGCTGGAGGGAAAAAATGCTACATAACTGAAATATAAAGAGTGTCATCCTTCCCTCCAGCTCAGCCAGTCTGGAGAGTAACACACATGCGGGCTGCTTCTGCACCTGCTCCTATGCCGTGCTCACCTACATGATGTGAAGGGCGTAAGAACAAGTTATTTTTAGGAGAAAGATGCAATTGTTATTTGGGGACAGCACGACGTAGGCTCCTTCCCCAGCACAGCACCACGGAGAACTGTGGCACACGTGCTCCGCGGCACCTTCCTCATCCCCAACCAGACACGTGGGCCAAGCTCTGTGCCGTGTGCCGTGACACCGGGGGAATAAGGATGGTCTGATACCGGTTTTACAGGGGCTGCACAAACAGCTCTGCTGAGCTCTCACATTCGTATCTTCTTCCGTGAAAGAGGTGGGTGGAAAAACAGCATCTACGAAAACGCTGCCAGCAAGCTCTCAGTAATTTCCAGGGTGGAGGTGTCTAAAGCATCCTCCACACTTCAAAAATACTACATAATGCATGAATGCTTTCTCTGGCTTTACACACGCTCTTCAGAAGCACAAGCGTGGCTGTTTTGGGAAGACACCGGGCCAAACCTGCCACGTGTCTGTTTTTTCTCATATTCTACACAATCTGGCTACTGCATTCCTTGTTCTACCATTCTGCCAGTCCTTCGCAAAAGGACTCGCTCCAAATCTGACTGTGGACCACGCGGCTTCGTGTCCACGCTAGATGCAGCAGACCAGGTCCTGTTAACACACAAGACGAACTCCCGCTGTGACCTGTACACTTGTTTTGGTCGGGAACCGGAGGCAGCGAACGTGCCACAGCAGTCCAGAGGGGTCACCTGTCCTCACCGCACGGGCTCCGCTTTGCCTTCCAACCCTTCCGTTTCGCACCGTGTGACAAATCCACATCCACAAAAGCCCTGAATAATTCACTGTCAGTTGGACCTGCTCGCGAAAGGAGACTTTTATGCAATTTTCAAGATGAACGTGCCCTGCGGGAACAAAAATTAAGCAGGGCCTGAGGTTACTGTTGCTCTGCTCCCAGAGCAAACAAAAGAGAGCACAAAAGGACTTGTTAGCCTCACAGCTCCTAAAATTGTCAGTGCTCATGTTCATTTACTATTGAAGACAGGAGCAGCCTGAAGCTTTTTGGCTCCTGGTTCTAACGCACTGCGATCAATTTTTCAAATGTATTTTGTGTGGCAAGAAATGTTTTGTGTTATTTTATTAATGGTGAAAATGAAGATTAATAGGGCGTGTGACATCAATTTAACCGGGGCTATTGAGGGTTAGATTTCTACATGTTTGTTATGAGCTCATTAAAGGTGCCGAACCTGATTCCTCCCTAAGCTCAGGTCCCCGAATGTGACATTAATTGCCAAGTGGGGTTCAGTTCCACTGCCCAGCCCTCCCCAGGAGCTGATAACCCCCCCCGCAACATCCGGGACACGCTCCATGTTCCCCACTCTCTAGCAAGATCAATGACAATAGGGTTGCAATTAATTCTTAATGCAGTCCCCCACAAAAAACCCATGACCTAGAGCCGCATCTAGTACACGCTGGCTCATGATCTGTGTGATGGCAACAGTGATTCACAGCAAGCGGAAACGATAAAGCTGGGGCGAGAAAGCAAAAGTGGTTTTGCTCCCCTAACTGGTAATTCAGCCTTTGGCTGCTGCGATTCTGGCCCTGTGTTTCAAAAGAGCTGAAGATACGGGAGAACAGCTGGAGGAGCAGGTTCTCCTGCCACGGTGCTGCTGTTACTCAGCAAAACTACCGGCTGTGCTCAGCGTGGAAAAACCAAACACGCGAATCAAACCCCTAAACCCAGGCTAGGACTTTGTAGCGAACGGAGCTGTTTGATGCAAGGAGCGTGTCTCCCAAAAGAAGAGGCCACGTGAGGAGAGCGCGGCGCCTTCCTGCAGTCACCGAGCGGGATCCCCGACGGGTGGTGACAGCGGTGGCACCGCCGGGAAAGGACCCGGGGGCAGCCGGCCCAGCGGGGACAGGTCCTGCTGCTGCATGAGCCGTACCTGGGATCGCTCACCATCGCAGATTATCTCAAGTTCAAGCGCTTTGAATGTATTTTTACGAAGTCTGACTAACAGTTTGCATAAGAGCTCTTAAACGCAAAGAGTAAATGATCTAAGAATTCATTTCTTACGAACAATTCCTGCGAAGAAGTTGGTCTTTGAGTCCTTACAAATCAAACAACTGCACCATGGTTTATAGATGACCATTTCCCGAAGCTTCTCAAAACTCAGAGTGAAAGAAGATGGGTTCTCTCACAAACAATAACGTAAGTATTCCTCTTGACTAATTCATCTTAATCCCTGGGAGAGGAAAAAGTTAATTCAAAGAGAGCTGATTACTTAACCCTTGAAACTAAATTTTGTCTTTTGATATGAAAAAAAAGAATAATACTAGAAAAAATGCAACCAAACATAAAAGCTCATAAAAACCATACATTAAATCTCCTTCTTATTAATTTTTGCAAATGTTTCCACCAGAAATCATTCCATCAAATGTATTCCTGAAAAAAAAAAGAATATGCAGGAAGAGTTTCCACAATTTCCCAAAAACCATTTCTCCATGCGCACCACTCAGTGAGGGAACAGGCACATTGAACATATTAATAAAAAGTTTTCCTTGTGACAGAAGATAAGCTGGGTCCAATTAAAGATGGCAAAACTGAGCAAATTAAGTACAAATTCAGAGCAAAGTCATTGCTGTTCGTTTACTAAGAATTAGGCATCTCAAAAGGGACTGAAATACGTTTTTAGCGGCACTGAAAATGTGAAATCTGAGGAACCGCAGGGAAAGCAGCAGAGCAAGAGCTGTGGCAGCCAGAGGAGGCTCAGCAGAGGGAAAGAGCTGGAAGCGTCTCAGTGCGTCTCCCGGAGGCAGAGCCCAGGAGGGACGACTTACATAACGCGGCTGAGGCAGCGCCGTGTGCCACCTCGTGTCTTCTCGGGGATCCACATTCGGAGCGATGACATTTTGTCCTCGGGTGCCCAGCTGCAGCTGGAGGAAGAGTTCTCGTGCTCTTTCTGTTCTCTGATCCAAATTTAGCATCGGTCATTGTGACAGAGCAGCTACTAGAAGTGCACAGGGGTGACTGAAGGAACTGAGATGTCCTGGCCTGTCACCGCGCCTTGCTCCACGGCCTGATTTTATGGCAGGAGAGCAGGAACCGCCTCGCAGGAGGTGCTGCGGCAGCCACCCCAAGTGCCCGTGGACACCTCCACGGGCTGTGTAATTCAGGGTGACCAACCACAGAACTCCCAGTACTGTCCAAAAGACACTGGGGATAGGAGGTGCTGGAGCGAGTTGAGAGAAGGGAACGGAGCTGGTGAGGGGCTGGAGCACAAGTGTGATGGGAGCAGCAGAGGGAGCTGGGGGGTTCAGCTGGAGAACAGGAGCTGAGGGGAGACCTTCTGATCTCTGAACTGCCTGAAAGGAGCTTGGAGCCAGGGGGGTCGGGCTCTGCTCCCCAGGAACAAGCGCCAGGAGCAGAGGAAACGGCCTCAAGTTGCACCAGGGGAGGTTGAGGTTGGATATTGGGAACAATTTCTTCCCCAAAGGGCTGTGGGGCATTGGAACAGGCTGCCCAGGGCAGTGCTGGAGTCACCATCCCTGGAGGGGTTGGACAGACAGAGATGAGGTTCTCAGGACATGGGGCAGTGCCAGGGGTGGGTTATGGTTGGACTCGATGATCCTGAGGGTCTCTTCCAACCAAAATGATTCTGTGATTCTCCGTGGTTCTATGAACCAACATCTGCCCAGGGTCAACAAGTCACCCTGCACCAATGCACAAGCTGTAAGAAGGAGAGTGTCAGAGGACAACGCTCCAGGTGCTCATCTTGACAACCACCCCAGTAGCACATTAAACATGATAATCCCAAAATTATGGGCACTTCACTAGCATGGATGCAAGGACCTTCCCAGGCCCTAGTAAGGGGCACCACAGCCCGGCCTCCCAGCTGCCAGCAGGCGCTGTCACTGTGTCCGCTGACACTGTCACTGTGTCCACAGATGTGTTCACCAGCCTGAACTGTCTACTAAGTATCGAAACTTTAGGCAAACCTGAGTTCCCTGCTATAGGAGTGCTTATTTCTTTAAATCGGGACTTTGGCTAAAGAGTCAAGCCTGAAAAGCTCCTGCAGGGATAAAAAACGAATGTATGAAGAGTATACTTTCCAACTCTGGCGTGAAGTAACCTCTCTGCAGTTCATCCACTTCAGAGAGATGCTGCTGAAACACACGGACTCTTTGTTTCTACCTGGGATGCAGAGAAAAACCTCAAAAAACCTCAAATAGCACTCTATTTTAGTTGTGCGATTAAAGCACTCAGATGTGACACAGCCTGGTCCTTTTCTTCTGGAATCAGAGGCTGAAACCAGGAAGCATCCAGGGATATTTTAAAGACCTTTCTATAAAGAAGTGTTATTTTGCGAAAGCAATGATCATTGGTGTCAGTGCACAGACATAAATGTGCAGTAGCTTAAGTGAAAGCAGGTTGGCCAGCTGCATAAAAGCATCAGTTTATTTGCTAAACCAGAACCCTAGGGAAAAGTCTTGCTTTTAAAACTTTAGCAAGTCCTCTTCCGTCAGGTACCACGGCTTAGGTATTTCATGTTCAGCCCATTAAGCAGCGTAATGGTGCAATGAGCCCTCCCCAACAGGCCCCACCAACGGCACCAAAAGCTCCCCTGAGTTGCAAAAGGCAAGAACGAGCTGTTTGACTTGTCAGTGCGCAGAGCCCAGAGCAACGGGAGCGGTCTGGCCCTGGGGTTCTGGATGATGCCACGCTGCAAATGATGCTCTTTAGTAATCACAAGATTTCTGCAGGATCGCACTCTCTGGCAGTGGAAGCACACCAGTATCATTAATGGTGTACGCTGGTGCGGTTACACTGGATGGAATGATTCAGCCCGTGTCCTTTGCTGAAACCAGGAGGTCTTGCTATCATCACACTGCTGCTCCCTGTGAGTTCTAGTTCTAAGCAGACGCTTCTCAGAGCCGGTCCAGCTCAGATCAACCCAGAAGCAGAACACAGTTTTCTGCTGGATTTGTGAATTGAATTGGCTCACGTGAGGGTCCAGAAAACGCTAAAGCTGAAATATGAGAGGTGTCTCAGCAGCAAGATCTTCTGGTGTGAGTCCGGAACAGCTCTGCCAACTCTTGATTCCTTTTACTGATGCCGTATAAACAAAAATACTAGAAAAGAATCGGACAGCACAGCCCAGTCCTTTGAGTAAGGACATCAAGAGAATTGCTGAAGGCACAAGACGACTAACTACGGAAAGGAAAGAGGTGAATGCTCTGGTAACAGTACTGCTTTGTGTGTATATGGGGTATTTCAATGCTCTCAGTAAGGAAAACACACTAAGGTTCTAGAACTTGAAACTGCATCTGAAAAATGCTTCTCAAAATGGCTGTGCATGAATATTTCATAATCATTGATTCCAACTTCCAAATAAAGCTGCCTGTAAAGAATTTTTTTCCAATTCATTCTGGGATTGCACATCACTACAATAAAGACTTTGCAATGGGAATTCATGGAACGCATTTGTTAACAACACAGAAATCTGAACAGATTCCTGTTCACTGTGCTGCAGATGTGCTGGCTTTGCAGGGCCAAACCTGCCAAGACGTCATTTCAGGCAGCAAGCAAACACCCGGGGCACTGAACAACCCCAGGGCAGCAAGAACCAGCCACTATTCCAAACCAGAAATGCACTGAGGCATCGAGAAGTATTCAAAGGGAACAGAAGACAACGATGTTGGTGCTATTACTTTCTGCTTATCGTAAGACACACAATACACAGGAGCAGCCAGAACAAGAGGAATCAACTGAGCAGTAGAGAGATGGAAAATATCCCCTTTCAGCATCAGAGGCTGCAACGTACTTATCTATTAATACAACCACTTGTGCGTGTGCTGCTCGGCTCCACCTCCACCGCCCACCCGCCGAGCACGTGCCTGCAGGAACCAGACCCTCGCCCAGGGATCCCCAAGCACACGCTTTATTCCAGGTGATGCCACTCCAAAGTGACATTTTACAAGATCCAAAGAAATACTAAATGTCACTCCCCGGACCCTTCAGTCTGGCCACATGCCATAGGTGGGGCTGCCCATAGGTGTCACACCTCGACTGCAGTAAAACAGTTAGAAAAGATGGCTCAATGACATACAGTTCGTAGTTTTGATCTTCTGTCTCTTGCTGGACTGACAGCTCCTCCAAAGTTGCATCAATATCCAGCTGATTCGTCTCCAGCTGCCGTAGCAAGGTCTCCCTCTGAGGAAAGGAAAACAAGCCGGGTGTGAGCAGGAAGGGTCATTGTAAGAGATCTCTGTGCTCACGGGGTGCAGCGAGACCTCGTGTCACCGCTCTGCCCGCTGCCATGAATTAAACAGGAGCTCTGGTCCCTCGCGCGGTGTTCAGTTTAAATACAGAAGCACAAAGGGAAGCTGAAGCAGTAGCAAAAGTACATTAATCCAGAAAGTCTGTGGGTAAGAAAGTAATTTGTTCTGCAAGCTATACTCAATCATAAATCAATAAGGTGTGATTTTCAGACACAGCACTGACAGTTGTGTTTGGAGAACAGTACCAACTCCTTTGGAGAACAGTTGTGCAACCCATTCATTCTGATCTTGCATTTTTTCCCTGTGCTAAAGCAGCCCCCCTGTGAGCAGGAGCCGAAGCAAAACCTCACAATAATTTTCTTTTTATTGTCAGGGTAGACAAGTGAGCACAACCTGTCAACCCAGCAACGCTTTAGAAGTCACTGCCCTCTGCCTTCAGTTGCTGCCCCACAGATGGGGGACAGACACTCCAGTCCATTTCAAATGCGCAATAAAGTGAGTTTGCTTCATTAACGTAACACAGGGCAGCTTAATTCAGTCCTTCCCCTTTCACATTTCCAACAGAACCCAAGCAAAAACCTCTGCTGAGGGGAAGTGCCAGCTTAAAAGGCTCAAAATCAATTGCAAATGCTCGTGGGACACTCCCTAACAGCCCGGATGGAACAAGAAGAGATCAATAACCACACACGTTACAGAGATGGCACGGTCAGCGGCCCCAGCGCCGGCTCCGCACCGGGTCAGCCCCGGGTGCAGGGCTGGCAGGGCATGGCAGCCCCATGGCTGCAGAAACACCTTTGGGATCCTCTGGCCAAGAGCAGAGTTGGGAGCACGGCCCTGCTCCATGGTACAAACCCCCCCGGCACAGCCGCTGTCACCCCACGGGGCACGGGCAGCGTCCTGGGGAGGCTCGGAGCCAGGGGCACTTCACACATCGAGTTCTGGAGACAAAAGTCACTGAATCACAGGATCACAGAATGTCAGGGATTGGAAGGGACCTTGAAAGCTCATCCAGTGCAATCCCCCGGAGCAGGAACACCCAGCTGAGGTTACACAGAAGGTGTCCAGGCGGGTTTGAATGGCTGCACAGAAGGAGACTCCACAACCTCCCTGGGCAGCCTGGGCCAGGCTCTGGCACCCTCACCAGGAAGAAGTTTCT
>VWYH01000773.1:420625-451443 GCA_013399365.1 Pampusana beccarii | reverse complement strand
TGTCCAGGTCTCTGGATTTCAGCACAGCCTCCCAGTGCCAGCCACTCCTCCCAGTTTGGTGTCATCATCCAACCTGCTGACAGTGCACTCTACTCCCTCATCCAAGTTGTTGATGAATATATAGAATAGTACTGGTCCCAGTACCAGCCCTTGAGGGACTCCACTAGATACAGGCCTCCAACTGGACTCCATCCCCTTGACCACAGTGTCACCATGTCCAGTGCCTGAAGGTGTCAGGGCTCCCTCTCCCACGGCCTACACAGAGGTGGCACAGGGACAGGGATAGGGGAGCCACCCGGGTGATCAGTTAAAACAGGTCCAGGTGCCACCGGCTGCCACGCTGCTCCACCACCCAGCCAGCAGACAGAGGAGAAGCCCCAGCTTTCCTCCAAACTGCAAAGGATTTTGGTTTTATAACTGCCTTACCCTTGACGTACCTTTAAGCTTTCTACTACGACAAGTAGTTCTGAAGTTTACTGTCAATAGCCGTGGTGAATATTTAATTCCACGTTTGGCAACACATACTCTCACTGCAGAAAGATCCCACGCGAGTAAAAAGCACAAAAGCAAATCTACAGAGCTTACAGAATAAAACCGCCATGGGAAGACGAACATTTCTGCAAAGCAATGGCGCTCAGGCTCTACGTGTGTATACTATTGTCAGCACAGCTGGGTGGCCGGGAGGACTCGAGCTGTGCAGAGTGCGCAGATGGAAAGAGCAAGCGCCCCATCAGACACACTGCCCGGGCCGGGGCGCAGCCCGAGCGCCCCAGCGAGCACGCTGATCTCTATCAAATCCTACCATCAGTAAGCAAGCTCTAAGTCACTTTTAATTTGCATAACATTTATAACACCAGGTGATTCATAGCGCCTGATAACCTTTAAACATGCTAATTTACTGGAAAATGCAGTCTTGAAATTTAAGAGCTTCTATGACCATTTAAGCTAATTTATTGCTTCCCAGACATTTAGATTCTCCATTTTTACCTTCACCGTTGTGTTAAGAGCTTTGACTGATGCATATTTCCTTTGCTAGGTAATTTTTATTCATCATATTCATAAGCTCTATGCAGATGGAAACTTGACTTGAATTACCACGTATACAAAGAATTATGAAGTCATTAGTTAACTTGAATTCCCTTTTTTGTGGTACACATACAACAAAATTTCAGCAGACTGCACATATTTAAACCTGCTACACTAAACAGAAGTACTAATCAAGATTTTAGAAATAACTCTAGATTTTAGAATTCAAATTCTAGATTTAGAATTCAAGATTCAAGAAGTGCAAAATTTTACAAGTAAAAGTTTTCATCCTTTTATGTTGTTCATACAGAGCAAGCAAAAATGAGACAAAAAAGAGCAATTTTTCTGCTCAGTTTCCTAAAATGAGTGAAATAAATGCCGAGCAAATTAGCTCAATAAACACACACAGAAGGGACGCTGCTCTCCAACGCTCACCTTAGGCACTTAGATAATGGCTTTTATTAAACAAGCGGTTTTCTCACACTTTGGCAGTGAGACATACACCAGAGTTTTATTTATTTCAATTTTCACAGATCACACTAAACGAAGAACTTAGATTTAACTACCAGAGAGTTGCGTTTAATTTTGTAAAAATGCATCACTAATAATGGACTTCGCAATACTTCAATTCTATTTTACCAGGTTGGTATTAAAATACTAAAAGAAATAGCTTATTTTTAGCAATGACCCAAAGGAAGGGAATAAACGGTGCTGCAGAGCAGTGCTTTGGCTGAACGCCACTACCAAGAGCTTCCTGGGAAAAGGCAATTTCAGCCGTCTGCAGAATCCCGGCTCCTTCAGCACAGCAGCCGAAGGCTCCGGTGACCCGATCACATTTGCACATTCTATGGGCCGCCCGCAATACCTACAGCTAAACGGCATCCTCAGGCTTGACATCCTTCCCCTGGAAAGGAACTCATGAATAATTGAAGAGCCTGGGCTGCTCGAGGGAACGTGCTGTATACTGGGGGTATGAATTTCAGCCACCACTCGCTTCATGAAAGATGCATGACTGTGAGCTGAACACAGAAATGTGGAATTTAAAACCAACGCATCCAACACCAACTCCACTAAAGCACAGTGCGGAACCTGGCGTACAGCTCAATAACTTCTGTTCCCCCGCGAGCTGCGGGGCTGAGGGACAGGATGAAACAGAGAGGTGACTGACACTGATTAAATCACAGGTGCATTTAGCACCTTGTAGCGTTCCTCTCCTTTAACCCTGCTCTGCACCAAAGCCCCAGGGAAATGATCCCTTTCTGGAGCCTGTTACTGGCCAGTCTCTCTGAAGGTAGAAGCAGAACCTTCAGGAATTAGGGCTGACTTCGATTTCACAGAATCACAGCCTGTCAGGGATCGGAAGGGACCTCGAAAGCTCATCCAGTGCAATCCCCCGGAGCAGGAACACCCAGCTGAGGTCACACAGAAGGTGTCCAGGCGGGTTTGAATGGCTGCACAGAAGGAGACTCCACAACCTCCCTGGGCAGCCTGGGCCAGGCTCTGCCACCCTCACCAGGAAGAAGTTTCTTCTCATATTTAAGTGGAACCTCCTGTGTTCCAGTTTGCACCCATTGCCCCTTGTCCTGTCACTGGTTGTCACCGAGAAGAGCCTGGCTCCATCCTCCTGACACTGCCCCTTTCCATATTGATCCCCATGAATGAGGTCACCCCTCAGTCTCCTCTTCTCCAAGCTCCAGAGCCCCAGCTCCCTCAGCCTTTCCTCACACGGCAGATGCTCCACTCCCTTCAGCATCTTGGTGGCTGCGCTGGACTCTCTGCAGCAGTTCCCTGTCCTTCTGGAACTGAGGGGCCCAGAACTGGACACAATATTCCAGATGTGGTCTCACCAGGGCAGAGTAGAGGGGCAGGAGAACCTCTCTGACCTACTGACCACCCCCTTCTCATCCAGCCCAGGTCCCATTGGCCTTCCTGGCCACAAGGGCCCAGTGCTGGCTCATGGGCACCCTGCTGTCCCCAGGGCCCCCAGGTCCCTTTCCCCTGCACTGCTCTCCAACAGCTCATTCCCCAACTTATACTGATACCTACAAATGTTACCCTACAAATGTTCCCATCACGCTGGCTGTTGATCAGTCCTGGCTCCCTGGGCACCCAAAGCCGACGCTCCCAGGGTCTCTGGGAGCAGCGAAACGCCCAGAGCCACCAGCAGCCGGTTCCACGGGGCAGCACCAAACTCCTCCAGCAAACCTGTGGTACAAAGGCAAGCGGTGCTGGAAAAACTAAGTGCAGCGCGTCTTGGCTGAAGTTTGCAAAGTGTGTCACTTTTGTAAAGACGTAATTGTCCATAAAGTGACTTTTCTTTTACTAAGGTAACTCCCTTGAACCCCGAGCTCTGGTCAGAGATTCTGGAAGAGTTCCCGTCTCTGGACCATTAATGCAGCTGTTTAAGCTGATAACATTACTCAGAAGTATTTATTCAATGTTTTGTGCAGCGTGTTTTAGATTTTGCTCTCCTGTTTTTCTGCCAACCTTATGGTTTAAGGAATTAAGAGCTATTTAAATATCTACAGATGTAGATATTTATCATTTGATATTTGATATATCATATTTATCATTTATCATTTGAACTGCACACTAATAACAGCTTTTAAAAGAATGTTTCACGCACTAGAAGTTCTTGTGCCCAGCGCCACTGCAAAAAGGCAAGAACCTCATCAGTCCAGGACGCGGTGGAACCAGCAAGGGGGACAGGAGCTGGCTCTGTGCTGTGGGAGGAGGAAGCCTTGTAAAGAACTTATAATTTAAAAACCAAAACCAACAACAACAACCCAACCACCACACAAACCAAAACCAAACGGTTGGACTCAGTGATCTTAAAGGTCTTTTCCAACCAAAATATTTCTGTGATTTTGTGAAGTTTGACATCAAGCGGGAGCAACCAAAACCTCCAAATTTGCAGTGTCACCTGTCATGGCACAGAACAGCAAGACCAGGGATCTCCTGCACACCAGAGGGAAATGAAAAAAGCCGCCTCCACAGTGGAGTTTATGCTGTGGTTTTCTTCAGAATGCACAGAAAAGCGCCTGCCTGCAATCCCTGTGTGAGCACAGACCCGCAGGAGCTGGTTTGGGCACTGCTGGTTTGAAAGGAGAGCTCAGCAGGTCTGATCACTCTCCCCTCCAATGACCAGCACAGGACAATCTCTGCAGCCACCACCTCCTGTGCCGAGGCACGAGCAACAGCACAAACACCTTGACAAGCGTGGTTTACGTGTTCCCATCCAAATCTCCCCTTGAACATTTTAGGAATGTAATGAGAAGTCTTTTGAGGTTTGTTTCTGTGGTGTTGAATTATTTAATTACATCACATGAAAAACATGGGATTTGGGAGCCTAATTATATGGCACCTGCACCTTTTGGATCCCCCCAGTGCCACCCTGAGCCCACTGAGCAGAACAAACGTCACCTGGTCACCCCATTTCCCTCACCCCTCCTAAGCAACCATCACTGCAACCTGCAGACAACTAAAGGCTGTACCAGATTTATTTTTTCTATTTCTCTGAAGACCAAGATTTGTCCAAGAAGTTCTCTGGCTTTGGGGCCGACTACTTTATCTAGGTGTCCTAACTGCTTTCAGCCTCAGAGGAACAGATCATGGTTACTTATACACAGCACATGTAAATGAAAGGTCCTGTTACACTCACATCCTAAAGCTGCTTCCAAGCAAAGCAAATGCTACAAATGCTTCTCTATTTCCTGCTTATAACCACGGCTAGAAAAATCACTGCATACACTGACTGTGAGCAGTATCATAATGAGCAGCTTCCAGAAACAAATCTGGCATGAAGCCTGTTCTAATGTCTTTTTCTCTTATCACCCTCTATTTGAGAAGAAAAGGACAGATCTACAAACCTGACAAAAGTAACCTGGGAACTAATTATTCTGCGTGGTTTCCACAAACCATCACTTCACCATAGGAGCCGAGGTTACAAAACCAAATATTCAACCAACACCATGCTGGCAGATTTCAATCTTTTCCACTGAACAGCAAGCTGGGTTTATAGCTCAGATTTCTACATCTTCCTCCTCAAAAATGTACCGTTTGACTTGTTTTCCTAGGTTTTTATGCGTTCAGTTTTCTTATCCTGGTTCTTCCTGCTTTGCAGCCTGAGGCTGCGGTAACACCCACTAATATATCTGAACTTCTGAATTAGCATTTCAGTAGGAATTATTTGCATTAAAAGAAAACCACAGACATCTCAATTACTGGTGAACGATAACTAAGATCAACTGCCTGTTTTTTTCCATCTAATAGACAAGAATGACACAACATCATATGTACCCCCAAAGCATATGATGTTGAACCCAAAAGACCCCAATATGATCACCCTCTGCTATAGGATCACAGCTGTGAATTCCACCCTTCCGTGCCTATTCAGCCTTTGTCTTTCCACTCAGTCCACCCAAGAAGTCTCAATTATGAAGGAAATATAAGACTTGGATCTCTGTGCACAGGACTCAAGCAGATCAGTTACCATCAGGGCAAAGTCTTTCAGCAGTTGTCCCCGAACTGTTCAGTTCAGACCAAATCTCTTCCCATTGGAGCTTTCATTGAACAGAATTGAAATACAAAGTTTAACAAATGTGCATACGTGACATTTTTGACTTGGTAACCACACCACTGGACGCAGTTCTCTTGCCAGTGTTATTCATCACCTTGGAGCCTTTCTCCACAGTAAACATTTGCGAACACAGCAGAGAAGAGTCCTCTCGCAAGCAGACACATGTCTAAGTCACAGGCACCAATTTTGTTAACAGCTCTTATGAAAACAAAAATCTACTCAGGATCCTTTAACAACAAAAGAAACTGGAAGTATCAAATTCCCTCCTTAGAAATGGAGAAAATGAAATCTGTCCCACCCACCCAGCACATCAGGGAACCACCCTCTCTCTTACCTGCAGCTGCAAGAAGGGGATGTTGAAGAACTTGTGCAGGTACTTGAGGCCAAAGCTGTTCTTCATGGAAGACTCAGCATAGCGAAAATACGAGGAGCCGGGAGGCCTGTCTCAACCAGAGAGGCAGAGAGAACACCACTGTACAAAGGACACAGACTGCGTACACACAGAGGAGGCACTTGCTGAATTACACACCGTGAACCGTCCGCATCTCCAAGCCAACCCTTGGTCCCCACATGTAGGTGAGCAGGTCATCCTGCCAGGGCCTCCTTGTTCGTTTACAGACAAAATTCACACTTTGTTCCTCCTGAAGGGTGGTAGAACACGGCTGTTGTTGTTGTGTGAGAAGGGAACGGAGCTGGTGAGGGGCTGGAGCACAAGTGTGATGGGAGCGGCTGAGGGAGCTGGGGGGTCCAGCTGGAGAACAGGAGCTGAGGGGAGACCTTCTGATCTCTGAACTGCCTGAAAGGAGCTTGGAGCCAGGGGGGTCGGGCTCTGCTCCCCAGGAACAAGCGCCAGGAGCAGAGGAAACGGCCTCAAGCTGCGCCAGGGGAGGTTGAGGTTGGATCTGGGAACAATTTCTTCCCCAAAGGGCTGTGGGGCATTGGAACAGGCTGCCCAGGGCAGTGCTGGAGTCACCATCCCTGGAGGGGTTGGACAGACGGAGATGAGGTTCTCAGGACATGGGGTAGTCGTGGACTTGGCAGTGTTGGGTTAATGGTTGGACTCAATGACCTTAAAGGTCTTCTCCAACCCAAATTATTCTGTTCTGTGATTCTAATCTAAGGTGCTGCAGTGTCACGCAGCTGCCAGCCTGAGAAATACCATGTCAGGACACTGGCCCATGGGTTTACCAAACTGAGGGCTTTATAGCTGTACAAGCTGTTCACTTCTCAGTGACGGTTTTGTTTCAAAACCAAAACCAGACCCACATTAAGTCACAAGCATCAGCAGTGGGCATTAAGCTCAGCTAAGTCACCTCTAGAGACGAACTTGTAAAGAAATTATCACATTATGTTATCAAGCCTTAAAAATGATACCATTGCTGCATGCCTGACAGAGGCACAAACAAAGAAGAAATCAGGAAAACGAAAAAATGCCTTAAAAACATAAAACCACACAAAAAGTCAAAATCCATTGAATCCTGACCAACAAACAGTATTTTCTACTAACAGAGAGCCTCAGATGTCTGCATAAGGGAAACTCTGGCTAGCGAGGAAAGCATATGACTTGGTGGTGTCCAGTAAGTGCTGCGTGGGGATGCCCTCGGAGGAAAAGGAGCTGCTGTACGGGACAGTCGGAGCTATGAAAGCCCAAAAGCTCGGCAGAGGATCCTAGGAAGAACGTGATGTACATCTGAAACACAGCAGCAGCATCTACAGCTGGTGGGAGAGTTCAGCCAAGTTCTGCTCCCCGGCCTGGGACCGTGGTGCCGTCTCACCTGTTCAGGTTGTCGATGAGGTCCCGCACGTCCCCAGGCAGAATGACCCGGTGCTCCCCCATGTCGCGGTAATTCCCCAGCACGCATACTGGAACGTGGGTCGGCACTTTAGGAAGCTCCCTCAGAATATAGTTGAATGTCCTTCACCATAGGAGAGAAAGATACAGGCAGATGAGTGGGAAACATCATTCCGTGAGAAGTTTCATGCGCAAATCACAGAAAAATAAAGTAAGAATGTTTTTCCCCAAATCCTTCCAAGACCGTGGCTTCTTTGCCCTCCTCAGAGAATTACGCTAACTGTAAATATGTGTGTATCATTCTTTATACAAAAACAACTTGACAAGTTCAGTAATCCACTTCCACCAGCAACCTCACATCTTCTACAGCAATATCTCCCTCAGTTTTACAAAACTGTGTGGGGTCAGCATAAGAAAAGGATTCCCTCCGTTCAGCTGTCAGCGGGCTCACTGACTCACATCAAACCTGTAAAACAGCTTAAATAGAAAGCAGGAACTCTCACCACCTCCTCTTTCCGCTCTGGCTTCCATATGTCTCTCACCCTCCTCAGAAGACGTGCAAAATGAACCGTTCATGATTTCTGTACACTAATCCAGCCTAAGGCCTCTAGATAATCCTTACTAATACCAGCCTTCCTGGGAATTTCTCACTAGCATTCTCCTTTCCCTTGCGTTCTCAAGAGCAGGGCTTTGTAACATGCCTGAGTACTTTACACCCGCGATAGCGCTAATTACGAAGCCTCAGCCAGCGGTATATCAGAAACGGCAGAACGGGAGCCCACAGGGACACTGCTTGTTCAAAACAAGCCCAGGAGAGGAGATATTAACAGACATGGCAGCAGATAAAGCTATTATTTTAAGGGATGCAAACTTGCTTCAACTCATTAGGCTGGTTATCAGCTCCAGAGTCCATCTGGGAACGAAGAGGTCTAGAAGTCATTTGTTTTCACTAAACAAGGGAGCACCGTGTGCTGCATGGGGCTGGAGGTGACTTACCACTGTTTGGTGATGTCGAACATCATCACCACGCCGTTGCAGTTTTTATAGACATCCAGGAACTCTGCATCCAGAGCCATTTCTGACTCTGCCTGAGGAAATAAAGGCAAAAGAAGCAGTAAATAACTTGATTCAAATTCAGGCTTGTAGATAACACCGCTGATAGAGTGCTGAATAGGCAAACTTTCTGAAGTAACGGTCACTATAAGAAGTATCTGTGGATTTCACATCACCATCATTTAAGCAAGATACCTGGTGGTTCAGAGCTTCCCTTGCCCATAGGAGCAGGATGTGAAACACCCCACAGTCTCTGAAAAACCCATTTCTGACAGCAAATGCTGAACTCCAGCCCCTCCTCTTTCCAAATCCTGCGTTGACGAGATAACTCCATATAAGCAACAGGATGGAGGAGAGGACACGGTTCCCATTCCATCGCTTTGCTGACCCAAATATTGACTGTGCTACTCATGCTTCTGGTGCATAAAGCCAGGATGTAGTTTCTACTGAGTTTCTCCCATTCAGGGCTGAACGTATTTATTAGCACCTGATTTGCTTTTCATTAACTGGAATGCGCACACTGCACAGTACCGGTCGTAATTCAACATCCAAGGCTCCTGCTGCAATTTGGTGCCCATGGAACAATTCTCACTCATTTCCCAGGAGTCGAAAAGGCACCCATGTTTGTGAAGGAAGCAGCAGCTGTGATCTCTGTTCTCACAGAGGCTTTTTCCCACAGGAGAACATTTTCTAAGGAAATTCTCCTCATCTGACCGCACAGATTGAGCGGGACTGGACCCTGGTGAAAGAGGTAACTCTTCCCTGCCCTGACCATCCCCAGAGCCGCGTGCTCAGCCCTCTCTGTATCAGTGATGCTGCCTTTCCCACCAACTTCAACAAAACGGTTATTGAGCGAGTACCAGAACACCGCCTGTGCGCTGGGCCCCGAAGGGCACTGACACATCCACAGGAGACATAAAGCTCTTAAAGAGCCGCAGCAGTGATCATGGGATCAAGGGCCTTTACATTGAATTTTTCCTGAGGGTTAAATCATCCATCTTTTGAAAGAGATGCCATGGAATTCCACTGGCAGACCCAATGCGCTTTGGGGAATGTATGGTCTCCCACAGAGCACTTTGTTCTGCAGTAGAACATCTAAAGAAGACGTATTTGTGTAAAAGCCTTGAGGAAGCTGCTCTCTTTACTTTCACATACCAGGTAACACTGCTATTGGCCCTTCCTCCTCTGTATTTCAAAGGGTGTTAAAAGGTAATTGTTAGCCCAGTTTTAAGGGGCAGCCAGAGAGCATCAAGTGACTCCTTCAGCTCTCCCAAGAAGTCCATGACAAAAGGACTCCCTGTCACTGCCCATGTGCAGACAGGCCCAAAGCCACGAGCAAACATCTGGGGTGCAGCCCTTCCCAAAAGACAGAATGGGAAACAGCAGGACAGCTGTGGTGAGGGCACGAACAAGGCTAAAGTGCACGGGGAAAAGAACGAAGAGCATCAGGGACCACACTGCCCTTCATCCACCTGCCAGGCCAGCATTAAAGCAAAACCAAATATAGAACTTACTCTCCACGGACCAAAGGTGGAACACAGGCCTCCCGCTGAGAGGCAGACATCTGCGTTCAAGGTGACTCACCTCCTGAGGGTCATTTTCCAGCTTCAAACCATCTCCTCGTTTTTTGCATTTTCCTTAAAAAGAATTGTGAAAAAACAAATGCATTACACTGGGCAGAGAACTCCAGAATGAGTCTAGGCAGGACCAGAGCATTTCGAACATGACCTTAAAGCAGATCCAACCTCTATAAGTACGGGGAACGAGGACGGGTGGGATGGGCATGCCTTGCTGAGGAATACCGGCCGCCCTGGTCAAGGTTACCAGCTAGTCTAATTCAAAGAGAATGGGAAGAAAACCTGCGGCAGCTTAAACCACACTCTGCACAGCATAAAGTCACAATGACTGAATAACACAGGCTTTGGTGCACTCTCTGACCACAAAGGGAAGCTGCTTTCTTGCACTTTTTTTTGCATTAGTGTTAAAGAAGCAAAAGATGGTGTGGCTGCTATGGCTGAAGTGCACAACTGCAGACACAGCCTTCCCGAGAGAGGAGATGACGTTGCTGTGCGATGTCACTGACCCGAAGCGAGCAGTTGGGTACATCAATGTGATCTCAGAGCCCATCGGGTGCTTTGGGCTGACTTGATCAGGAAAAAAAAAAGGGGTGGCAAGGAGACTATGAGAATTGAACAGCCAAACGACAGAATGTATACAAGGGGAAATCAAGTAAAACCAAAGGCACTGTGGCGAGGGGGCTGCGGAGCAGAGGGACAGCCCACATGTGCGTGAAGGGCCGGGTCTGGGCACCGCCAGTGAAGGTGCAGAAAGGAAATCCTTCAGCTGCACCATCCGGAGACACGCACACACAGGAAAAACAGAGGACAGGTAAAACTCTGACGGAGCTCACAGGAAAGTGCAAGAACCAACAGGCTGAACACTTGGAGAAGACACTAAAAGCGCTCACAGAGACCTGCCCTGCAGTCCCGCAGCCACAACCCCATCTGGAGGAACCCACAGGTTTCTCTCCAGCTCCTACGCTTCCTCTGAGGCACACGCTGAACTACAGCCCTTATTCCCGAAGGACAGACTTTTCCCTTCTCTTACAGCTTCAACCAGCACTGGATAAATTCACAAGCTGTCATTTTAAAGTACCACTGGCATTTGACTCAACACCACCAGAACAAGAGTCGGTGTTTTGAAACTTGAGGCTTTCTGCAAGTTTTGTGTTACATCAGTTGCACCGCAACCATGCTTCCAAATCTTAAAGCCTGCAGCCACAGCAGATGGAGAAGGAGACACCGTGGCCGTGCTCAGAGGATCAGCGAGTGGCAATCAGCTAATGGGATTTTCTGGTGTAGACACCCAGTGCTACGAACCGCCGGGAGTCTCAACGTGCAGGAGTGAGCGCAGCTTTCACCTCCTGCTGAACAAGCTTAGCGGGGTCACGCCATGAAAAATCTACCCTCGGCCCCCAGATATTGTTTAAACTCTATGTACAGCAGTTTCCAGAATTGTGTCAAATGATGAGCACTGCGCAATGAATAACCCTGCAAGATCTGGAGTTGGTTTGCAGATATCAAATATCTGCCAGATGTTACTGACTTAAAAAAACTACTTCTGAATTAACTTTCTTCTGTGTTTTCCTAGCCTAAATAATGATGAGTTAACTAAATTACAATGGAAGAGACTTGGAATTTCTTCTCGTAATTTCTAGAAATTCCCTGTGTCACTGACAACAGAAGGTGTTGGCAGCTCAGATCCACCTGCAAAAAAATCTCCCATTGACTCTTTAAAAGCCTCTGCAACACCAGGGACCAAAATAGCTTCTGCCAAGTATTCAACATGGAGCAACTCCTTGCAAAATTCGTGGTTCTGTCAGATGCTGCATGTGAAACACGGTGTTTCATTCTTCTTGGTCAAGGCCAAATTGTTATAAAATAGAGTTATTCATGAAAGTTTGAATGCTACACAGCGGGAGATTCCAGTCCCCACTCGCTGACAGTGCGTCTGGTGGTGCTTCTGTGCATCCCTGAAAAACATTTGCTGCCCTCGTGCCATCTTACCTTCGACATCTGAAAGCAGCGGAATTATGAATCCTGATCCTTCCCCATTCACACGTTGTATTTCCCTGGAGGATCCATGTACGGGCTCTGATTTTTCCCAGCACCATAAAGGTGTGGGATGTCTAGGACGTCCACGTCTTTTCCCACTTCAATTAAATTCATTTCAAGTCAGTGGCATTCATGTGGCTTGTCTGAATGTCAAAATATCGCTATTTCTGCAGTTACTGCTAAATTATGCTTGGCATGACCTGAATTTCTAGGTATTAAAACAGAAGCCCAAGCAACCACAAATACTCTTCATAGTTCCTCTTGTCCCGAGCCATCGAGGTGTCTTCCTAAGCTGGACACATTTACAACCAATGCTTTGAGACTGAATATATGACTCGCACGCCTCTCCCTGCTTCTGGCTTTATGTGTGTATCAAGAAGAACGAGTAATATTGTTACATGATGCTCATCGCTGCTGTAAAGGAGGTCACCCATACAGGAGTAACAGAGCTGAAAAGCGCATGTGTGCACATATTCATGCACAGTGCCTATTTTTGGAACAAAAACTGCAGGATGAGCCAGATAAAAGCAAGATGTACATAGTGAAAAGATGCAATTTGGCCTGTAAAGGCAAGTGCACAATGGAGACTGAGTTATTGTATGAACAAGGTCCCGTGTTTAAGGTTGCGCTGATGCGTAATCTAGGAGCCTCAATCAGAAAACACAGGTCTTCATGTTGCAATCGCTCAACTTCTCTACCTGGAATGACAACTGCTCCTTATTTGCAGGCCTAATAGCAACACTGAAACCAAACAACCTCCCAGCAGCGCCCCAAAGTCTCCAGAACAGTTCCTTCGGAACAGCAGGAGACCGGGCTCAGGGCCGCACCGAGAGCCGCAGCTCCGGACCAGCAGGACTCGGTGCCGCCCGCCAGCAAACGCCACCCGCAGCGCGAGGGAGAGGCTTCTGTTCACCATTCGAAAACACACGTCTAGAATATTTGCATCCCCAGTGTTACGTAACTTACGACATCTCAAAGCAAGAGAAATACTAATTCTGATCTTTCCTCCTTGTTGCAGCACATTTCAAGGAGGGAGAAGGGTGAAGGGGCAGGGAGAGGAATCTCCAATATGGGGGAAAGAGTTTATACTATTTTGGGGGCCACAGGAAAAAAAAAATGTGATTTGGTCCCTTCAGGTAGTGTATGGGAAAAGATGCAGGAACCAAAGTAGTGGAAGTTACAGGACAGGAGACCAAAACTGTTCTTGAATCACCTGCATTCCAGCAGCTTCTTTGCATTCAGGATCTGTTACAGCTTTATGACCTGCAGCAGTCACAAAACTTGCTGCAAAGCCAGAAAGATGAGTCAGGCCTGTGACTTTTGCTGAGAGGTATCTTTCCTCTGTTCTGTCAGTTCCAAGGGCAGCAAAGGAGATGGTATTTACTAGACACACCACACAAAATTAAATACAATCCACAGCTGGGGGCAAGCTCTACTTGTTCAGAACCTAACAAATGGCATCATCGCACAAATGGGCCCAGCGCTCTGAGCAGGCCCAAGGAGAAAGCAGCAGCTGCAGGAAAATCCGCAGTCCGGTCAGTCTGCACATTACAAACAAAAATCTCAAAGAGTCAAGGACAAGGGAAGAGGAGCAGCACAGTGTGGGGTTGCCAGCCCCCCACCTTAAGCTTTCATAACAAATCTTCTCGCCACACTTCCAAATTAACATTGATATGCTAAACAAACGGCACCAAGGCCCGAGCCGGGCAGGGCCGGCAGAGCTGCCCCTGCACTCCACAAACCTGGAGGGAACAGGGGCTGCCCAGGGCAGTGGTGGAGCCACCGTCCCTGGAGGGGTTTAAAAGGCACTTAGACAAGGTTCTCAGGGACATGGGTTAGTGTTAGAGCTGGGTTATGGTTGGACTCGATGATCCTGGGGGTCCCTTCCAATGAGAATGATTCTACGATTCTAACAACCAAAGCGCGTGCTGAGCTGATGAGGACAGGGAGGCACAGGCTGCCGGTGACACCAGGAGAAACACCACCGAGTAAAACCACATCTCACTTCAGGGCCAAAACGTACACCAAGTTTTGCAGGGTGCAAGTTACTGCGTTTCCCCAAGTCCTCCTGTGCACATTGACACTGGGAACGGCAGCGGCACAGAGCGGAGGCCGGAGCTGCTTTACAAGACTGAAGTTGAAAACTGCGGTTTATGGATTCATCGTTTAGACAGTCTGGTTACATCAGGCTTTTCATACATTTTCAAACATCTTAATTTAAATAGAAGTCTCTCAATTTTCTCTAACAAGGAACAATTCTTCCAAAATGAGGGAACACTGGCAAAAAAATTTGGCCTAGCAAACGACGTATGTTCAAATGTATGTTCAGAGATGCACATTCATTTTTGGCAGTTTCAAATCCAGCCTGATAAAACGCAGCATTCTGCACAACTCTAAATGTGCACATAGCTGGGATCTTGTAGGAAAGGAAAGGAGGAGGATCGGGTCTTGTGAGCGCTGTGCTGCAGCACCACTGGACACTTCACTACTCAATGGCTACAGTCTAGATTAGAGTTGCTCTCACCAAAAGCATCGCGCAGGAGGATTTTTTGTCCTAAGCATACAGAAGGAAGAACAGAAACATCATGAGATAACATTAAAATGAAAGTTAGATATAAGCAAGTTCCTAATGGTTAACTTGCACATTTTCCTAAAGTTGTAATTATCAAGGATCCACAATGCTATGGCAATGGGAAATGATTTGATTTTGTTACAATCTGAATTTTTACACTGCATTAAGTACATCTGATTACATAAAAATACATATCCATGGTCCATAAGTGGGGATGTTAACAGAACAGGCTTTATTTCAAAAGAATATCAAGCAGAGGGAAGAGAGTCCCTTGAGATTTCTAACACATGCTCCACTGTCAGAAACGAAAGCAGTATCAGAAGAGCTGTTACCAACATCTGCACATATCAAACCAATCCGTTTAGCCAAAAAAAAAAAAAGACAAGTCTCTAGTTGAGAAGGCGACTCTGCTCAGAGAAGCTATTCACAGAAATAAATGCTGGAACCACATGATTCCCAAATTAACTGCCTATCTATTCATACCAAAGTTGCAAGGCAGCGAGAAAACAGATGTTTTTTTCAGATTCCAGCCTTGCACATGTTATCCCGGGATCTGAAAGCCAAGCTGTAATCAGACTGACTTCAGCAGCGACTCTGAACTAAGTGAGGTTTTGTCTACATGGTGAAACTGGCGTTTAAAAGAATAAAAAGGTAAAGTCCCCAGGATTTTCAATTCAAGTTGCTGACTCATGTTTAATCTAAAGGCTCCATTATGCAGCTGAACTAGTGCTGCTATCTTAGTGACTTTTTCTTTTTTTTACTATTTTAAATACAATCTAGCTAATATGAAGAATTGCATTTGTCCTTTTCCCATTTCCTATTGTACTTATCTTCTTATTTTTCGGTGTTAATACCTGCGAAGCTGCACAGGTGGAGCAGCAGGGCAGCAGCACAGATCAGAGCTGAGGCTGCAGGAAAAACAGCAGCAGCCAAACCAGGAAAGTCTGAAGTTTCACTGACTGTGGTGAACAGATCTGACCAACAGAAACACACAAACAAGGAGCAGGACTCACAGAGCAAGAGATGCTCCCTTGTGAAATTGGTTTCCTGATCATACTCGCACTTTAAACCAGGAGCGTGGCTGGTACAAAACGCCTCGGAAAAGCCAAACAGTGTTTGCATCTGGGGCTACAGAACAGGCTGCTGAGATTTACACCTGAACCCCAACCCCTTCCAGGAACAGGTTCCACCTCATCCAGCTCCCGTCTTCACATATGGTTCTGGGGGGTTGTTTTTATTTTTTATAAAATAGAACTTTCAACTCTGACAAAAACGGAAAACTAACAAAAAATGTATTTACACATCATAATACTTCCCTTGGCTAAGCATTTAAAAATATTTTGGATTTAACAAATTGCATTTTCTGTCCTAGGTGAATTTAAGTAATGGGCTTCTCTTTTATTCTTCCCTCCTGTATACATTATTCGCTGCAGATAACATTTTATCAATTTAACAACAACATTCCTTCACAAACACAGCTTCGCAAGAGCTTTTATAAACAGAATAAAGAACTCAGAAGCTGTCTAAACATATATAAAACTATAAAGGAGAGAAGCTGAAGTTTAGAATAAAGCTCAGAGAATCTTAATACCCTAAGCAGCAGATTATTTCATCTGTCACAGAGCACATGAAACAACTGTTTCTGAACATTGGATTTAATCTGAAGTGCAGATTCCAAATAATGGGCTCTAGCACAGGAGACTCCTCTCTCCTTTCCACATTTTTTCAGAAAGTAACATCCATGCACTTGAAAAAAGTAAATACAGACGTTTTTCTAAAGTAGAAGTATGTAGTTCTGAATTCCATGTAAGTTTTCAATTAAAATTGAGAAAAAACAATGAATCTCCATTAGAAAGTGATAAATCTTACCTTTGTCAACTACATCCCACACTTCAACTTTAACAATATCGTCAGTGGCTGAAAGCAGAACAAGAACACAACGTGTTAGAAAAGGGTTTCAGTAAAATGACCAACACTCAGCAGAGAGCCAAAGCCAACATTGCAAAGTAGCAGGTGAACATCAAAAGAAAGGTAATTCTGGAGTTAAAAAACCCCTTAAACATAACAAGAAGGCTGCTGAAAGTCCAAATTGTGCACCAAAACTGTGCTATCTCTTAAAGACTCTTAGTCACATAAGTGATAGCGAGATTTCCTTGATCTTTTACGTCAGATTTGAAACACGTTATAAATATTTTGTGTAGATTCTTCTCATAACACACAAAGGTTTCCATATTCTTTCAAAAAATATATACATTTACTTCAGATAGTAAAGTCTGGCCTACAAGCAAGGCATACAACTGCAAAAAAAAAGGAATATACACATTTAAGAAAGATCAGCCTTACTAACAGCATCTTCATGTAAATGTGACAAACGGTGCAGACTGTGGATACAGAAATCCATTCTCTCTGCTAATTTCAAGTTGCATTTTGTGAAAAATAAGATATTACTAGCAATTTCGCCTCCTAACAAGCTGCAGCATCAGTAAATTATAAGCAGCAACATATATTTGAGTTGCTAAAACCTGAAGCAAGACAACCCAAATTGTAGCTCCAGAGACACCACTGCTGGCAGCTTCACTCTCCGATGGCACGAGGGATGGGCAGCTTAGATGTGTCTATTGAATCCAAATCAGTGCGGTCTTCATGAAGTTGTTCCAAGAAACAGCTGCTTTTTGGAAATGCTATAGGCTACAAAGCAAAAGCTTGTACTTGGAGCAGCTCTGAATGTAAAGCAATGGAACAGGAGGATAATGTCTCAGAGGAGAAAATAATCTCATAGGATGGCATGAGAATTCAGCTAAGCAGTATTGTCAAACCAGGAAACATTTCCTCTATAGAATTCACTGCTGGCTTAACATAAATGTTTCAAAATATTGTAAAGACTGATTATGAATAAAGGAAAACTTTGATCCTCTGCTTCTGGAGAATGATCCTTTTTTACATTTATGCATGAAGCAAAATCACTGTCTGTTTTCCCTCCCAGCAACTCCTATGTTCCCCTTTGCCAGCAGGGCCCAGGGCAACCAGAGGACTTGTGCATCCCAGGCTCAGAGAGGACTGAAAGCACAGCAGGTGTTCAGCAGACAGACAACAAGTGCTGATCTTTGAACCGGGTACGAACTTCAGAAACGTCCCTTTGCTCCCACACATCTGGGGCTGGACAACCCCATCCTCCCCTCTCCCTTCCCTCTGCATTGGCTCTGACTTTCCCAAGTGTAATCCTGTGTTGTCATTTTACGGGTTGGGATTTCTCCCCCTCTGCTTTTAATCTCCCTTGAGCCTTGTCTCATTTTCATTTTCGTTGTGCTGCTCGGCATGTGCTGCCATGCGAGGTTTGCTTCCACATTCCCCACATCCCGAGATGCTTCTGCTAAAACGGAGCTACAGCCCATCCCTTCCCAGAGGAGCTCTTGACCCATCAGTGGGGCTGTGGCTTCTCCCAGGTTTGTGGTCCATGCTGCGAAAGAGCAACCTGCTGGGCCCAAACCTTCTCTGGAGTCTCTGTCTGCTTTGGTGGCTTTGCACAGCAGTTGGACCAGCCTGGGGAAGAAGCCCTGTTTTTTCCAGGCTGGACATGAGGAAAAAATTTCTTACAATAAGAGTGGTGAAACACTGGCCCAGGTTGCTCAGAGAGGTACTAGATGCCCCACACTACAGACAGTGATTTCCAGTGACCGATGGACTAAGTTATTAAGTGTGTTCCTAAGTGGACAATAGTCCCCCCATGACATGGGAATGGGTGAGGATACATGGAAAGCATCTTAGAGGGATGTAATGTAGCAGGATCACTCCCTCCCACACAAAATTTTAGAACAAGAAAGGTGAATGCAGGAGTTATAGCCACATCAAGCTGAACAAGAAAGTGCCCAACGTAGGGTTACGAACTGGGATTTGTAGTTGCAGTAAAGAATTGCAGGAGGACTTGTGCATCCCAGGCTCAGATGGGACTGAAAGCACAGCAGCCCAAAGTCCTTAAAACTCTGCTCAGATCACCAAGCCAGACTGAAGTCCAACTGCTCCCCATGACTCACCCGCCTGGCATCGAGCTTATGGCTGGCCAGGTGAACGGTTGGACTCGATGACCGTAAAGGTCTTTTCCAAATGAAGTGGTTCTGTGACTGTGCTGACAGCAGGCACTGGCACAGCCGGCGCTCCCCTGCGCCGTTGGCTGCTCCGGTCCATGGGCCATTCAGGGTGCGCCGGGACCAGCTGTGGTGGGTCTGCCCCAAATTCACACCCTGCAGCTGGGACCGGCACCGCTGCTGCTGCCCCTGAGGGACAAGGGGACAGACAGACGTGCAAAGTCAGTCCTGGCGCTTTCAACAGTCAAGGCGTTTTGTAAAAGGACAGGAGATATTTTCCTTTCTTAGATGGCAAACTCTGCAGGGGCACAGGAGGAGCCCCAAAGGCTGCTGGTTCTTCCCAGCATTAACAAGGGGCGTCTGTGGAGAATATCTTAGAATATCATAGAAAGTCCTGAGCTGGAAGGGACCCACAAAGATCATGGGTTCCAACTCCTGTCCCTGCACAGGACACCCCACAGCTCACCCCGTGTGTCTGAGGCCGCTGTCCAGTCTCTTCTTGAACACTGTCAGGTTGGGCCGTGACCCCTCCCTGTGGAGCCTGTTCCAGTGTCCACACCTCTGGGTGCAGAACCTGTTCTGAATGTCCCACTGACCCCCCCTGCACATCTTCTGCCATTCCCTGGGTTCTGTCCCTGTCACAGAGAGAAGAGCTCAGCCCTGCCCCTCCTGCTCCTGCTGAGGAACCTGCAGCCCCATGAGCTCTGCCCTCAGTCTCCTCTGCTCCAGCTGAACAAACCCAGGGACTTCAGCCGCTCCTCATGCGGCTTCCCCTCCAAACCCTTCCCCAACTCGCTCTCCCTCCTCTGGACACTCTCCAGTGTCTTTATCTCCTGTTCTCCTGTGTCCCCAGCCCTGCACACAGTGAATGCTCCAGGTGAGGCCGCCCCAGCGCAGAGCAGAGCGGGACAATCCCCTCCCTGCCCGGCTGGGCTGTGCTGGGTGCACCGGGACACGGGGCCCTCTGGGTGCCACGGACCGAGGAGTTGAGCCATTGACCCAGGCAGACCTGCTCTACACCGACCTGTCTGAGGGGAACCACAGATCTTCACAATTAGTTGACCACATGAGATCCAAGAAAACCATTTTTCCACATGTTTTTTTTCCTGTTAGCACCAGTGCTCCTGCTGGCTTGTAGCCAGGTAGTTCTTCCTTTTCATCACCAGCTTCATTCCTGATTATCCTGAACACACAAGAGGATAATTACTTTAGTGCTGCTGTGCTGGCTTTGGTATGACTCACACACAGCCGCATTTCACCTTAACAGCTTTGGAAGACTCGTCACAGCAAAAAGAGTGCCAATTCATCCTTTTAACTCTAACTTGGATTAGCACAAACCAAGCATCAAACCACTCAAAAGATCCGTACTCAGTTGCTATTTGGCTGAGTGCTCTGCAGCCAGTGCCACACTAAGCCATTGCTTTCCCAGAGGTGTGAGAAGACTCCAACTGCAAGAAAGCTCATTTAAATAAAGAATCATTGCTTTACGGGTGGGTTCATCACCAGGGATTCACAGGCCCTCAGACATATTTACTCTCATGCAATTACACGATTTACTTGCTGTGGTTCGGATCCCAGGTCCTGCAGAGCAGAGCGGCTCTGCCATTCCTCACACCCAGCTACAAACCGTATGAACGATTCGAACAAAAGGATTTGCCAGCTTTTATTTCAGACCCTCCTTCTGAGACTGCCAAACAGAGAATAAAATTGGTGACTAGCATAACCTAAAAGAACATTCACTAGGGTCAGGAACGGTAACTCCTTACTTGGACCCAAAAATTAGAAATATCCATTCCAGAGACAATTGACACAGAAAGTAATTTTGTTCATTCTGAGTACAAAGGATTCCTCTACCTTTATTAATTCCTCCAGCATAAAATTTCTGAACACATGACAAGGTGGTATGTTCCACATTTAAAATGTGAATCTTCCAATATCAAACAATGTAAGAAGCCCTCAATATTTGACAGCAATTTAATTAACATCTGTAAATATTTGCTGCCAGCTACCTCATAATGTTTATTCAAGGTAGCTTGAGAGCATGATCACAGGAAAAACAAACTTTATTTCTCCTCTACAGATTAACTCAGCCAACAGGGCGGTAATGAGATCTGAGCCAATTTCTCGGAGCGCCCACATCACCCACCTCGGACGGAAAGTTTTCACAGCAGGAAACGTATCCTACCGTGGTTTTAAAAAAGGAGGTTATTTTTTAAAACAAGTTTTAATAAGGTCAATGGAGAATGTCCTATACTGATGGAAATTATTACTAAGAAAATAATAGAGTGTTTTACAATGTAAAAGAAACACAAATGAAAGGCACAATTTCACGTGCAGCTTTCCAGATATTTTGACTAGCTTGGCAACACTTCACCTTGAGGAAAGTCTATCACCATGTGCACACTTTGCTGTCAACTGTAACCAGCAAGCTCTACAAAAACGTATCACAGAAGTGTTAGAACTAAGCACTACAAATAACAAATCCACCTGCAGTTACCCCATCAGCAAAAGCCAGGCTGATGTGTAGCTGTTTTCCATCCACGCTGAAAAAGTCAGTGCCCAAGCCTCAGCTCAGTAAGAGAAAATACAGTCCCTACAATACACAGAAACACATGAGGTGACTGGATCTCTCTCCAAACAACTTTTTGCATGTATACAAAAGCCTGTATACATGCAGTTTGTATACCTGCTCATATATGCAAAAGCAATTAGGTATGCATAAGCCTGCTAGAAATCAAATGCCAAGCTCCCAGGTTGAATTTACAAACAGCACTTGTATTACCTACACTGATTAGAGAGGAAACAGGCTCTGATGGTTTTACCTATGATATTGCAGAAAGCCACAATTAACATTAAGGGCACCCTTTAGACTTGGATAGCTAAGAAAGAGGTATTTAATTTCTTGTTCTGATCTAAGTCTGTTTTGGAGATAGTTTCCATCATCCAAACAACTTGTACGCTCCATGTTGACACATGAATAACCCATATGTTTTATTCTAAGACAGAGGAAGAGGAGTGTGGGGGAATGATGCCACAGCTATAATAGACATGCTGGAGGTTTTGCTGCAGATGGGGAACACCACTGCATGCATACCGCAGATCTGTCAACGTCTTGGGCCAGCTGATGGGCAGAACACCAGGAGGATGCTACCCAAAATAAAGATACTTCATGAACAAATGCAGAAGCCAACAGGTGCACCTTTGTATCATGGTCACATGGAGGGTCTCCGTGAAAGAATCAGAAAAGCTGTAACACCAGGCTCAGCTCAATGTCAGATGCTGAATGAGATAAAATCTCTAGTTGCACTGAGCAAGGACAACCTGTTTCTCTCGCACATCCAAGGCAAATCACAACCATCCATCCTTATAAACCTTTCCAAAGTTTGTCAAGGCAGAGCTGGCCCACGTGGCAGGCTGTCCAGAGCTGAAGCCAGCGGAGACTGAGAGGACACCAGCCCGAGGCAGACGGCTGGTGAACACAGCCTGCGGCCCCGTGATCGGCAGCACGAGACCTGCGCATCACGGGATCATCCAGCAATACAAATGCGATTGGTGAACTAGATGAAGCACCCGATTTTGGTGTTTACCTAAACTGTATGTTTTTCCTTTTTTTTCCAGCTGCGAGGGGACAGAGGGGACCTGATTCAACAGAAGGTCAGAGTGGTACAGATGGGCGATGTCTGACAATGGCAAACTAACCGCTGACCTTTTCTTAAAGCAAAACCAATCTTACAGAGCGAGTTCATACTGAATCAGTAGGTCACCCCACAAGGCTGTTGCATTTTTTATCAGGAGCCTGAAAGCTGGACTTAATGAACTGTTGGATCATAGCCTTACGCAATTTCAATGCCTGCAGTGTCTTTTCCAGGTGAGATCCAGGGCTTTCATTGCCCCTTTATACTGTCAGAGCAGATAGGGAAAATAAACCTCACACCTCATCTCTGAGACTCTAACAAGCACTGAAGAAACCTACTGATAACATACTTCTGTGGTTCAGTAAGTCCACCTAGAGTTATTAGTACTACAATCATTTTTAAAACGTTACCTTCACCAGTTACAGGATGCTCTTCATATTTTAACCAGTGAAAAACTAGTTTCCACCATGCTATTCACTTCTTTGCACCACAGTAACAGCAAAAGCAGGGTTAGCCTCGGAGACAGATTGCCATAATAAACCTGTTTTCATTAACAAGTCAAGCATATCACAAGTATTTAAAATCTTTTGGATCACCTATCAAACACGTTCCTTGAATTGCAGCTTCCAAAACCTACCCTTTAGCACTTATATAGTTTCTGAGTGAAGTTATTCAGAACATGACTGAGAAACTGCAAAAAAATTAAAATAACAAGAGTGATGAGAGATCGTTTTCTCTCCCAAGCAGACAACAGAATAAAGAAGCAAATGAGGCCGCAGTGGAATTTCTATCCCCAAGGCACTATCCCATGACTGTCACTCCCTCCACCCTCTTCCATCTTACTTTTATAATTCCAGTGGATGCTGGTGACTTGGATCTCCTGAGTTGGAATATATTCCTCAATGAATTTCTTTCCCTGCAGTCGGTGCCAGAGTGTGGTTTTCCCGGTGTTCCTGTCCCCTCGGATGACAATTTTCACTGGGGAAAAGAGCAAGCAGACAAATAAAGTTGATTAAAAACAAATCGAAGAATGCTGTGAAAAGCATGTTAACTTTTTGCAAGCATTATTCAGATGCAATTAGCTCTCCCACATTACACGGGCATGATGGGGTTTGTTAAAACTCATGAGCCTCAATCATTACAATTAGTGTTTATTCAGCTACTCACACTAGCTCAGCAGAAAGAACCAACATCAAGATTGAATCTTCAGAATCTGCACAACTCCAGTCGGCCAAGGCTCTGCTCCTTCACCCTCCCGCCTCTGCCCGGCGCTCACTCCCACCCCGCCGTACCCCCCTCCTCTCCTCGCTGTTTCCGCCAGGCTTCTCCTTCAATCACCTCCTTTATCGTTCCCATTTCTCCCTGAACACGTCTCATTCCTTGAGAAAACAGAATCATAGAATCATTTATGTTGGAAAGGACCTTTCGGATCATCAAGTCCAACACACCGCCAAGTCCACCACTACCCCATGTCCTGAGAACCTCATCTCCGTCTGTTCAACCCCTCCAGGGATGGTGACTCCAGCACTGCCCTGGGCAGCCTGTTCCAATGCCCCACAGCCCTTTGGGGAAGAAATTGTTCCCAGATCCAACCTCAACCTCCCCTGGCGCAACTTGAGGCCGTTTCCTCTGCTCCTGGTGCTTGTTCCTTGGGAGCAGAGCCCGACCCCCCTGGCTCCAAGCTCCTTTCAGGCAGTTCAGAGATCAGAAGGTCTCCCCTCAGCCCCCTATTCACTCCCCACACCCCCTGACCCCCAGGCTCTCAGCCCAGCCCATGGGGCAGGGTCCTGTGTTCAGAGCTGCTGCTCCTGCATCCCACAGCGGGGTGACTCTGATGGTGAACTGGTGAAACTGTTCTCCGGGAGAGTGCTGGGAGAGCCGAGAGGGAGCTTCTGGTGAACAGCACTGCAGAGTTAAGCTCTCTGTTATTCCCAACTTTCTTACAGCGGGGCAGCATCCCCTCTTCCAGGGGAAGCAGAGGACGGTGTGTTGCTCTTCAGCTGCTCCAGCTCCCAGCACAGATGGTCACGGGGAGGAGACAACCCTTGGCAGGGACAAGGTAGTTTATGTTCACATGGGTCTATCGTAAAGTGCCTCTGATTAATTAACCAAACTGCCTCTGTTGATGGCCACGGTTTGATTCAAATTAAATACAAATCAGTCTATCTTACACGCATTAGAAACAAGCTAAACTGAACCAAAACAAGCACATCCCTTGGTGGAGATAAATTCACTTAAACAACAGCGAAAGAAAACTGAGAAAAACTGAGTCTCTGTGGGCCCTGCGTGTGTCGGAGGGACAGTCCCAGCACTGAGCCAGCCCTGGGCTGGGTTTAGACACGGCGGTGCTGACGGCACTTGGCATTCTCAGAAACTGCAGCCTCGGGTGAAGGCACAAGAGCTTCACCACCGACCGGCAGCGCCAGCTGGGCCAGCACCACGCGCCTGCGCTCGCATGCACCCACAGCAAGGAAAGTCAAGGCAGAAATTCATCCAAACCCTCCCGAGAAGTGTCCAAAATACCATCAACTGTACACGACCTGGCAAAGTAATTTCTGTAGTAATTAACATCACGAACTTCCCAGAGTTAACCCTAACCTTAAGTTGTTCTTTCTGAAAACAGCTATTTAAATTTTCTGTTACATTATAGGATTTTTTTTTTTTCAATTCCACAGGTTTTTGGGAAACATAAGTTGACTTGAACATAATTTTTGTGTTTGCATTTTGAATAGGAGCTATTATCCTCTAGAAAACAGGCCACTCAGGGACACCTAATGGCAGATTCAGGTGATCAGCATTAGGTTGTGCATCATCATTTGGGCGAGGAAACCCGAGACTGAGGGCTGCATTCTGCTGTAACTCAGGAGTTATTGCAGGCATTTCAGAGAAAAGTTTAAGAGGTAAACTTGAAGGTAAAACAGACAACATCCACGTATTCTGCGGGAGAGTTTTGTCTGGTGAAATTTTGTGCCGCAGTTCCACTGTGCATTTGTTGTTGCACACCGAGAGGTACTGCTGTTTGCTCTTCTACAAAGTTACTTAATAATAAAGGCAAAAATGAACATAGTATGTATAAGCTGACTTCACTTACAGGTCCCAGAGCATCTCTGCAGAGACAACAAACCGTTTCCTGTCACTCTGTGTGTGATTCTGTTTCCTACTTAGAGATGGCGAAACAATCAACGGAGAATTCCTTTGATATTTCTGAATTAATGCAGCAAGCCCACGGCACACGCAGAATGACATTACATTTGTCCCTGTTAAAACCCAAGCCCTTCTCAACGGTCTCACTGCCTACCACAGAAAGCCCTTTTAAAATGCATATTCCCCCATGAAGTGCAGCATGAGAGACCAAAACAGTGAGTTTTGAGGGACAAATAGACCCTGCCTTAGGTAGGCTGCTCTCAAGGTGCAGTTCAGGATCACTCCCAGAAAACTGAACTGTGAGCTGTCCCCAGAAGGGGCAAATGTTAACTCTCTTTCGACTTTCCTAGTGCCAACAGCGTTATTTGTGCAGCTACATACTGAGCGGGATCAAAGAACTGAAGTGGCTGAACCCCAAAATTCTGCATTTTCAGTTTTCTTCTCTAGCTCAAGTGCCCAGCTGCATGAGCTGTAGGAGCAGCACATGGGGGGCACGGCTGGAGTGGAACCTGATCACCCCCACACCAGCAGCTCCCATTTAACCAGTGGAGGGGCCTTGTGGCACCACATGCCCAACAGCCCTTTCCAGCCCCAGCACTCTCCATGTCAGGATCTCTTTCATCCTACACAGTGCATAAGTTTTCACTGACTTTTTTTCCTGAAGGAAAAAAAAAAGTCTTTAAAAACAGAACAGGAAGAAGGCAGGTGATGTAAGTCATTTTTAGCAAAATGAAATCTGTATTTGGGCCTTTGGCTGGGGCAGGTCTGCTCAGTGCCAGGTATCTGCAGGACAGGAGGAGCTGAGCGAGCTCCGGGCACAGCCAGGGAAGTGCAGCACAGGCCGGGGCTGCGGCTGAACGGGGAAACAGGACAGTAAGTACAGGGGAGGTTTGTACTGGTACCTACGGGACTGGAACAACCGCTGCCTTATTTTGATTCTAAGTTGAATCAGTACCGACTGCAAACAGCCAAAGGTTTGTAGCAAAGACAGGAGAATCACCTGCGGGAAGAAGGGCAGGGATGGAGATAGATCAAGACGCACGGAAAAAGCTCAGCAAACTACTTTATTAATATGGTCACTGCATCAGGAAAACCAGAGCGATTTCCATTCTCCAGATGAGGAAATGGAAGCAGACCAGTGAAGAAACAGGCCCAGAGAGCAGGTCTCAGACCAACTCAGAACGAGAAATCTGAAACCCCCAGCTCTGCACATGTTCCTCCAGAACACTGCAGCAACGAAGGAACTCAAACCCGCAGCAAAGATGCTTATAAACCAAATATGATGGGTCACAACCTTGTCCTCATTAAGGTCTTCGGGACTGTGACTGTAAGGCTGCAATTCAAATGCTTTAAGCTGGTTCTGCTGCCCAAAGAAGCGCACTGGATCTGCAGACACCCCAGCACACCTCCGGGAACAGGACAGAGAGCGGCCAGAGCAGGTTTGCCACACGTTGCACAAACACCTGTGTCAGCCTGAGGAGAAAACGAGAGAAGGTGGGAAGCAGCATGAAGAGGGAAGCCTTTCTTTTGGGAGTAGTGCGGAATGAAAATACCAGGACTACATCAGCGTGGGAACTACACAAAGGAAGGGCCACAATACTCATCAAAAGAATACATGGTCTTCATTAAGTTTTGTCTTTTAGAGAACATTTTAGACAGAAAAGTAATAATGGGAGGGACTGGGGGGAATTCTTGGAGCTAATGACTTCGGTATTTGAGCACCGGGATGCCCAGGGCAGGCAGACAGCCCTCAGGAGAGCAGCCCGTGCTCCAGGCACAGCGCTGGCGCTGTCAGGTGTGGGTACGCTGGAAACGGCGTTGGGAGCGAAGCCCGGATCAGAAGCTGTACCGTGTTCTGGGAAACGGGATGGATGGATCCAGACCTTTAGCACTTCCATGTCTTTCGCTCCTGTCACCAGTGGATAACTCCCAGGGACTCCTCTTGCCAGGGTAACTCCGCCAGAACTGTTTGGCCAACATTGCCTCACACAAACTTTCACATGTGAGTCACCTTGTGCTGGTAACTCCTTCTGGAATTTGTGGCAGTGCTTCCCAAGGAATGAGATCTACCTCCCCCTCTCTGCACCAACCTCACTCGCTCTGGTCTGTGCTACCCTGCCCGGGCCAGCGTGAGCTCTCCATGCGGTGATGCAGCAAGCCTAGTCCATGTTAAAGCTATCACAAGCAGGAAAAAATAAAACAGAAAAACCCAAACCAGTAAGTTTTTCCGAAGTTTGGTTTCCCATACAGGGAACCGCGAGCTCTCGTAATCATCGAAGTCACCACAAACATGGTACAGACCGACACATCTTTATCTCCGTGCCTTCCATAGTGCTCGGGGAACGCTGGTGTTATTTGGGCCGTGGTACATAGAACAAAAGAGCTCCGTATGGATGAGAAAGAGAGCAAATAAGGGGTGTGTGTGCTGGGAATGCAGTATGAAAATGCTTTTGTTTTGAAAGAGGGTGTCCCCCGCAGAGGAAGTGGCTGCTGCTGAGGGCTAACACCGGCCTTTGCTCTCACCAGAAATCTAAACCTGCCCACCCTGCAGTGCTCTTCCTTTCCAAAACTGAACCGAGTGGGAGCGACACTGTCAGTGCAAATAATATCGGCTCAACTCAGAGGTGGATGCTACCCAGTGCTTGTAATCCTCAGTGCCATTAAAACACATGATCTCCAGTATCACCTCAAACAGGGGCGTTTTTTGGGTACAAAATGTACGTGAGGGCTGTGAAGGCCGGTGCAGCACGGCAGGTCCTGGGCCCCACAGAGGCACCAAGAGCCAGGTGATAAGGCCCATGTCCTGGCCACGTGCTGCCCACTTTATCAGCAAGCAACCTGAGGCATTCTCACACACTAAATATGTATCTGGGAACAAAACGAGCCTCAGCTCACGATTGGTAATGGACTGTGAAAGCAAGGAAACATTTCTGTAAAACCAGTCATCACAGCACCCTTTGGTTTAGGTTTAGCAACTCCAGAGGAACAGAGGAGGTTGAAAGATCTGTGTGTGTAAAGGCGGCTACCAAACACATTTTGCACTCCTCTGCTGAATGTCGTGTTTGCTAAGAAAGATGCATTGGCAAAGCACAGGATCCGCAGCTCTCCCTCCTGAGCAATGGCCCTTGTAATGACATTCCTTCACAGCCCCCCTCCCACCAAGACCATTATAACCACCGTGCTGGAACCTGGCCCATCCACCCAGCGCCGGGGCCATGCAGGGCACTTCGAAGCCCTTTTGTCAGCCTGCCTGTATCTCCTATAAATATTATCTAACAGCAATCCTGGGAAGAGTTACTATGGAGATTGGAAAGCTTCCCTTAAGGCAGTGACAAAAAGCTGCAGTTCTGTTCCAGATATGAAAGCAGTAACTAGAACACAAATCCTGGTAAAAGAGGGACAAAGCAAAAAGCTTTCCCAAAGCTTTCAGCAACAAGACAAAAAGCAGCAAAGCTACAGTTGGTGGCCTTGCTGTGTGAATGGGAGCAGGCACACATCCACACAGGTTTGTCGACGACGCAGTCAGTCAACACGTAACGAAGAGTCGTCCCCGTCGACTGCCGTGCCAGCAGGATGCAGCCGATCCGTTCCTGCCCGCAGCACAAACGTTCACTGCCTGAGAAGTCAACTCCTTTCTCTTACATAATTCACAGGCTGGTATTCGGTACCTGATCTCAACCGTGTCTGGTCTGTGGGCTGCGCGAAGCCTCTGCACAGATCGGTGGTCTCTCCCCAGACCTCCAGGTGCGTGTTTAAGGATGCAGTGCTGCACTCCGAGGCACAACAGTTCCATCCTCACCCCCTGTTTTTCACTGGAACTCTCTCAACAATAGCACTGTGCTTCTGTTCACATTCATGACTGCTTGCCAAGACACTGATTTTTTAAATTAAGCACTACTGGCATATCTAACAGATGTGCTGTGGATAAAGGCACCAAATGTTCTCCCTAGTAAAACAGAGAGCTCCAAAACATCCGTTCAAAAGCACTGTCAACAGTGATAATACTAAACAAAGCAAAAAAAGCCTCAAACCCCAACGTGCAAACCTCTGCCTTCACATTCTGTTTCAGAGGAAGATCCAATATGAGCTCTATTTCTACAATATGTGTGTCTTTACAGATATTATCCAGTGCCACATTTACGAATCAGTCTCTTTCCAAACTGCCAGTCTCTCGGCCTGCTGCAATCTGACTTCCCCGCCTGCCCGGACCCACGCAGACAAGCTGATCCTCGCAACGCTCTCTGGTACCATCTCTGTTTTCAGAAAGGACGACATAATTACCGTCCCCATCTCACAATTGTTACTTTGGGATGTATTTCACATACTTGTAGTGCCCTCTTGAAACATTACATTAGAAACAACCTTTACTGAGCTTCAAGGGAAAAACGCGATCCTAAGCCTCAATATCAAATGGAAACAAATTCTGAAAATGTTCCCTGAGAAAAGAGCAAACGTATCAGCTGCAGAAACATATAGTCTGAATGAAATTATGTACCAAGGGCACATCACTCACCTTTTATTAAAGCCTGACAGGGCAGAGCTTTTCAAAAGACCCTTATCATATAACCACTAAAGCTTAATTACAAATACCATTATCTTGGGCTGCAGGGAAGGTCACCCCCACACTCAGGGGAGTTATGCTCTTGCTGCTTTGACTGACAAAAATTGATTTACAAGGAACTCTGTCTTGTGTCCCCGTCAGCGAAAAGAAGCAGCCATTCGGGACGTGCTGAGTGGGGACACGGCTGCACCACAGGTTCCCGAGTCCCGCACACAAAGATAAAAGTTTCCCAACCCTCACTCCTCCCACGCTTCCCCAAGCTCTAACATTGAATTGCAAACTTGGCTTTGGGCGAACACTGGCACAGGCACCACCACGCACAACGAAAGCGTTTCCACGTCCATGTCCCGGTCCCCCGGGTCCCCGGGTAGCAGACGGACGGACGGACGCGGCTCAGCCCCCACGGCCCCCCGCCCCGGCCCGGACTCACTGTTGTACTGCACTCCCTTGGCGAAGCGCCGCTGCAGAGCCTGGTTCATGGACTGCAGCCCCGCGGGGATGTTCTTGTCTCTGCCCGGGGGCTGGTCCGAGCCCACCAGCTTCTTCAGGGCCGAGAACATCTTTGTGGTCCCGCTCGGCTCCACCGCCGGGCAACGGGCTGCGGGGGGCACAGGGCGGGCAGGGCTCGGGGCGCGGGTCAGTCAGTCAGGGCAGGGCCGGGGCTGCTCCGGCCATGAGGGGCGTCCCGGGCTGGGCAGGGCGGGATGCGCGGGCTCGGCTCGGCCCAGCCCGCCGCGGCAGGGAGGGGGCTCAGCCGGGG
>VWYH01000773.1:400569-420532 GCA_013399365.1 Pampusana beccarii | reverse complement strand
CGACCCCAGCGCCCCGCCTGACCCCCCGGCGGGGAACCCCGGAACCCCCGGCATCCCCTCGTGGGACCCCCAGAGCTCTGTGACCCTCCAGACCCCTGCAGTTCCCTCCTCTGGGCTTCGTACCCCCCAAGCCGTGACTCCCATAGCCCTTGTGATCCCCTCCTGGGACCCCCCCTGCATCCCTGGGAACCCCCCAAACACTCCCAGTCCTCTCCTGGGGCCCCCATAGCCCACCTGTGTCCCCATAACCCTTGTAATCCCTTCCTGGAACGCTTATACCCACCCCCCCCAAACCCTGCATTCCTCTTCTGGGACCCTCAGAGCCCCCCTGGGATCCCCATAACCTCTGTAACCCCCTCCTGTGATGCCCCATTTCCCCCTGTGATCCTCACAACCCCATAATTCCCTCCTGTGATGCCCAGTAATCCCCCTGTGACCCACTGTAACATCCCTAGTTCCCTGCTGTGACCCACCATAGACCCCTATGACCCCTAAACCCCACAGCCCTCTCCTGTGACCCCTCAGGGTCTCCTCTGACACCGCATGACCCCCTGCTGTAGCCCGCTGTGATCATCATCCCTCCCCGTTATCCTTATCCTGGCCCGTGACTGGGTTCCCCAGGTCCCACCATGTCCTTCCCAGTATGACCTTTATGCAGCAGCAGCAACTATTCACCTTTAGGAAAGAGCAGGCACCCATTTCCCCCTGCTGCCCCCTCCCAGCTACCCCCCACCAACCCCTGGGAAATGGGGGCCCAAACCCCAGCCCTTGGGACACCCTGAGCCCCTCGATGTCCCCCTTGGCCACCCCAGCCCTATATGGGCAGTGGGGCTGGGGAAGGGACAGAGACTCAGTGGGAAGCACCTGGTAGCCCCACAAAAGGGGGTGGACATCACATCAGAGAAGCCAGTGAGGACCCCACAGCATCCCCTGCCCCTCCTGGACACCCACCCCGCTCCCCACCAGCTTGAGGACGGACACTGGGCTCGTTGGTCACATCAGAGACATTTACTGCTGGAGGCACCTCCTGTGCTGGCACTGGCAGCTGCCAGCACCCTCCGGCGAGGCCCTGGTGCTGGGTGCTGGCAGCTCGTCCTCCGCCCACGTCAGTTTGGCAGATGCAGAAACTGCTCATCCTCTGCAAGCAGAGAGAGGCACGGGGTGACGGACAGACCTCCTCCTTGCCCCACAGACAGCTGGCAGTGGCTGATGCTTCCCACTTTGTCCCTGCTGTCAGTGGTGGGGGAAGCTGTCTGGACCCTCCATGCATCCCATGCTGTCCTGGGATGTCACTTCATGTCCCACCACCCGCCACGGTGGCATTAATGCATTTTATATTGATGATGGGATACTAAAAGATGAGCTTTGCCTTAAGACGCATTACTCTGGCTCCATCTCCCATCTGTGGGGGCATGATGAACCGCCGGTCCCCACCCCCCAGGACCAGGCTCGCCCAGGGCTGGCTGTGGCTGAAGACCCTCAAGCTCACCCTTCTGTACAGAGAGAATTTCCCTGCCACACCCCTGAAAACCTTCTTGCCCATCTGTCCCAAGGGCCAAGCGTGTTTCCCACAGAGGTTCAATATGGGAACCCCTGCACTGACTAGAGCTGGAGGGTCTGGCAGGTTTCACACAGAGGGTAACCCCCCTGGCGGGGACCCCTGTTTGGTCCTTATTCACTGTCAGGGTCCCCACCCCCCAGCCACATCTTTCCACACTGGCATCCCCTGCCTGGGGGCTGTCACATCCACTGGTCCCCACTGCACCCCAGCCTGCTCGGGGCCTTTCCTCCTTTTATCAAGAGGGACTTTGAGTCCTGGCCTCAGTACATCTGCAGCCTACACAGTCCCCTGGGCGATACTGTCTGTAGATTAATGACCATATTCCTCAGTCCCTCCCAGCACCTGACTCAGGACAGACTCATCCCGAGCACAGCACAAACCCATCCCAGACCCCTCCTGGACCCAGGACTACCCCATTCCAGGCTTACCACAAGCCCAGAATAGACCCATCCTGGACCCATCCACATTCCGGACAGACCCATCCCAGGGGCATTCCAGACCCGAGACAGGACTAGCCCAGACTGATCCCACATCCAGAACAGACCCATTCCAGAGCCATTCCAGACCTGGGACAGACCTATACAAGACTTATCCCAGACCCAGGATAGGCCTGTCCTGGACTCATCCAGATTCAGGACAGACCCAGAACCATTCAGACCCTGGACAGACCTATCCAAGACTTATCCCGGACCCAGGACCCATCCTGAGCTCACCCCATATCCAGGACAGCTTGGTCCCAACCCCAGGCAGACCCAGCACACCCAGCCCAGAGCAGGACAGGAGATGGTGCAGACTGCAATCCTGGCTGCCCCAGCACAGCACGGTGTGGGCAGGGTGGGGGTACCTGCCAGTGGAGGAGCCCCGCAGTACTCCTTGCACTCCTTCTCCGAATAGAACTGGTTCCCGTTGCCCTTGCAGCCTCCGTAGCTGAACGTGATGCACTTGCCCTGAGCAGCGTCGAAGGCCCAGCGCGTCACCGGATTCTGGCAGGGACCCTGGACGATGGGCAGCCTGCAGGCAGCTGCAGGGAGAGGGGCTGCTCTGAGGACGGGGGCTTCAGAGCCCCCCCCCCCCCACGGGGATGCTGGACACATTGGCTTCAAGGCCACTCTCAGATTCGCTCTGATGCCTCAGCAGAGGCACCTCCTGTGCCCACGTCCCGGAGGGATGTCACTTGGTGGCCCCGCTCACCCTCTGTCCGGCATGCCTGCAGGCACTCCTTCTCCGAGTAGAAGTTGTTGCCATTGCCCAGACAGCCACCGTAGAGGAAGGTTTCGCAGGCCATGGAGGAGGAGTTGTAGAAGAAGCGGGAGAGCATCCCACTGCAGGGCCCAGGGTCCCGGCTCAGCCGACACGAGTCTGCAGGCGAGCGAGGCGCGGGCTGTCACAGGCAAAGGGGGATGGGGCGCAGGGGAACACCCATGCAGCCCCCTCCCCTGGGACCTACCTTCCTTATTGCCGATGTAAGGGGGCAGGGGTCCCGCGGCTGAGCCCTCCTCAGGGGGCAGAACTGCTCTCCGCGCCCTCTGCACGGGGAAGGAAGCACTGAGCTGCCCTCAGCCCCCGCCTGTGGGACCTGCTGCTGGCCCCATCACTCCCCACCATGGTGCTGAGCTCCCCTTGAGCCCCTGCTGCCCCCCGGATGGGCTATGTCGGGGTCAGCTCTGTTGGGTGCTGCAGCCCATGCAGGTTCCAACCCTCCTCGGTGCTCCCAGCACATCTCCAGGCATTGCTCTTGGGTCAACAGGCTGTGATCCCTTCCCAGCCCTGTGCTCATCCCGAGTGGGTGACAGGATCATGTACACTGGATAAAGACACCTGAAGTTCCCCAGTCATGGCCTGTGCTGGGGACACGTCTCTGCCCTTGCCGATGCAAGGTGGTACGTTACCTGCTCTCAAGTCAACTGGGTTGTTTCTCCTATGAAACTCCCATTCCCTGTTGAAAATCCTTCTAAACTCAACTCTGTGAGATCAGGAGGTGGTGGGTGACTGCAGCTGAAGGGGCAATGGAGTGCTGAGCTGCCTCCCATCCCTGAAGGAGGGGTCCACAGGCTGGCTGGGGTACCCACAGGCAGGGAGCAAGGAGACACCAGACTCCACATGTGGCAACTTTCACCCTGTGAAGAAATCTGAGTAGGAAAGGGCTGCTGCCTTCCACTTGGAAACAAGCCCTGATGCCCACCTGGCCCATGGGACACTCATCCTGCAGCCTGCACCTGCCTGTGCCCGCATCCTTGCAGGCAAAGCCAATCAGTGGAGATGAAAGAGCATCTCCCTGGGCAGTCAGTGCATCTCCATGGGCTCTGTGTCCTGCCCACAGAGCCTGGTCCCCAGACACCAGGTCTCCAGTAGGTTTGGCTTGGACGGGATCTCCCCAGCCTTGATCCCTCTCAGGAGTTCCCAGCTGGACCACTCACCGAGGGGGCAGTTGCTGTGTCCCGGGGGACGCATTCACCTGGCCCAGATGACAGGAGAGAAAATCAGCAACATGGGAGGGGAGGTGTCCTGACAGACTCATCTCATCGTGGTCTTGCACCATGCACACATGGGACCTTGGGGAAGGGGACACCCTCCCAGTTTCACCCCAACGTTCTTTCCCTCTTGCTGCTTTCCACCTCCCACTTACAGGAGCATCACCCTAAAATCCCCACACCCACATCCATCATGCTAGCACCTTCTGAACCCCAGGCTGACCAAAGAGCTCCTCAGCTCCTGGGAGCACCCAGTCGTGGGGAGCAGTCGTGAGTGCCCTTCACCCTCGTCCCAGCACGGCATTCTGGGGTGCACTGACTGGACAGACCAGTAAGGACCCCACCATCTGGAAGCTGGTGGAAACCTGACTGATACATGGCCCTGTCTCCTTCCCATCCCATCCTAGCAAAGTCTTTGCCTCTCCTCCATCCATCCTGACTGTCCCCCTTCCTCCCCACCCTCGCACACCAGGATGGAGCAGCCTCAGTGCCCTGACATGCCAGGGGGACAGGCAGCAGGAGAGGTGTGTGCATTACCTCTGTTGGCCAGGACGAAGATGGAGTCTTCGGGGATGCCCAGCTCTAGAGCCAGTTGCTGGAAAGACTCGATGAGGTCCTCCCGCAGCTCCGGACTCCTCCCTGGGCAAGGGAACGGGCTGTGAGCAGGGTTGGTGCGGGAGGGGGTCTGCATGTAGCCCCCAACCACCCACCAGCCTGCAGAGCTCAGGCAACTGCAGCCTCCTGGTCCTACCCAACCTGTCCTCTGGTATTCTTGACCAGCCTTGACCAAGGGCTTGGATAAAGTGGGCTTAATGTTTCTCAATCCTGAAAGACAGCACCTCCTGCCACTTCAGGGCCTGGGGTTCTTCCAAGCAGATCTTGCCACCTTCACCCCAAACGATGGACTGGTTTGGATGTCCATTGTGTGATGTGGCTCTTGAGTTGAGCCATACGACTCACCCACTGCTCTGCCCAAGATGAACTGGTCCAAAGCACGATGGTCAGGTCCCTCAAGGCAAGGGGACCCTTGGGGGTGTTTCTGAGCCGCACTGGCCCACGCCAGAGCCTGCTCACCTACAAGTGCCACAGCCAGACATACCGTACAGCTTCAGAGTGGTGCTTGGGCCAAAACTACTTTTCTTCTTCATCAGAATGACAGCGTATTCTTCATAGTTGGTGCGGAGCACGTAGGACTGGATAGATACATCCCACTCTGTGTGAGACAGAGACACAGGGGACATCATTCCTGCCCCACCAAGGGAGAAATGGGGCAGTGTAAGGCAGCCTGAGCTAGGGGCTGAAATCAGTCAGCTAATTCAAGAAAACAGCTGATTTTCAGGAAGGAGACTCTGATACAATTCCTACTACCTTTAGGCTCACCAGCTTCTTCTTGCCAAGGGGATTGGGAACCAAGGGTAGTGGACATCTGAGATACCACCAACACTCTGGAAACGTGGCTGGTGGGTGCCTGCCCCCGCTTGGGACTTTGGGGACAGGAGGGATCTGCTGGACCAATTCATAGTCCTGTGCATATGCAGGGACAGTGCTGAAACAGCCCCTTTCCCCCAGCTTAACTCCAGACTTTGACTGGAAATGACCCAAACTGTGGAGTGGCTTCTGAACCTTGCTTTCCTGAACCCTCCCCCAGCTGCAGCTGTGCCCAGCACTGGTTCCCGTCGCCCGGCCACATCGCAGCTCTCGGGGCCAAGCAGGTTGGCAGCGAGCCCAACTTACTGGGGTTATAGTAGGTGTATTTGCCGGGGGTGCTGGTTTTCTGGTACTCTCCTGCAATGAGCTTGCAGTCACCTTGCCTGGAGGAAGGAGAAAAACAACTGCTTGGAGTGATCATTTTTTCTGGTTACTAGATGAAAACCATCTCTGGGGCATCACAGCCATGGCACGGGACCCCCAAAACCCCCTGCCCAAGGCATTGGGTATTTAAGCTCCATCCAGCCCCTCCTCGTGGCTCTGGTGCCAGCCAGAGCAACCAACCCCCGTGTCTTGTCCCAGCCCCTGGGACACACAGCAGCCCTGGCTGGGGTGGCTTTGGGGGAGGCCCGAGCACCCGCAGCAGCCCCCGTACCGCAGCCTGGTGCTGGCAGTGCTGATCTGGTCAGCGCTGGGGCCAGGGCCCAGCACCAACGTGCCCATGCTGAACTTCTCCTTGTAGTTCTTCATCCATTTGCAGGTCGTGCCAATGGCGATGTCGTACCACTTCCCGTACATCTGGGGGGAGAAGAAAGGAATGTCTCCGCCATCCGCCCTCTCCACCAGAGTGGGATACCTGGTTTTCTGCAGAGCTGGAATACTCATGGCCAAGAGAGCAACTGTGGGGTTGTGGTGCAGAGTGCCAGGGTCAGAGCTGCTGCGGGCTTTGGGAAGAGGATCAACATCGAGCAGGGTTTCCCTGAGTCCCGCGACCACCAGGCAGGGCTGGGGGCGTCAGACTGACATCCACCCATGTGTTCCAGGGGAGCCCAGACCCAAACACGTGTGTGGGGCTGTGCAGAGGCTGGCAGGGACAGGGCTGCCCGCGGGAGGTCTCCCAGGCACTCTGCACCCCACAGAAATCCTTCTTTGTGGGGATGCCTGCGGCTCCTGCCCACACCTCTTAGGCTGGGCAGATCAGCAGATGTCTCATGGGATTCATCTGCCCCGGCTGCTCGGGCTGCAGCTGCCCTGCCAAGGTGTGGGGTGAAGCCACCCCCCAACCAGCGCCCAGGGAGGGCCGCGCTGTCAATGCTTGTCCTGCGCAGCCTGATGCGGGCAGGGGTAATACCTCCCTCCTTTCTGGAGGAAAATGAATTAAAGCCTTCCCCCACCCCTTCTGCCCCAAGAGTGAAGGAACCGCAAGCCGCTGTTACCCGCTCAGCCTCAAAATTCTCCTGCACTTGGACGTCCTCATCCTGGTCCCCGATGGGGGTTCCGCTGGCCACAGTGAAGAGGAGGAGGGCAAGGAGACCCCACACCATCATGGCTGGCGGCTCTGGAGTGCCGCTGAGCCCCAGTGCACCCGCAGGATCCCAGACTCTGCGCTGTCCCCACTGCGCAGCAGCGTGACCTTCAGACCGCGGCCAGCGGGGCAGCCGGCCTGGCCAGGGGTGCCGGGGGGGCGCGGGGCAGCTGGTCACCCTGCATGGTCCCAGCCCTGTGGCCCCGGGGCTCAGCACTGCCCTCGGCGGCGGTGGGGATCTGCAGGGAGCTGATGTGGGGTGCAGAAAGGGAGACAAGCATCTCCCTGCCGTGCCAGGCTGAACTCCTCACCCTCACCTGCTTCTACACCACGGCTTGGCCCAGATGTGGGGCCAGGACCTGCCTGTTCTTTATTCTACCTTGAGATTCACATTCCCGCCCTGGTGTCCTGCAAAGATCCCTGATGGTGTCCCCAGCCCCAGCAGACCAGCCTGACCCTGCAGAGAGGACCTGGGGGGTCCACAGTGCTGCCTGATCCTGACCAGTGTCTGTGAGGAGCGGAGCCTGCGCTGCCTGCTCCCCATCCTGGGGCTTCCAAGCTGGTGGCGAACGCTCGGGAGCCACCTGGGTGTCACCCACCCCATGGCCGAGTGTCCCCCGGCCTGGCAGGCGTGGGAGGTGCGGGGCGCACCGCCCATCCCCACCACTGTTTGCCTTCACAGGATGATTAGCAGAAACCAAACAGCCCGAGGGAAAACGCAAACAGAGCAAAGGGCAGGAGCCCCTCTCCGGGTCTGCTCCCAGCCCAATATTTGCAGAGAAGGGCCGGGGCCGCGGCACGCTTGCAGGAGCCAGCCGGACCTTCACCTCTCCTCGCCACCGAGGGCCACCAACCAGCCCTTTGCGCAGGACCGATGGATGTGCTGCCCAGCCAGTGCGGGCTACTGGGGAGGCCTGAGCATCTCGTCACACACGTCTTTGTGCACATCTGGGGTGTCCTTGGGAGCACAGGGGAAGTTCGGAGCCCTTTAACAAACCCACCTCCTTAACCCGCCCTGTGCTTCCCTCTCTCCGGAGGAGCCCACCTCGGGCCAGAAGCAGCCCTGGGCTCCAGTCCCCCGAGCCGGAGCTGCGGGAAGCCGGGGCTGCGTTGGGGGACCGTGTCCCGCAGGGTCCCCGCCGCTCCGGCCCCGCCAGCGCTAGGGGGCAGCCGGCGGCAAGGAATGGCAGAGCTGCCCCGCTCCGGCCCCGGCCCCGCTCCGGCCCCGCTCCCCGCCGCGCTGCAGCCTTCGGCGGCCGGGGGAACCCCGCTGTGCCCCGGGGGGCCCTTCCCTGGGCGGCAGGGCCGGGCAGGTCCCCGGGCAGTCGCAGAGGACCGGCCCCGGGAGCTTCGCAAAGCCGGACCGGTGTTGAGCGGCGGGCAGCGCTCAGTCCCGCGCAGGAACAGGCCCGGCCGTGGCGTCAGGTACAGAAATGCCCCGTGGGGCAAAAGTCCCCGGGTGTGAGCAACGCAGGACGTGCTCCTAAATATCCGCTTTGGGGACCAGTCTGCTTTACTGGGAGCATATGTGCCCCATGCTGGGACCTGACAGGGGAGGCAGGGGGATGCGTGACCCTGGCATCCCTCAGCTGCTTTTGGCTCCTCTCCTCCGCAGCCGGGAGCACAGGGAGCGGTGCCCTTGCAAAGCACAACAGCTGGGGAAGCTGCAGGCCTGGGGCACATCCAGCCCAGTCCTCTCCTCTTCTGTACACAAAAACATGATGTGTGGCTGTGACCATGGGCCTGTGGGCACCATCCTCATTGGGAACGCTGGGGAGCAGCTGTACTGGCTGCAAAAAACTCGTGTACGTTGGCTGCTGAGAAAGACCATAGAAGTGGTGCAGCCCCTCCATCCCGCTGTTCACTGTCCCATCCCTCAGACTGTGTTGGCCAGGATTGCTGGACAGGGACAGGGATGGAGAAACTCCCCATGGCACCAGAGCACAGGGTGGTGGAGCCTGTGCAGGGAGGGGGCTGCTGGCACCCTGGGCTGGGCTCTGGGCTCCCACGGGTGGCATCCTGGGGAGCAGCAGCCCGGGCAGGTGGCTCCGGGTGCTCGGGGAAGGGTGTTCCCGCAGGCTGCTCAGCCCTGCGGGAGCTGCGGGGTGTGAACAGTGGCCAGTTTTCAGGAAGTTTAGAAAACTCTTTGGTTTCAGACCAGTTTGGACAGGAACCAAATGTAGGGAGAAACCACCAGAAAATTCCTGCAGACCAAATTCCCCTGATGCTGAGAGGCCCCAGCAGCCCCTGCGTGGCCGGGCAGTGCTGTGGGGGCACAGCGGGGGGCAAGGGGACAAGATGCACGGCAGAGCCTGGGGACTACCAGGCACCACGAGCAGCATCCTGAGGCCACATGCCCTGACCGGGAGCTGGTGACACGTCAGGCAGAGCCCCGCGAAGATGGGGCCACCAGGACTCAGTGTCCAACAGTGGAAAAAGGAGATACTATTTATTTACATGGGTCTGACCCCCCCCCCACTCCCCACCAGCTGTATTACAGATTAGAGGAGAAATTCCTGCCTCGTCCTTTAGTGTCCCTTTATGAACTTGTTATCCACGAGCTCAGCCAGGCCTTTCCTGAACCCACCAGTGTTGCCTGGCTCCTTCTCCCCCCACAGCAGCGAGCTCTAGACATTCGAAACACACTACGTAAGGAAGTTTTGCCTTTTCTCTGTTTTAAACCCCTCTTTTCTGTTCTAACACTCCAAGGACTGTTGCAGTGCTACAGTTTCATGCTCAGCTTGTCCACCGCCTTCATGATTTTGCAAACCTCAGTCACATCCTTGACCTTGCCCTTCCCAGGGCAAGGGAGTCTCAGCCTTTCCAGTCCCCTCTCATATGACAGACACTTCACCTCCTTGGTTGTTTCAGAGCAGGTCCAGAGAAAGTCAACTCCTCTATCTCCTTGAGCTGTGAAAACAGGAGCTCAAGCACACAGCACCCCAGATGGGTGCTCACCAAGGTTTTCTAGTTTCTATAGAACACCTCCCATCTTGTTCCCAACACCCTTCTCGATCATACAACATCGTGATGATTTTTGTGGCTGTGGTTGCCCATGAACGGATCTCTGAAATCGCCAGGTCAGTGACGCTCCCAGCTTTCCTCCTGAGTTTAACCACCTGTCTAAGCTCCATGCTGATGTCCTACTGTAATCACTTCTCCCTGGAAGCATCATCTTCATTTCTCTACACCAAAGCTCACTGGCTATATCTCTGCCTCTCGCTTTTTGAGATCCTTCTAAACTCCTTGCCATCAACACAGCCTTAGGCCATCCAGAAGAGCTCAAAGGAATCCATGAACTTGAAAATTTCTGTTCACTCCTTTCTCCTTGGGACAGATGAAGATGTCAAATATAAAACTGGTCCCAGGGCTGTTATCTGGGGGATCCCACTGCTGAGTGTCCTCTGCCCTGAAGAGCCCTATGTGTTGCTTCCAATCCATCAACCACCTTTCAGTTCATGAAAGAGCCTTTCTTCTGCCCCCACAGCAAGTTTGTTTCTTTAATAATTGTTGGCGTGGTGCCTCATCAGAAGTTTCCTGACAATCCATGCAGATGATGTCCTCTGGATCCTCTCTGTTTGAGACAGCTCCTTGCAGGAGCCCTACCAGCTTCTCCCCAGCTCTGTGTCCAGCCACATGCTGAGCAATCCCACCCTTCCATACAGGCTCTGCTGTCCCACTGGTGCTACAGCAATGAGAATCTCCATTTTGTAGCTCCCGGCACCCCATTTCAGTAGCTGACAGTTTCACCGTCCCCCAGCCTGCTGCCCAGCGGGAAGGAGAGGTGCCACGCTGCAGCCAGCACCTCTGCGTTTCTCATACGATTTCTTCCCAGACCTGAGCAAACACCGCATGTCCTGGGGACACACTGATGGCCAACTCATCCCATCAGTCTGGGCCTTCCTCTAGATGTACTTCAAATTGGTCTGGCTCCTCTGAGACTGGGATTTTCACTTGCAAAGATTTCTTCACACACTTTTTCCTGCTCTCTTTATATGATTCCACTTCGCTCCTCCGAAGCTGCTAGCCTGGCATCACTGCACCACGGTGGGTACCCTCCTTCCCCCAGGTCTCTTTGTCCTGGTACATGATGCCGTCCTGTGCTGCCAGACTTTCCATTTCCCTTTGTGCTATCAGCACTGGTTTGAAAGCATTTCCAGTTCTGCCCTGCTTCGTGTCCTTTTCCAAACGCTCTGAACATCCAGGGCCTGGGTTGTCTCCCAAATGCCTTTTTGTCCCCCAGCTGTGGTTATGCTCCCGTCTGGGTCTGCCCAGGCTGTGGCCTGGGGAAGGTCTCTGTTTGCATTTGATCAGGGTTGGTCAAGTTATGGTTTTAAAATAGCTGCAGTTATGGCTTTACAATAACAGCTGCCAGGAAGGGCGCAGAGGCTGCAGGCACACGGGCTGGGTTTTGGAGGGTGATGTGTCCCACAGCCCCTCTGCCCAGGAACAGCTTGGGATGCTTGTGCTCTGCTGTGGGTTTCCTTTCTGTGCTCCACAAACCTGCCTTTCCTCTTTCTCCTCCTCCTCCTCCTTCCCCCTGCTTACTGGATGCTTCTTAACACGGGCGCTTTGCTCCTACCCTGGGGTTTTTGAGTTCCCTCATCCCAGCTGTGGCAGAGGGGTGTCTCTGGGCCTTGTATTGAGGGTGAACACCCCACAGAACTGGTGGGACTGGTCAGGAGACCTGCTGGAGGCTTGGGCCGTGCTCAGCAGGCATCTCCCCTGCTTCAGAGGCTGGCTGCTGTGCCGAGAGCTGCCTGCATGTCCCTGCACTGGGCTTGCCAGCCCCATGCCAGCCAGGAGGGCGGGCGGCAGTGGTGGCACAGGGTGGATGAGGTGAGGACTTGCAAGGGGGCAGGAGTATCATGGAAACCTCAGAAGATGCTGCCTCGTGTCCTGTGGGTCGCAGTGCTTGGGAGCACCTTGTGGGCTGAGGATGAGTTGCAGGATGAGCGTGGGCAGCACGACCAGCGTGGCCAGCACATCTCTCATGCTCTTTGGAAAGAAAAGTTGAGTGTTCGGCAAAGCGGGGCAAAGGCTGGACTGGGGAGGGAAGTGCAACCCAAATCTGAGGACTTGGACGGGCACAAATCAGCCTAGGCTCACGGGAGGCCTGGAGGAGGGTGAGCAGAGATGTCCCGGATGGAGACAAGTTGGGAGTGGCTCCATCTGTGACCCAGGCATTTGTGTCCTGCTCCCAGAGTATCCCCTGGCACCCACCACCCATCAGAGCTGGGTGGAAGCTGTGGAGATGCTGGTGCAGACCTGCTGGGCTGCTGATCCATGACCCATGGTGGCCGGTGTTTCAAGGCTGGTGCTCAGCCACATCTGAGTACATGGCACAGCAAGAGAAGTGTTGGCATAGCCAGGTCCTCAGAGCCCCAAGGCTGCACACGTGTCCTCCAGGACGTCCCTGCACGAGTGCTGTCCACCTGGCTGGGGTGGCACTTGGAGCAGGGGCTGGACGTGGAGGTGGCGTGGCCGTGCGTCCGTCTGGGAGGTGTGTTGGCACCCTGGGCTCAGGGTGGCAATGTGCCGCTGGGCGCCCCTGTGTGGGTGCGTGTGCTTTGAGCTGCCCGGTCGCTGTGTGTCCAGCCAGGAGCATCAGCCTGGGTATCTCTGTGCCCACACATGTGCAGACACCTGCCCACCCACCCATCCATGTCTGCCTGCATAGCCCCCTCCTCTTCCTGGCTGCTGGTCCTGGGGCTGCTCCCCCTGCCCGAAACCCCAGGAGACGCTTCCCGTGCGTACCCGGGGGATGAAGCCACCACATCCCCATGCCGTTGCAGCTCCCGTCCCTGAGCTGCCCGCTGCTCCGGCTGCCCAGCCATACAGATGGCTTCTCCGCCGCGCCGGGTCGCAGCCTCCACCCTCACGTGCGGCTGCTTTTTGTGTCCTTTCTTGCTGCGCGTCGGCCTCACCCTGTCACTCCCACCGCTCCGCCGCCCGCGCCCCCCGGCGCAGCCCCCACCGGAGCCAGCCACACACACAAGTGAACTTTTCTGCGTTTTCCAGCAATTAAAAAGAATAAAGCAACAGTTGTCTCCAGGCAGGGCATGGATCCTGGTGACCCTGATTTTCTGTGTGGCTGGGCAGGGTGAATGGGGCTATTGAGACCCCGATGACTGGCATCTCCACTCCAGGATTGTCTCCCCTTCCAAGTCCCCCTCCCCGCGCTCTCCTCCTCCCTACCCTCCTCCTCGCTTTTAATTTCCTTCCTGGAGAGAGCTGCTCATCCCCTTCCCATTGGCCAAAGGCCTGAAAGGGAATGGAGGAGACAAGGGAAGGATTAAAGACGCTCTGCTTAGGAGCAGGCAGCCTGAATACAAGATGCACCGGCTGGGAAAGAATGGGGGCTTAGTGGGGCACCAGATCAGACCCGCCTCCACCGCATTCAGCCCGACCTGCATTCCTGCATTGCTAAGCAGGGACCTTTCTCCCGACCGCCCGTCAGAGGGACACCCTGGACCCCTGTCCCACCTGCCGCTGCAGGTAGACCTGCCTAGGATGGTCCCACCATGCTGCAGCTCCTCAGGGTGCAGCCGCCATGGAGGACCACAGCACTGCGGTGCTCACAGGTCCCTTGGGTCACCCTGTCCAACTTGGGACGGTGTCTCCAGCCAGCCCCATGAGGATGAGGAGGCTGGTAGGGCGTCCCTTGGACCAGCCTGGAAGCAACGTGGGGCAATTCAGGTCTCTGGGACGTTCCCAGTCCTTGCCCCAGCAGCACTGTGGGCCTCATCCTGCAGGCTGGAGGTTAAGGCAGGCAGTGCTGCTCGGCGCTCGGGGGCAGCTGGAGCCTGCAGCAGGGTTAGCCCTGTGCTTGCACGCCTGGAGAAGGGCTGCGGCACTTCCAGCCACAGCCTTGGTGTCAGAGAGGCTGGTGCAGCCCTGCTCGTCGACCATGGCCTCTCACAGAAGATCCCCCCCCAAAAATTCATGGTGTTCACTGCCCCTCTCACATCCCCCATGGCCATACAGTTTGGGTGCAGATGGGGCATGCTGGCTTGCATTCATCCCTCCCGCTGACCCCATTCACCCCGTGCCACCAGCCTGTGTGCAATGAAGGACTTGTTACGCTTGGACTTGTCTTTGTGCTGCTCCGAAGGCAGGTCTGGGGCAGGGTGGACTTTGGTGCTGAGGCTGGTCCTTGGGAAGGGCTGGAACAGAGTGAGATGGTGGAGAATGGGCTCGGGGTCACACCAGGAGTGAGGGGCCCCCGAGCACAATGGCGAGCAGTGACCACCTGTCACTGACCAAACCCACGGGAAGACACATGGGGAGTCACCGAGGAGCAGGACTGTGGTGTCGGTGGCATCGGGGTATTTCTGTGCCTCTTGTACCCTCCATGCCAGGTTGACCCTCTGTGTCTTGTCTCAGGTGAGGAGCAGGCAGAAGTGAGTCATCTGGCTGGGGTGGTGCAGGATCAGTGCGCACTGTCTCTGCCCAGGGACACCCCTTGCCAAGGCAAGGCCAGTCCACCAAAACTGGAGCGGCACAGGCCCCTCCATGTTATTAGGCTGCTGGGTCAATCCCCAGTGTTTGAACAGTAGGGATGGGAACAGCCCCCTGTGGATTAGGGATCTGAGGCTGAGACTCCTGGCTGGAGCTGGTTTCCTTTGCAAAACAGTAGGAGGTTGTTCTTGGAAACCTCTCCAGGTCTTTGCTGACATTCACCCCAGAGAGCTCTGTTTTCTGGGGGAACACGTCCCTGGTGGAGCCCAGGAAGGCCCTGATGTGGTCAAGACGTTTCCAGGCTGAGAAGCTGGTGGCCTGCCCTGGGGAGCAGGGACAGGGTGGGCCAGCAAAGTCCTACAGCCCTGAAACATCAGCCATGAAGGCAGCCCAGGGATCCCACGCTGCTGGGAGCACCTGGGGAGCCCAGAGTCCACGCAGGGACAGGGCACCATACACACAGCTTGGGGACCCTGCACTGCAGAGGCCGGGGGCTGAGCTCCCATGTCCCATGTAGTGGTTAACATCATTTTAGGTTTCCTGAGGGTTGTCCCGCCTCTCCCCATCTTCTGCTCTAGATCTCTTGCTGGCCTGGTCCGCACACCTCAAAGCTGTGCAGCACCTGCAATGGTCAGGATGGAGCCCTGGTGACCACATGAACATGGCTGCAGGAGACCAGGGTGGGATATGTCTGAGCACATGGGGATGGCCTCTTAGGGCAGCCTTGATTACCTTCCAGAGTCTCGATTGTATCGCTACAGAGCAGGATTTGGGCACCAAAAGACCTTGTGCCTGCTGAGATGCCCCAGGGCTCCCAGGACCTCTGTGCAAGTATAGGAGATGGGATGGCCTCCAGACCTTGGGGCAGAGGCCGGGCAAGACAAGTGAGGACATCTCAAGCAGCAGAAGGAGTTTAGGTGTAAGAGCTGCCATCCCTCCCCTGCTTACACAGCCTGTGAAAGAACCCAGACACCACCTTGAACGGACACCCCAGGGCCAGAGTTGAATTCCACCCCACTGACCAAGCTGCATGGGCTGGGTCCCAGTTATTGCTGCCTCCTGCGCACCTCATGTGGCTATCACAGTCTCCATGGTCCAGCTACCATCACTCAGACAGCTTCAATCCTCACATGCTAAAATCCCTGATTTTAAAACATTTTTCAATATTTGATACTAAAAGACAAATCTCCTGGAGTCCTGTGACTCCAGCGGGAGCTTGGTACCAGAGAAGAGCATGAAATCCTTCCTGGAGGTGTGTGTCCATTTCCACCCCAGAAGGCAGAAGAAAACGCCCATCTATTCTTCTTCCACAGAAGAGTCACATCTCCTCAGGCATTCCACCACCTGCCACCAGCCCCAATAGTTGACATGGAGCCCACCTACATGTCCACCTCCCTTACTGCATCATCTTGCTCAGAGAATGAGGTCTAAGGTCTTTGCGCCAGAAAGCTGCTCTGACTCTAGGGCGAAATAGGCAAAATGGGTAGGAAATCACCCATTTTGGCATAAGGGCCCCCTGTTACCAGCACAAGGGACCCGGCCCACTGGCTGAGCACCAGCTGCGGTGAGGCAGCGGTGGCTGGTCCTTGCTCAGGGGCCAGTGGGCACATGGCAGTGGCCCTGGGCTGTGCCTGGCCCCGCAGGAGCCCTGCCCATTGGGATTGTCTGTGAGAGATCTTCACCACCCTAAGTTCATAGAACCACAGAACAGTTTGGGCTGAAGGGACTTCCCAGCCCCCGCAGTGCCCCCCCTGCCATGACAGGGACATCTTCACCAGCTCAGGTTGCTCAGAGCCCCGTCCAGCCTGGCCTGGGATGTCTCCAGGGATGGTTCAGCCACCACCTCTCTGCCCAACCTGGGCCAGGCTCTCACCACCCTCAGGGCCAACAATTTCTTCCTCATGTCCAGCCTGGATCTCCCTCCTTTAGTTTAAAACCATCAGCCCTTGTCCTATCGCAACAGCTCCTGCTGAAAAGTCTGTCCCCATCTGTCTTGTGGGCCCCTTCAGATCTGGGTGTCCCCATTGCCCCATCACTGCCATAACACTGCCCAGCACCACCAACGGGCAGGACACACAGAGGGTCCCTGCTTCGTCACACCCCAGGCTCTCCCATCCTGTGCAGTTCCCACCCATTGCTGCCTGCAGGAACCAGGAGCTGGATCACAATGGATGAGCCCAAGGGTCCCAGGAGGGGCAGAAACCTGGAACACAGGTGAACAGCATCTCCGTGTGTGGTGGCCAGGGCTTTTGTCCTTCTCCTGCCCTGCTGAGGGGCCGGCCCCGGCGTTTCCCAGCCCGCAGCCCCCGGCAGCCTGGCGGGGATGGATGGAGCCCTTCCCTCCGCCCGGCCAGGCTGGAGAGGGACCACGGGGCTTTCTCTTTAATGCAATGCTATGAATACTCGGGGTCTTTCTGCTCGCTGTTTAATGGATTTGAATGTGAAAAGGTGGTGGAATTGGGAAGAGGGGAAAAGAGGGGGGAGGCCAGGCCCCTTTGTTCAGAGATGCTGCTCCAGCCTTGGATTTATTTAGCATTTGGAGGGCTCTGGGGTCTTTCTCTCCTCCCCAGCCTCTGCAAAGGCTTGCTCCCTTTTCTGCCTCATGCTTATTAGCATAGCAGCTGCTCCGGGAGAGGGGCTAGGCAAGAGAAAAGGATGGAGGCGTCCGGGAAATGAATAGGAGGGGAAAAAAATAGCTTAAAAGGACAGAGGCTTTGAATGAGGGGGAGTTGTGAGTGGAAAAGGGGACGGGGGCGGCTCAGAGTTGTCACTGTAACTGTGAATGTGAGCAGGGTGAAACACGAGGACTGCTGGGGACAGTCATCCTGGCCGGGTGCTGTGCTGGGGGACGAGGGCCTGATCCTGGCACTGCTCATGGGGACATGAAGGGCAGTGGGTGCTGAGCCAGCACCCTCCTCTACCCACAGCCCTGCTGTCTCGGGCACCCTGCACCCCTCTTCCTGCAGGGATTTGGGGTGCACCAGCTTCCTGCAGCCACAGGTTCCCCAGCTGTGACCTCCTAACTGAAGCATTCAGGGATTGTTCCCAGTAAGTGTCACAGCAATGGGCTGTTCCCAGAGGTGCTGGGCTGCTGCAGGGCCCCCTCAGCTCCATGGGGCAGGCTGGGCAGGGGAGGGGGCAGCAGGGGCAGCCAGTGCCCCTGGCTCCTCCACCCGCTCCTCCACAGACCCCTCCAGCCACCCCACGATTGTTTTAGGCATAATTAAGGGAAATCAGGTGTCCAGGGAGCTGTGACACCGCTCCTGCCCCTGCTCGCAGGGGGATGACCGAGCTGAGACATCCCAGCAAGAGCCCACCGAGCAAGCAGGGCTGTGCGGGCAGAGGGCTGCTCCTGGGCAGGAAAACTGGGGGACGTCTGGGCACATTTGGAGTCTGTGCAATTGCGTTATGTGCAATAGCATTGCTGTTGACTAGGCATAGGTAAGAAAGTGCTTTTTCAGCTGGAGAAAACGTGACCTGAGGTTGCAGTGCACTGCCAGTGAGGGGAGGCTGCGGAGGTGCTGTTTCCAGGCAGTGCTCTCTGTGGTTTTAGAAGCCAGGAGTCTGCTCGGTGCGCCCTCGCCTTCCAGGGCACAAACCATCCAAACCTCCATTGCAGAGGCTGGCAGAGGTGGCAGGCATTGCGCAGCCGATGTCCCTCTGGCCAGGGACGTGTTGGGTCGTTGGGTCAGCTCTGACTCTGCTCCGTGCTGCACCCCACGCTGGGCTCCCTGCAGTCCCCAGGTCTGCGGCAGGGCTGGCACCACAGGGGGGGCAGCAGTGCCAGCCATGCTGCTGGCACATCCCTCCTGCCCAGGACAAACATGAAGCTGGGTGGTGTTGGGCTGGATCACAGATTCATAGAATCACAGAATCATTTTGGTTGGAAAAGACCCTCAAGATCATCGAGTCCAGTCATTAACCCACCACTGTCATTAACCCCTGTCCCTGAGAACCTCATCTCCGTCTGTCCAACCCCTCCAGGGATGGTGACTCCAGCACTGCCCTGGGCAGCCTGTTCCAATGCCCCACAGCCCTTTGGGGAAGAAATTGTTCCCAGATCCAACCTCAACCTCCCCTGGTGCAACTTGAGGCCGTTTCCTCTGCTCCTGGCGCTTGTTCCTGGGGAGCAGAGCCCGACCCCCCTGGCTCCAAGCTCCTTTCAGGCAGTTCAGAGATCAGAAGGTCTCCCCTCAGCTCCTGTTCTCCAGCTGAACCCCCAGCTCCCTCAGCCGCTCCCATCACACTTGTGCTCCAGCCCCTCACCAGCTCCGCTCCCGTCTCTGCACAACCAGAGATGAGGAGGATGGATTTGTCAGTGGGCAAGTGCTGGTGTGGCTGAGGACAGCCTGCTGTGCACGACCCCGCTGGAGGGGCTGGAGCCAACAGCCAGTGCTCGCGGCTCCGTTTCTGTGCCCTCTGCACGCTGCCGGCTGCCAGGGCCACTGCCCGGATCCCGAGGGGAAAGGGGAGGCACCTTCTGGGGAGCCTTTTCCTGGGAAGCAGCAGCAGGACACCCCGAGCTCTGCCCCCTCGTGAGGTGCTGCCAGCGGTGCTGCTCTCCCGGGCCTGCGCTCAGAGACGTTCCTGACACAGAACACTGTTGGATTCAGGCTGGATGAGGAGTTTCCAGTTAAAACAGTTGTCCCAGCTGTTCCCCAGCCTGTCATCCATCCAGCAGTCCAGCTTTGCCTCTGTCTGTTCTTCTACCTCTCCCTCTGTCCATTCCCTCTATTTTCCCACTCCTCCCCAACCGCTCTCCATCCCTCCATGTCCACAGCCATTCCCCATTCCTCCCCAGCCATCCCTCCATCCCCACAGCCTTCCACCCCTTCAGACACAAGCCCTGTCCACTGTCCTTCTCAAAACAAGGCACACCAGGATGTTGCCCTGCTCTGCCGTTTCTTTAGGGTCACAAAGAGAAACGTGCCAACACGGAGAAGCCAAAACCTACATTGCACCCACAGGTCTGCATCCCACCTGGTGTGAGACCCAGAGGTCACCTCTCCTTGGGCACCCCAAGAGATGGGTGACCGTGGTGGCATGGGGACACGGCGGCCGAAGAGTTTCTGGGAAGAGAGGGTGTTTCTCCTGCCCAAATGATGAAGTGCTGTCACTCCTGGGGACACTTGCTGCCACCAAAGGGAAGCAGGAACTGCCCTGGTCCCTGTGCTGATGCATCCCTGCCCTGGGAACATCCCTGAGGTGACACAGCCCCCCGAGTGACATGGGGGCTTGGCACTGACACCCCCGCACCCACCTTGCAGCGGGACGGGAGGGTCGTGCACGCTGCAGGAAGTCCCCAAACCAGCTCCATGCAGCAGGAATGGGGTGGCAGCTCCAGCACCACCCTGGGAAGGATCCTGGGGGCCGGGACCTCTGCACCACGTCCCAGCACCAAACACCGCAGCAGCACTGAGTGCACTGAGTCCTCAGCAAAACGGGATGAAACCATGAGCCGTCCCATCCTGCGTGACATGCTGGGGACCTCCAGTGCCGCGGAGCACTGCCTGCCGG
>VWYH01000773.1:333194-400542 GCA_013399365.1 Pampusana beccarii | reverse complement strand
GCCCCCAACCCACCCACCCATCGACCCACAGTGGGGGCTCGCCCTGCGTGTGGGGATGGAGCCCAGAAAGCATTGAGAAGGGGCAAAACACGAAGGCTGGAGAAGAGGCCAGCCCGGCTGGGCAGGCCCTGCCGCCGGCTCCTCCCCGGCACGGAACAGTAGCTGACTGTGATTTCTTTTTTTTAAAAAAGGTAACTCCTATTTGGATCTGCAGTCTGCGGCATTATCATAGTCATACAAGTGCCAAACAAAGCATCTATTTAAAATGTACTGAATTTTGATTACGGCCCGTCCCCTCTCGCTCGCCCGCTCGCTGTCTTTCTTTCTCATTCATTCCTTACTGTGTTAAGCTCCCTGAAATTCAAATAAAATCCCACCTCCTCCCCCCCATCCATATGCGTTGGTTGATTCAGCTCCGATGGCTGGGCTTGACGGATGAAGGGCCATAGAAGAGAAGACAAAGCTGTCAAACCTCGCCGGGCTGTGTTGACTTCCAATCACCCCCGTGGCCGGAGGGGAGCCCGATCCATCTGGTTTGGAGTCAGTAGCACAAACAAAAGCAAAAGACAATGGCAGGAAGCACTTGAAAGTTCAAATTCTTGCTTTGGTTTCTCTTGGACGTACGTAATGCGGCCGGCGGACAAAAACGCGCAGCCAGGGACGCGCAAAAAGGCCAGAAGAATGTGCTTACGCCACCAAACAATCCTTTTTGTTTTATTGGAACAAAAATAGAAAAGGGGAAAAAAAAAAGAAAAAAAAGCAAAAAAAAAGCCAGTCTTTGCAGTTCCTAGATTTCTTGGACGGGGTTTCTGTAGAAAGGAGCTGTGGAGCGAGGTGGCCATGGGCTGTGCGGGAGCCCGGCACGGGGCTCAGGGTTCGGCTGCACCCTCGGTGCGTCCCCGCTGCCGGGGCTGTCACACGTGGGAGCGCAGGGACACAGGGCAGTGTTGTGGGGATGCAATTCGTATTCACCTCCCAGCCCAAATCCCCTGCCAAGGGGCTGCCGCAGGCCCCAGCCCATCCCGTCTGCCGCAGGCAGAGCGGAGCTGTGTGCAGAAATGCTGAGTTTCCTCGGAAAAACCTGTCCTGAGGCTGTGGCTGGCTGGGTCCCTGCGACAAAGTGACCAGGGAGAAGCCACGGGGCTGAGCCTGTCCCTGTGGCGCCCAAAGCGGGTGTCTGGGTGGGCTTTTTACAGTATCCCAAGGCCAGGGACGCAGATGGGGGTGAGCTGTGTTGTGACCACACAGGGCCCCGGTGAGCCGCTCCATGGGGGCAGGTTTGGTGGCACTCACCAGTGGGTCGGTGTCGTGCCAAAGCAGGACAAAATCGTACTGCAGTGGGAGAGGGGAGCGGTGCCGGCCCCGCACACACAACCCACAGATCTGGCCCCAGTCAGAGGCTGCTGTGAGACCCTGGATGACAAACCTGCAGGACCACCAGTGGTTGTGACTGATGGTTGTGGCGTTATCTTTTTTTTTCCTGCTAAGAACCAAGCGGCTCACTTGGTGCCTGACTTGCCTGCTCTGGGCTGTGCCCAGGCGGGCTGCGCGTCCTCAGGGCACCCTGGGCAGGGGCTGTGGCCGTCCCGGCACCGTCCCGTGCTGGCGCTGGATGGCGCAGGGCCTGGCACAGGGCCTGGCGCACGGGAGCCGTGGCTGGCCAGCCTGGAAAGGTCACCCGAGGCCTTTTCTCCAGGTTTCCTCCCCACTGCCATTGGCAGGACACCACCCCCAGCGCCCCTGGGAACCCACACACTAGCATGGCACGAACTACACAGGGATTTAGGCATTTCCAGAGCTGGCAAAACTATCGATATAGAAAAAGCCTCATTCAAAACCCCGCAGTGCTGGCAGTGCAGGAGCTGCCCTGCACCCTGTGCCACAGCCCCTATAGGTGTGGGGCTGGCCGTGCTCTTCCAACACAGCTGGATCCTGCTGGGAAAACCGGGCTCAGGTTGCGGGCACTGGGCTGCTCTGAGCCATGCGAGGGGACGGAGGCGCCTTTGGGGACGGAGGCCAACCCCACGCCAACCCTCACCGTGCCCCTTCCAGGGGGTGGCTGAAGCCACCAGCAGTTTCTAGCTGGAGGTGACCCCAGCATCACAGCCCAAGGGATGGCGGGGACCAGGTCACCTCCAACCCTCGCTGGGGGCCGGGGGCGGATAAACCCAGCGCAGAAGGTTCGCTGGGAACCACAGGGGTGCAGCTGCAGCCCCCAGAGCTGCCCCATTCCCATGGGCTGGGACCAGCCCCAGGACTCCCGCCTCACTCCCCCGGCTGCTTTAGGACCAGCTCAACCTCCAGCACCGCTTCACCAGCCTTCAAACACCAGGATGGGGCAAACCAGGAGCCTCCCCAACCCCACCCCAACCCTCACCCTCCGGGGACACATTAAACCCCAAAACCCTGCAGGTTTGGGCACTGAAACAGTCACCAGCCACCCCCCCACCACGGGAGCCACCCAGCATCGCCCATAACCACGTGGGAAAGAACAAACAAAAAAGCTTTTTTTTTTTTTTTTTTATAAAAAGATCAATGAAAAATTTATTTATAAATTTCGCACTCTGGGGCTACACGTCTATATCATACACTCAGGAATATGCTGTACTGTACAGACTTTATCCAGTTAGAAATGATCATATAGTGACCCACATACAGCTTCAATATAAGCCTAAAATTTCTTAACATTAATTAACATAATTAAAAAAGGTATTCGCATCTAAAGAAAAATCTACAGAAAAACTCCTTTCTGGAGCAATCTGTGCATCAGCTTCAATGTCTGCTTATTTCACTGACATTATCAATATATTCTTCTTACAAAAATAATAATAATAATTAAAAAGATGACTGCCGGAAGGGGACCAGTCATGCATGAAAGAGCCTCCCCCACCTGCCTCTTCTTTAATTTTTTTTCTTGTACTCCCCGTTTTGGCGTGAAGGGTCAGCAGCACGATGAGCCAACAAGGGGGGCGGGGGGACCCTCATTTCAATTTGAATCAATCTGCATCCCTTTTACTTCTCAGGATCAAGAGAGACGGGGGCGTGGGGGTTGCATAGAAAATTGAAACTCTAGGGACTAGGAAGGGCAGCAGCTTTTCAGTAAAATACAAAGGGATGTAAAAATACATCAACTCACAATTTCAGAGCAAACCCCCTTCCCCGACGTACAGTTTCCCAAAATCTCAGCGTGTCTAAAGCTCCAGGAGGCTGGAAAGGAACAATACTTTTCTTAAACAACTCACCCAGCAATTCACACAGGAGATTCACAGTCTTAATAGGTATTTTATAAAAATATAAATATGGGTTACATCATGTTGTCTTTACAACACTGGACAGAGCTCCCTTTAGACTGGGTTTATAACCAAGATTTCTTTTTAAAAATCCATCTAGAACTTGGCTTTACAATACACTTTTTAATATCATGTCATAAATGTTATGACATTTCATTGTGGCAAATCCATTTAGTCAAAAAAAATATAAATGTGCAACCATCTGGTAACGACGATAAAAACCTCGCTAGAAAAGATCTTGTTCCCACCCCATAACTATCGCACAGAAGCACCAGTGGAAGTGCTGGACACCCCCTTCCATGCTCACAGAAAGACTTCGGCCAAGCAGTTCCTTGCAAATTACAGCATTAACAGTAGATGTTTTCAAGAGGGCTTTTTTTCTTCTTCTTATTCTTCTTTAAAGCTGGAGCTTTTTCAAATCATCTCAAATTGTTGAAGTGGCGAAAACCAAAAACAAATTGCAGGTGAAACCAGAGACAAAGCAGAATATTCAGTGCAATGGGAAATAATGGCAGACTCAAGTTTTTTTTTAGTTTTAAGACTAGGGAGAGGAAAAAAAACAAAAAAAAAGGCATATTTCCCAAACCATATTTTTGAACACTTGCCACCAGCTTCAAACAAAACCAGGCTTACAATCTTCACCCACAAATATATACATACATGATAAATAGTTAAGACACAACCCAAATAAACCAGCAGGTAACTACTTTCTTTTTTGTTTTTAATCGTAATGGTTTGGATGCAGGGAGCAAGAGAGGAAAGAGCGGGGAGACGGCAGTGATACGGATGGTTTTAGTGCAGACGAAGAGCAGAGGGCTGAAAGACCAGCGGGAGAAAGGAGACTTCTGAAATTTTCCGCATTTTCCAAATGGATGTTCTTGTGCCATAGCAATAAAAAGCAGCATTTGCAATTATACGTGCAGTCACTTCAAAATGCGACTTCAGGTGGCTTTCTCTTCTTCCTCCCTTTCTTTTATAAATATATATATTTCAGCATATATATATATCGTATAAAAGGAGGGTGAATCTACATACGTTAAATGAATCGTTCTGCATTGAGAAGTGTTATCCAAGTTTCACCAAAAGAAAAAAAGTTCCCAAACTATTTTCAGTAGTTTTCCGGCATCTCTCTAGGCAGCAGAGAGCGCTCGCGCCCCTTTTCTGTGCAAAAGCAAATCCTCTGCCTCTAGAGTTTATTTCACTTTTTTTTTTTCAAGGAAAAAAAAAAAGTCCAGGATTTACTAATCCCCCTTTACACACAAAACCAGAAGGATTCAATGTCTTTTCCTGGGATCTCACACGCGCTAAATGGATTCAAGGAGCGGGTGAGGACACAGACTTTCTTCAGACACCCCCCCCGAAAAAAAAGAAAAAAAAAAGAGAACCAAAGCAGAAAACCCAGCGCAAAAGAAAACAAAAAAAGGAGCATTCGGGGTGGGGGGGAAAAAAAAAAGTGTCTGTCATATTCCAATGGAGTCGCCTCGAAAAAAAAAGAAAAAATCTGGTGGGAAAACACTGGGAGAAGATGGAAGAGGAGGAAGATTTTCCCGGTGCTCCTCGCCGGGAAGGGCTGCGGGAGCCGGAGCCCCGGCCCGGGGCGGCTCCTCCGCTCCGGGGACAGCGGGACACCGGCCCTGGGTCCGGCGGGGGAGGCGCTTTGGGGAGCGTTGAAATGAAATTCGGTTCTGAGCCAGAATACTTTAAATCGGATGGAGCGAAGGGAGCGGGGGTGGGAGGATTAAATATTAGCGGGGAGGTGACGGGGGAGCCTTTAAAGCATCTGCCCAGATGTCAAACTCAAACCGTGAATACTGTGAGTGCAGCCGAGGTAGATGGAAAAAAAAAATAAAAGAAAAAAACCAACACGTTACAGTAGGAAAACAACCCTTGAAAGGAAAAAAAAAAAAAAAAAAAAAAGCAGGCGAACGGTGGCGTGTTTTGCGTGGGGCCCCAAATCTTCGCCAAATAAACCCCGGGCGGGGGTAGGAGCAGCTTTGGCGGCCGGGGGAGCGGGGGGGGGTGGCCCCGGCATCACCGGGCGCCGGCGGAGTATTTGGCCTTGGTGATCAGGTAGAGGACGATGTCCTGGTGGCCCCCGAAGGCGGCGATGTGCAGCGCGCTCCAGCCGTCCCGGTTGGCCAGGCGGATGTCGGCGCCGAACTTGACCAAGAGCTTGACCAGCTCCAGGTTGCCGTCGATGACGGACTGGTGCAGCGCCGTCTGCCCCTCGGGCCCGAAGGAGTTGACGTTGAACTCGCAGTTCGTCATGTTCTGCAGCAGCGACTGCAGCTCCTTGGTGTTGCCCCGCCGCACCGCCTCCTGGAAGACGCGCTGGCTGGGCGGCGGCGCCGCCGACACCTCGCTCTGGCTCATGCCGCCGCCTCAGCCCCGCCGCCCCGCATGGACGGCGCCGCCTCCGCCCGCCCGGGCATGCGGTGGCGGCTGCTGCTGCTCTGCTGCTGGGCCTCTGCTGCCGCCGCGGCCCCGGCCCCGCCGCTGCTGTTGCTCCCGCTCCGCTTCCCTCGCTCCGCCGCGCCCGGGCCCCTCTGGAGCGGAGCCGGCCCCGCGCCGCGCCTTTTACCCACCCTTTTATTTGCATAACAATGGCACGGCCGTGACGCCGCGTCGAGGGGCGGGGCCCCGCCACCGCGCGCCCATTGGAACGACCGGGCTGGGAGGGGCGGGAACGCAGCGAGAAGCCACGCCCCCCTGCCCCGGTCCGGGAGCTGCGCGGGGCGGGGCGATGGGGGGCGCTGCCGGCACGNCGTGCCGAGCTGAGGCGAGCGGAGCCGAGGCGCCCCGCCGCGCTGTGCTGCACCGGGGCTGTGCCCGTCCCCAAGCACTCCCCGCCGCCCCCCACCTCCCCCCAGCCGGGAGCCGGTGGCCCCAAACACCGCGGGGATGGGGCTCACCAAGGTGCTGCGGGACGTGCTTTGCAAACACTCGTGAGGCTTGGGGGTGACACCCTTTTTGATGGGGCTTTGTCTCCCTGTGAGCAAAACTGGGACGGGTGATAGGCAGGGACGGGGGGTTCAGCCCCTCTGGCACACAGGGGGTCTGCAGGAAGTTTTGGAGATCCATGGGTGGGACGGATTTTGAGGAGAGAAGACTCAGCCCCCAGCAGGTCCCGCCAGCCCCAGAGTGACCCAATTGAGCCGCACGGGACTTTATCTGGAGTCAGATCCACTGCCCAGCTCACGGCCACATTCCTGGTGTGGCAGCACTGGGAGGTGTGGACACTGTGAGCAGTCAGGAAAAGGGGCACAAAGGTACTGAAAATAGTTCATTGACCCAAAAACACGGCGAAGGGGCCCTGCCTGCGCTCGTTTGGCCCATGAGAGAGCAAACGGTGGAGGCTGTTGGGGAGCGGCAGCCCTGGGCCGGCACTCGCTGTGGCTGCCGGGCATTTGGTCGGGGCAAGAGGTGCGGGAAGAAAGGAAGGAGCGTGTCGTAAAATGAGGTGACAGCAGCCATGCCGAGGGCAGCTGGCCGGCAAGCTGCTGTCACCTGGCTGTGCTGGCACGTCCATTTGGGGATGGAAAGGGAGAAATCAGCCAACTGCTAAATTCAGCCCCAATTGATGAAATGCCATCTTGGAGCCATCCATCACACAGCTGGAGGACAGTCGCCAGGGGCTCGGGGCATGATTTGCCCCATGGTGTTGTCCTATGGGTAGTGAGGGAAATGCAGCAGCCGGGGATGGCTGGGGCTGGGACTCTGCTCCTGCCCTCGCTGGGTTCTGCTGCTTTCTTTGATGGGGTTAAACCAGCCTGATTCAGGCTGTAAGGCTTTGGTAAAGCAGCTCCTGTTTCTCCTCACATAAGAGTCCACTTCTCTGGGTCCATTTCTGCAGATAGTTTTTCTCATCCCCGTTCCCATCTGCACCCTCATCCCGTGCCCATACCCATGCCATCTCTGCCCCCATCCTACTCCCATCCATCCTATCCCCATCTCCTGCCCTATCCCATCCCATCCCATCCCATCCCATCCCCATCCAGCCCTGTCTGGTCTCCATGTCTCACCCCATTTGGTTTCCCTGAGCCAGAGCTCTCCCAGTCACATCTTTCTCATGTGAGCACACTGAAGGACATTGTTCTCATGGAAAACGGGTGATTGGGATGGGATCGTGGTCAGCAGCTTGAGGCCAGCACAGCACTGTGGCCGCTGGGCTGCTGACGCTCCCTGTGTCCTGTGTCCCTGCACCTTCTCCCAGGACATTCTCGTGCCACTGAGGCGTGGAGCCCCCACAGTGCTGGCACAGGTGATGGAGGTGGGCTTGGGGCCTTGGAGTCCATGCAGGAGCCAGGTTTGCTGAGGATGGTGAAGAGGAGCCACCCTCTGCCTGCCCTGTCCCCCTGAGGGACCCGTCCTGGGCAGGAGGCGGTGGCCTGTCCCCCATTACCCCAGCCATGGTGGCAGTGGGGGACACCAGTGGCAATCCCTGCCCTCTCCCCCATGTCACTTCACAGGGTGAGCAGTGGGATGTACCGTGACTCATGGTGACTCAGGGGGAATTACGGTTGTGCCCAGGGGCCCAGCATTGCTCGGCGATGCAAGCGGCTGTGCCACAGCGCTTGGGGAGTCCACGCACTAGACCTGCCAAACCCACCGCAGCAAAACCAGCGAAGGGAAAGCGGAGGGTTGTGCAGGGGTTCTGCTGGAGCAGGGCAGCACGGTGGTTGCGATGGCCTGGGGGTGGGGGCTCCACACCTCTTGGCTTATCCCATCCTTTCCCTTCCTAAATATCCCCGGATAGCTGATTTTGAGCATTTACAGGCCATATCCCGTGAGGTGTCGAGACCTCTCAGTGAGCCGTGGGAGAGTGGGAATTGCTCGCACCTCCCCGGTCTGGGGCTTGGCCAGAGTTACATCCTTGCAAGCAAATCTGCATTTGCCAGTGACACTGGTGAGAAAAATAAAGAGCCTGGGCAGGGACCCAGCCACGCAAATGTTCAGGGCTGGCAGGTGGGGGCAGGACTCAGCCTGGGAACGGCGCCAGAGAGGAAGGGAAAATAGCAAAAAAAAACAACCAAAAAAAGGAAAATAAAAAGGCAGTTTTGAAACCCTGCATTTCAGTTCCAGTTTGTGCCCCAGCTCTGTAACCGGAGAGGAGCCGGGTGCAGTGGTACGGCCGGGCCAGGCTCCCCGCATAGGGACAGTGATGGGCTGCAGAGGGGCAGGGGGTCCCTGTCCTTCCCAGCTGGTCCTGGCTCCCTGGGGCCCTGCTAAACCAGTAGTCCCAGGCAGCAGTCTGCCTGTCCTCTTTTGAGAAGAGGGGAAGCCGCGGCAAGCACCAGTGCTGCAGACAGCGGGAGGCGGGGAGAGGGACCCAGCTCTGCGATGCCTTTAGCAAACAGTCACACCAGAGGCACACACCAAATTCCCCTTCCTCAAGGGATGTGATGACCGCATTTTCCCCCGCTCATGAGAACCTGCGGGTGAGAAGAGAAGGAAAGGCTGCTGCCGGCATTGCTGGAGGGGCTCAGAGCTGTGCTGGTGTGTGGGGCTGGGCACTTTGCAGCCCTCTTCTGAAAAATCCAAGCGGGCAGTGCCCATCCCCTTGGCCAGGCGGACAAGCCAGCAAGAGTCCAGCCACCCCCGGAGGCCTCCTTGAAGGGAGCCAGGGGGACGGATCCGGGGCAGGCGGCGAGGGGGCGTGCCCCCACTTAATTCATTAAAATGTGTCGGAGAGCGTGGGAAAGACGAGAGCTTTTCTTCCCAGCGCAGAGACCCAGCAAAAGGCGCGCGAGGGAGAGCGGCCCGCCCGCTCGGCTCCCTGCGAGCCGGAGGAAGCGCAGAGGTTTCCTCCGCCGCTGGCCCCGCCGGTGCTTTGCCTCCTGGCTGTTTGGCAAAGCGGTTGCCAGAGCCCCAGTGGGGAAACGTGGGGCTCGGCCAACACCGTCTGTGAGGGCTGTGGGCAGGGAGGGGAGCCCACGCGAGGCCGGGGTGCGGGGGGCTGTGGTTGCTGGGTGGGAAGGGTCTCCCTTGCAGACAAACACCTCAGGGTGAGAGGAAAGGGAAACCCGGCCCCGGGCTCCTGCTTTCGGCAGGGGAGCAGCAGGGAAGGGGCTGACAGGGGGAATCAGGGGAGAAACCTCCCTGTGCACTGCCTGAGAGCTGCCCCGCTCGCAGCGGGGCTGGGCCGTGGGACCAGCCTCCCGCTCTGCCCACCCGGGGAACGTGGCACACCCCAACCCCAGGAGCCCTCAGCAGCACCCGAGCAGTGCCCGGGGGGCTGAGCCTCTGCCAGTCCTGTGGGCAGAAAGCTCCTGAGGCCAGACACCGGGGGTCGTGCGAGGAGCCTCGTGCTCATGCGATGAGAACGTGGGCGCAGGTGCCCCGTGTCCTCTGCAGGGAGCAAAGCACTGGTAGAGCTCTTGTGGGCAGCTTAGGGGAGCCCTGGGGACAATGAGAGATTCCAGGCCTCCCCCTTCTCCTGGAACACCCACACCATGGGGGGCACCACCATGGAAATGTGGGCTGGGGACTGCCACTTCCTGCAAATGACACCATGGATGCTGCTCTGAGTGTTCCCTCCCTCCCAGCCTGTGACAAACAGGATTTAAGACCTGAGTGAGACTCAAGCATGGCCGTAAGCTCACATGTGGTCGTTGTCCTTGGGGGGGACACAGGCTGAGGACCTTCACCCCCCGCATAGGCTGTGGTGACGTGGTGCTGGGCTGTGCAGGTTGGGTTGTGACACCACCGCTCGGTCTTTAATAATTCTAGTGCCTGTGGTCAGTCCTTATCCTGCTGGAAATGCTGCAGCTCTTCTCGTGTTCAAACCCTGCCCCTAACATCCAGCCTCTGTCTTTGACAATGGGAAAATGCTGTTTGGGCAAAAGGCCACCAACTGGGACCCCCTGGGAGGTGCAGAGCTGTTCCTGCCCCCTGCCACAGGCAGAGATCTCCGGCTGCACCCATGTCCTGGTGCTGCCGCGCTGCCCTGTGCCATTGCCTTGGCTGAAGTCCCTGTTCCAGCCAGGCACATGTGGACCAAACTGGCTCGGGTCAGCCCATGTCTCCTGCGACATGTGGTCCATTGCGCTGCGTGGTCACTCCTTTGCGGTGGCCTGGGGATGGGGACACATCGCCCCACTGCTCCCAACATGTGGTTCCCCAAAAGGCACGGTACAGCCCGTTGGATCTGGCCCAAGGGACGGGTGACAGCTCCATGAGGACATGCCTGGGGTTGAGGCAGTCTGGGGGGTGACACAGCCATAAACCCAGCAGGACACACCACAAGGGACACCTGGTGAATGGCGAGAGACTCGTTTGCCTGAGAGTCGTGCCTGCATATTGTCAGGCTGGTGGGAAGGGTCTGGTCCTGGGCTATTTCCCAGGGAACAAACATCCTCTTGATGCAAATCGCTGTCCTCACGTGGCACCGACACCTCTCTCCTCTCCCAGCCCCGGCCAGGGGCCAGCAGCAGTGACCCCCGGCCCGTGGGAGCAGTGTTTCTGCGATGTGGGGCAGCACAAGGGCCTGAGCTTGCAGCCAGCCCCAGGCTTGTCAGCCCTGGGTCCGTGCCCAGAAACACGCCGGTTTGTTTGAAAACGGCAGCCGAGCAACTGGGAGCTCAATTGGAGCATCCGGCTGGAAGAGCAGCTCTGTGTTGGGGACGGGCAGCGGCACAGCCCTGGCCCTCCTCCTCCTCCTCCTCCTTCTCCTCCTCCTCCTCCTCCTCCTCTTCCTCCTCCTCTTCCTCCTCCTCTGCCTTAGGGACTGACCAGCCCTAGTTCAAGCTACAAAGTCACGCCAGGGAAAACCAGGCTGATTTCTCTGAGCCAGTCAAATATGCGACGAGGTTTCCGCTCCAGATTACAGGAGGAAGGAAGTTTGCTCGGAAGGGGATGGGGATAAGGTGGAGGAGAAGGGAGGGAAGCACATTCCTGCCTGATGAGGAGCAATGTTGATATATTCATTTGTAAACTAAAGCTGGCCTGAGTGCCAAACACCTTGTCCCCATCAAACTCCGAAGGATATGCAAGGACTACACAAGGCGAGGAGAGGAACCTGCCTGACATCCGATGCAGCGTGTGATTTCTCAAGGCTGAGAGATGCTTGCTCAGGCCTCATTCAGGCTTGTGTGATAAAACAGAGATAAACCCCTTCTCTAGCTCTGTTTTATCACAGGGTCACTCGTGATCTTGGTTTGCAGTGCAGGGGCAGGAGCTGAGCGCAGGTGGAGTGACCTGGGGCTCGAAGGGCTCTTGGTGTGGGCAGCCCCCCCAGAGCTGCAGCCCTGCAAGAGCTCTGCAGGAGCTGCCATTCCTACATGCCATCAAACAGCTCCATAAAAACCACAGAGGGCTCATTACTGCCCTAATAAATGTTAAACATTAGTATGGCACAGACAATGGGATTTTAAATTTTTTTTTTAAGTAATCAGATAGGGAAATAATACTGTAGGGTGATGAAACAGCTGGTTTAATTCCCTTTGATCTGTATCCGCCATTCAAAACTGGACAATTTATTGCTTCCTGGATGCCGCTCAAGGCTGGTTGGATGTGGAGTTTGATGCTGACTGTGTCTATGACTGGAGGTGACCTTTCTGCACAGACCCCACCTCGGCATCACCTCCTGCAGGCAGCACAAAGGGAGATGCTGTGTTGGGTCTCAGCCACTGCCCCATCCCCAGGAGCGGGATGAGCCCCCTTGGGAGCTGCTTTGTGCCGTGCCCCCATGTACGCATGACCTAGCGGTGTCTGCCCTGGCTTGGTCTTCTCCTAAAACAAGTCCCACCATGCCCCAGTGCGGTCAGTTGCCAGCAGTAAGCCCAAGAGCTTGTCTCCAAATCGATGGACATGGCAGGGAGACAAAGTCCCAGAGACGGCCAGGAGTTGACCCAGCTGTCCCCAGGGGTCAGAGGGAAGGGCTCCTTCCGGGCAGCTGTGTGGCCAGGAGCCGTCCCCAGGGCAAGGGACAGGGTCAGCGTGCCCCGCTGTGCCCCCACCAGCTCCCCCCCGCAACGGAAACAGCGGCAGACAGGTGTGAAACCACAGCTCCCAAAGCCCCGCGAGCACAGCACAGCAATGCCCACGGGTTGGCTGAAGAGCTGCTTGGGGGCTTGAGGCCACAGCTCCCACCTCCCCGCTCCTGGCTGGGGCCGGGGTAACTCAGACGTTGGTGTGACTCAGAACCTTGCCCCAAAGTGGGTCTGGAGAGGTTGGTCTCGTGGCATGATGAAGCATCTCTCACTGCAGGGTCTGTGCAGCATTTCTGCTTTATTTCATCCCCAGTTTCTGCCCTGCCAGAGCAAACCCTGAAGCAGCAGGATGCTGACACACAGATGAGTCCGTGTGGAGCCCGGGGGCTGGGGCTGCTCAGCTCCCAGTGCTGGCTGTCCCATGCTCACTGGCTGGGGTGGCCCCAGAGGTGCCCTCCATCAGGGGCTGGTGTAGAGGGGCTGCTGGCAAAGCATGAGCCTCATCCTCCCTCTGCTCAGGGGACACTCTTTAGGGTCCCCACGTGGTCCCCATGGGGGCTGAGGGTCTGGTTGCCCACACAGACATGGCAGAGCACGAGCCAGGAGTGATCATGAGGAGGCAGCTGATGTGCTGCAGGAGCCGATGGCTGTTCTGCAGAGCATCGAGGGTGTGGGCACCAGAGGTGGGTAAACGTAAGGACATGCTGCTTCCAGACAGTGAACAGGTCGCCTGGACACACAGGGACAATAGGAAACCCCCAGAGCCAGGGCACCAGCTCAAGGCTGAGAGTGGTCAGACATCCTTGAGGGGCCAGATCCCTGCAGCCACGGGGCAGTGGGTGCCCCAGGTGGGTGCCAAGTGTCCCTCAGCAGGGATCCCATGTGTCCCTTTCTGCAGTTCTCCTGCCATCCAGCCCAGACACCCGAGGGCTCTGGGAAGCGCTCAAGGGAGAAAACTGTCCTGGCAACCTCAGGCAGCCGGCCTGGCCCTGGGCAGGGATGGAGGGATGATGAGGTGGAGGGATGAAGGGACGGATGGAGGAAGGGATGGAGGGATGAAGGAGTGGAAGGATGGAAGGATGAAGTGACAAGGTAGTTACGGCCCAAAGACAGGGAGTTTTGCCCAGCACATATAAAACCAGAGTCTGTGTCTCCATCTGGCTGTGTCGTCACCTGCAAAGTGGATATTTGGTTCATCCATGTACCAGTTTTCCAGACCCAGAAACCCTACAAGCACCTGCCAGTGCTCCAGGCCAAGTATATTTAAAGATGCCAGTTAAGCAGAACACAGTTTATCCTCTGCTGACACTGCCTGGCCCAAAATTGTTGCACCAGAAACGTGATAAAATGACCTGGGGGTAAGAGCAAAGAGGAAATTCTCATTTTAGATGAAGAGGGAATTAAGAAAAACACATTAACACCTACAGAGAGCACAGGGCTGCGAAACCAGACATGAAACAATTCCTTCAGGTTATACGCAAAAATGTAGACAACTGAGGAGGGAAACAGAAAGAATTGATGGAACAATGATGGCCACTGAGGGTGAGATCAGAAGAAGTAATTTTAATCCCATTAGGAGAAATAATCCCCACGGCTGGAGGTGTCACTGCGTGCACAGGAAGGTGTGCAGGGCCCTGGGAGCGTCTGGCCGAGTGGGAAAATCCCTTTTTCTTCTGCCCATCTCCAGTGCAAACCAAGAGAGATGGGAAAGGAGGTGTTGAAAGTGATGGGAAGGAAGTTTTTGCTCAAACAGACCATTTTTGGATAGCGAGTCCCAGTGCCTTGCACCACCGGCCTGGGGTGAATGGCCCCCAGACCCAGGGCAGCGTCTCGGCATGGCTGGGCCGTGGAGCTCCCCGGGCCCTGGGGACAGAGCAGACAGACAGACAGACTGCAGCAACTCCCCAGGGCAATGCCCCCACACCCAGCGTTCCCACAGCGCCAAAGCCTCGGCAGCAGGAGACACAGTTCCCAAGGCCTCCATACGTAAGGGCTGCACTGTGCTGGGCATGGACATCTCCGGCTGGGCCATCACAAGGGAGGTTTTGCTTTGCGATACCCAAAACCAGACTGGGAGGAGGGAAAAAGTGGATTTAAGGCAAACGTGCAGCAGCCAGTATCAAGATCCCCAGCACCGTGGCGCTGCAGCGTGTCCGTCGCTCCGTGGGCAGAGCTGGGGCTGGGGGGGTCTCGCTGGTGCCTGTGCACAGGCCGGCACACGCTGCTGTGATAATGGTGATGATGGTGATGCTCAGCCAGGGAGGAGGCTTTGTCTCCAAACTCCACCAAGTCAAGTACAGGAATGGAGGGAAAAACAACCCCAGTCTCCCTGGGAAACACAGACTTTTGTAGCTGCTTCTGGCCAGAGCCGGATTCACACCTGAGTGTGTCCTCATGGGAAGGGGTGAGGCTCAGCACCCTGCCCTGCCCAAACCTGGCCTTACCTTGATGCACAGGCAGTGCCAGCCATGCACGTGGCCGTGGTGACAGTGCCAGCCATCGTGGTGCTGCCGGCATCCACCGCGACTCTGGTCAGCTCCACTGAAGGATGTGTGGTTATTTTCTGCTTCCACTTGAAAGAAACGAGGCTCAGCAGCAGCAAACAAGGGGTGGTGGGTGGCTCTGGCCGGTCTGTGAGGGAGATGGGGATGGAGGGGTGGGCATAGGGGTCCTGCTGCTCTCTTCCATCTTCTGATGGAAATCGGGACAAGATGGCACACTGTGACCGTGGTGAGTGTCACCAGGGACGCTGTGCCATGGCGGCAGGGGGTCGAGTCCATGGCCAGCACTTGGCGGAGACTGCTGGGCAGAGAAGGCTGGGGGGACAGGCACCATTCAGCGTCCCTTGTGCTAAAACCCAGGCAGGAGCTCGTGGAAAAAGGGATGTTTAAAGAGGAAAAAGTTTACTTTTGTCACAGGGCTGAGCCAGGAGGTGAGATGTTTCTGGGGGGAAAGGAGCCTCTGGCACTGCATGGCCAGGAGCACCCGGAGAGGGAAAGCGAGTCTTGCATTGCAGTGTAAGTCGCCTGGGCACGTGCTTCCCTGGCCTGTAAATGCCACACTTGAGCCAAGAGCCCCCTGGGCCCTCTCAGCAATAGCATCAGGACCTGGCAGTTACCCGGGGTTAGAGGAAGAACTCAGAAATGCTCCTCAGTTGCAGGTGGAGCAGTTTAATCCTGTTCCTGGGCCAGGAGGCATCTGATGGCAGCATCCAGAGAGCAGGACCAGTCTGGGCCCTGCATTGACCCCACAGCCTCCGCTGGACACCAGCTATTCCCCACACGGCCCCAGGTCCTGGTGATGGTGGGACCACACACTTCGTTGCCACTCCTGTGTGTGTCCCACAGAGCCCTGGACACTCAATGGACCCGGCCGGGGGTGGGGCAGGGGGTGCTGCTCCCCATCACGCTGCCAGGCAATGGGATCCCCCCGCACCAGTCTGGCTCTGCTGGGCATGCCCAGCTCCAGCACAGGGTGATGCAGGTGCCAGTGGGCACCGTGCTGCACCCAGAGGTTTTCCTGTGGTTGCCCAGCAGTGCTCACCCCATGGCCCCCAGGCCTGTGCCCCCCATGGTCCCCGAGGAATGCTGGGAGAGCAGGAGCAGGGGGAGAGAGGGCGCTGGGGACAGGTCATGGCGTGGCGTGCCCCACAGGCTGGGGATTGCTCAGGGCACTGCAGGTGCTCTGGGCCCTGCTCTGCTGTTGGGGATGTGGCTCCTGGTGCCCAGCATGAGTGACACAGCAGGGTGGCACCGGGGCGAGGGTGCTGCAGCCTGATGGGTGCCATGGAGTCAGCACTGTCTGGGTGGGGTTTCGGAGAGATCTGCCACCTCTTGCCATGCCCAGACTGGAGGGAGGCAGAAATAAAGCCAACGGTCCATTCCGAAGCAACCTCTGATTTAATGATCTCATGGAGGCCATGTATTTTTGGGCTGTCACGAACCATCAGTGCAAATGTGACAGTCCCCTCCATGGCAGAAAGGAGACCCCTCCCGCTTCCAGCCCTGCACTGCAAACCCACAGCCCAAAATCTCCTGAGGTTCACCAGGGACCACACCCCTGCGGTCCCCGTCCTGCTGTGGATCCATCCTGAGCCCCCACGCCCCACCTCAGCTCAGCTTATAGATGCTCTGCTCATCCGCAGCGGCAACAAGAACATCCTGAAACTGGGAGACAACGCGTCCAAAATGGGACCCTTCCCAAAACACCTTTCCGCAGCGGGTGCAGCAGTAGAAGTCGGTGAGCTCGGCTCTGTCCAGCACCCCGGGGGGGATGGCCGCGACCTGCAGGGCTGTGCCCCCCGCCAGCGCTGCGGCCGCCCCGCGCTGCTCCGGCCCCTCCGGCCGCTCCCCGTGCGGGGTGGCAGCGGCACCACAGCTCTGGCTGGGCTCGTCCCCACTCCTCGCCAGGCAGCCTGTGGGGAGAGGAGACAGCAGGTAAACCACCCGTGTGATGAGTGGGGTCTGTGCTCAGCCACACGACTGACCCTTGTGAGGGAGCTGTCATCCCTGCAGCAAGTCCAGGCTCTGCCCTGCATCCCGGGGAGGAGCATCCCATGAATTTGGGAGAATGTAGCCACCAGCATCCACGACCTGTCTGCCTTGAGCGTGGCACCCGTGCAGCCTCCTGCTCGTCAGCAGTCCCCCAGCACCTCTGACACCTCCACCGTGTCCTGCCACCGCCCGTGCAGCAGGGCCTGCCGTGATCTCAGGAGCTGTTCCGCTCCGGGTAACCACACCAGTGCTGCCGCTGTACTGGGTGCAGTGTTCTGCCTCCCTGTTGCAGGTCGGGCAAGGCTGGTCCCCAAGATGGGCTGTGTCCCCCCTGGGTTGCGTTACAGAGCAAGCAAACAGCAAGGGAACCCCTCGCTGCTGCTTTAATTAAAACCCACCATTAATAGCTGTTTGCACTGCTCACAACACCCACAGCTCTCCTGGCCAGCTCGGGGACGTTGGGCATTGGGGCACGTGTGACAGCCACCTCCCATCTCATCCCAGGCCAGGGGCACAGCGGGTGCCATGTGGGGTCATGTCCCCTGAACTGTCCCCACACGCCCCGAGCCCCGGCCCGCTGGGCAGGCAGATCGCTGCCATCGCAAACCAAGTGGCACAAACACCCCGGCATTGCCGGCAGCCCAGTGCGGGCTCCACCACCGGGGCACGGCGGGTCGCTGGATCTGGTAGCGGAAGCCGAGGGCTGAGCTGCCACCATCCATCGGGACGCTGGCAGCCGGGGACATGGCTGCAGTTATTGCTATGGGATGACTCATTTTTGGCAGAGGAGCACTTGACCTGCCCAGGCATCAATTAAGACAACAAAAGGCATCCTCCATCCCTCCAGCGGCACCTCCAGGCCACCCAACCTGCCCCTTTGGAGGATCAGAGGGAGCCTTGTTGGGAGCCAGCTGTGCTGGAGAGGGACACCAGCATTCCTGGCAGTCTCTTCACTGCATCTCAGTGCTGTCGGGAGCTGGGACATGCAGGGATTACTGGGAGAAAGGCTGCGGACAGCCCTGCAATGGCCACTCCATCCCGTGGCTGCCCAGCAGGGCCTGGACCTGCCACCGCACGAGCAGACAGAGCCAACCAGGGAAAGGTGCAGGAGCTCAGCTCCCACCAGCCCTGGTTCAGGGGGGCTCTCCAGGGCCCCCCAAGACCTTTGACACCTCCCTAGAGCAGACGACCAGTCCAAGCTGGTGGGGCACGGTCACCCCCCTTCCCAGCAGCCAAACAGCCACACGTGGGGTTGAGGCTGCCACTGGAGATGTTCTCAGGATGGGTTTGCAGCCCAGTCCAGCCCAACACCAGGCCAGGAGTAGCACAAGCTCGGGGGCTGCTGCCACAACACGAGGGGACGCTCCCCGAGCCCAGTCCAAGCCCCCGGCCAAGAGCCGGGCTCACCATTGCTGTGCCCTGGGCAAGTGCCCCGCAGCCCTGCTCACAAATGTGCCTTTCCTTCATCCTCTGCACCTGCCTGGGACACAAACATCTGTTCTCAGAGAAAAAAGAGTGACCCCAGTTTCCCATATTCTGCAGTTTTTTGGCATGTGGTGAAGCACCTGGGCTGCTCTCAGAGATCCCTGAGCTGGCCCGAGCGGGGGTGCCGAGGAGGAGCCCCGTTCCCAGGCATTTCTCCCAGGCAGAGCCCGTCAGCGGGTGGCAGATCCCCGGGGCAGGAGGCAGCGGCTCTGCCCTCACCCCGTCCTCGCCTCCCTCTGCCCTGGGTGACTCGATGGCACAGGGTGGCCTCAGCCTGGCCATGGAGGGACCGGCTCGCTGAGGAGCCCAAGCTGCAGGATGTGCCTCCAAGCACACGAACCACAGGCTCCCTGCACAACCCTGGGCCATCACTTGTCTTCTTTCAGTTTATTACACATGGACACAAATCTGCCTTTCTTCCCCTTTTCTATTTATTGCGCCTGCTCTCACGCACCAGACCTCTGCATCGACCTCCAGGACCTGCAGCTTCGTTGGGACTTTCAGATCCAACTGTAATTGCCAGCAGCCAGCACCGATGGCCAACATCTTTCCCCATTGTGGAGCCTAAAAAATTCCCCAGCCCGACCTTGCAGCACATCCAGCCCTGCCAGCGCTGGGACACTCAATTCCTGCAGGAATCCTAAGCAATTTGCTCTCCCTTCCGACACGCTCCATCAGCCACTGAGCTGCTGGTGGGCAAAGCCAAATGCAGTTCCCCTCCTCCCCGGCATGGGGGGTGGGAAACCTCCAGCTCCCCCAAACACCCCAATCCCACCCCCCAGGCCTGTGAGAAAAAGGCAGGCAGGGAAGAAAAGTTCATCCCTTAAAAGCCTGGGGAGAGAAAGGCCGTGATGGTCGCCCAGTAATTTTGCCTTTCGCTTGCACCAGCCCCCTCCTAATTGTGGCTCTTCAAAGGGTTGAAAATGCTACATCACTTCAAAGTGACCATTTTTGAATGGGAGCTTGTAAAACCCTTTCTCCCCCTCCCACCAAATTCTTTCCAGAGCTTTTGAAGATGCCTGTGCTCCCCTCACCGCTGCAGTGAAAGGGCCACCGGGCGCCAGGCGCTGGGTGCCAGCCGGGCACGCAGGGAAAACCCTGCTGGGAAAAGGTCAGATCTTCCAGAAAAAAAGGGTTTTCCTGGGCAAGAAGGGGGATTTTTTCAAGAAGTTTTTTTCCCCCCCTTGAGATAGGCAGAGCCCTCCCCAGTGGAGCCACAGCCCGGCTCACCAGGATGCTGCACATCGCGGGGCTGTGCTAGAGATGGAGCAAAAGGCACATGGGGGTGCGTGGGGCTGGGGGGAGCCGCGTGCGTCCTTCCAACGTGCCCCGAGTTTTTCACATCTATGGTTTCCAGAGCTCTGCAACAGCTCATACCAAAGGCTGGATTCCCACCGCATCTCTGAGGAGGAGAAATGAAAGCGATTCCTTACCAAATCAATTTGAAACACCTCTTGGGAACTAATAATCCCATTATAAAACATCTTGAAAATAAAAAGCCCTTTTGCCTCTTGCTCACCTCTCCCCCTCTTGCCTGGGTCACTCTGGGGATGACAGAGCCTGGTGGGGGCCGAGCCAGGGGAAAGGGGGTGCTGCAGGACCCCAATTTCTGCATCAAGTTCTTCCCCTGGCTGAGCAAGGCCACCCTCAGCAGTGGGATCCCAGCTCCACAGCCCAGGAGATGCACTTTTCACCTCTGCAGCAGCCCCGCTTTGTGCCCAAGCCACTGCCCCGTGTCTCGGGTGGGGTGCAGCAGGAGCCCCGCCGGCCTGGGAGGGATCCGCTTCCTTCAGCCCCGGCCACTGACACCGAGGTGCTGGGGAAGACCCACGGCAAAGCCACATCTCTCGTCCCAGGGCACTGCACAGTTCCTGGTGCCCAAAACCCAGGCGTCTTTCATGTGTCCCACTTCAAGGTCTTGCTTGTAGATGCTGGGGCTGAGGTCAGCAGGAGGGACAGAGGGCACGTCATGGGCAGGGGGATGTTCACCCTCCCCTGCCCCAGAGAGGCCCTTAAGGGTGCATGGGTCATATTAAAAGGCCACCGTGATGGTGACACTGGTGACCTGTAGTCCCCACAGCCTATTCTATTGGGCGCAGCGCAGGATCCTGGGTCAGCGTTGCTGGGACAGCGCTGGGACCCCGCGCTGCAGGACTGGGCACAGCAGGGCCCGGGAAGCCAGGGCAGAACAGGACCAGGGCAAAGCTCCTGTGAACCTGTGCCCATTCCCTTTGCCTAGACCACACGGCCCTGGTTTGGCTGGAAACAACCCATCCCCATGTGCGTGAGCCCTGGGCACCCTCGGGGTTTCTTTGTTGGGGAACTATCTGGTAATTCAAACTCTGTGTGGGAGCCGGGTGCTTCTGCACAAAACCCTGCCCCAGAGGCTCTGTTTCTAGCCCAGGTCCCTCTGTGTCACCCCATCTAAGACCAAGGCCTTGGGGCAAGGTGCTTGTCCCAGCTGGCTCAGGCGGGGACCTGGCCCTGGCCCCACAGCTCCGCAGTGGGAACCGCAGCCTCCTGCCACCTCCCGAGAGGCACCGGGGTCTGGCAGCGGTTGTGCAAGCTGAGAGCCCTTCTCCCAGCCCGGCAGCCGCACCCAGCTGTCATCGCAACCGCACACACGGGAGACTCGTCCGTAATTAGGCAATTAAGGCTGAGGTGTTTTGGAGAAAGCGCACATCGTAAAGGCTTTGCACAAGGCTGAAAGCAGACCTGGGAGCATTCTTGGAGTACAAAGGTGCATGGGAAACCTTGCCACAGTGAGAGATTGAACCCGATAAGAGGAGTTACAAGCCTGAGAAACGCACTCGATTGCAGGGCACTGAAGATGCTGGGTTATCTTTTCCTCCTCAATAAGGTAGATAAGCAAAGGACAAAGGACCTGGGATTGTGTAACCCAGGCTGCAGAAGCCCAGCCACGATCTTAAGATGTTCCCAGGGTGGAGGAGGGAGGATGATCTCAAGGCAAGAGGCACCTTCAGTTGCTGTTATCTCCCTGTGCCACAGTGGGAGAAAACCCCGCCAGCTCCTGCGCCCCGTGCCCCAGGGGAGCACCCACTGGTCCCCAGCTCCTTCCCGGGCAGCGTTCGGCACAGCACTGCGGTCAGAGCTCTGCAAACCTGCAGCCACCAAAATGTTGCTGGCTTCTCAGCCCAGCAGTTGTTTTTCATATGAGCAAACAAAATTCTTCTGAAAAGGGCGAGCTGGCAGAGCACAGCCCAGCCAAACCCAGGGGGTGTTTCTGGCCGGTCTCACCATCGCAGCCCCTGCCCCAGTCCAGTGCTGCAGCTCCCCAGTCCCCATCCCACCCTGCTCGGGGACAAATGTAAGCATGCTCATATCACCCTGCTGCACGTCAGAGGGAAGAGAGCCTAAAAACATGGGTTTGTCCTGTCTGAGGATGAAGGGAGCCCCTGGGTCCATGGGTGCAGCCCCTCGGAGCCCCATTCCCTTCCCCACAGAAATGTGCAGAGCAGCCCGACATGTCTGGGTGCCTTGGCCTGTCCTGCACGCCGGGGTCGGTGCTGAGGCAGCGAGGATGCACAGGCTGCTCCGTGGGTGCAAAAGCCCTCCTGGGACAGCACAGGGATCGTCCCTGTGGCAGTGGCCTCTTCCTGCTGTGCACTGGAGCCCTGGCCCAGGGATGTGGGTCCCACCAGCCCATGCCCACAGCTGTCCCAGGGCGGTGGCTACAAAGAGGGGACCTGGTACCGTACTGATGTCACCCTGGCTCGGAGTCACTGCTCATCTGTCCCCGCACTGAGGTCTCCAGCTCTCCCTCCTGCCTGCCCGCACGCTGCCTGCACCGGCTTTCAGCCAGGCTCACCGCAGAGCTGAGGGCCAGGAGAGGACAGAAACCTCGAGTCTCTGCTGGGGCTGGGGGCACAGCGGGTGCCCGGGTAGGGCTGACACAGCCCACCAGCCCCATGCCGTCCTGCTGCCCAGCACAGGGATGTCCCGGCTGCTCCTCCATCCGCCCATGGGCCTGCCCGGGGCTCATACTGTGCCTGTGGGATGCAGGATTGGAGGAGAAGCTGGGTAGTACAGATCTCACTGGTCCTGAGTACCAGCTTTGGTGGCTGCTCAGGGACGATGCTCACACAGCCTGGGGCTCCCCAGGCTGCTGCACTGGGGTCCCCATAGAGGTCCCTGGCCACTGTGCCTTCTCCTCCACCTCTCTCCAGCATGGTTAGGAGCACAGCCCAAAGAAAAGCAGAACCAGTTGTTTTCGCATTTTGCAAAATGTTTCAGATGGCAAGGGGTGATTTTATGATTCAAACAGCCTTTTCTGTTTGGTGAATCCAACCAGATCATATGTGCTCTATCCTCATCTTTCCCAGGGACCAGATTTCATCTGGCAGAGCATCCCCTGAGCACTGGGGCCCCACGCCAGCTGGTTTTACCACACTGACTAAGCAAGAAGCTTCCCTAGGCCAGACGAAAGCCCATGCCACATCCCATCCCCCTGGGTCATCCGGGAGCCCACACGCTGCCCACGGCCTCCAGTGAGGTCCTGCCTGTGCTACGTGGTGACCCACAGCACTGCCGCCCCCCTCTGCCCCATCTCCTGCCTGCTCCAGGCACCTGAGCAGCTCAGAGCATCCCACTGGCAAAAAGGCATCACAGGGCAAAGCTGTCCAGGCTTGAAACTGTTTCCAGCACGTCCATCAAATCCCTCACACAGGGAAAATATGGCTGTGTCAGGGAAAACATTCCCTAAAACCTGGGAAAGTCCTAGGTCCAAGTTGGAGTGAGCTATTAACAGGGTGAATAATTTGCCTTTCATCACTTGGAAGCCCTGCCATAAAAACCTGGAAGCCAAATGGAGCAGCACTGGCCCAAGTTTTGTAGCCAAAATGTGAGCAGCCCTGGGCTGTCGGCCACCAGACCCAGGGGCTCGGGAGCACCTGGGCAGCTGCGGGTTTGTGTCAGGGGTTGGTCCTGCGGGATCCATCCCCATCCACAGCTGACGGTGCTGCAGCACCCACAGCTCCCACTGCACCTGCCTGCTTCTCCCTGGAGAGGTGATGCCCCCCCAGGAGGAGGCTCCCCCCTTGCCTGGGAAAAGGAGGTTTTCTTGCCAAGCAGCAGCATCTGGCCACAGTCCCGGGGGTTAATCCGTGCCCAGCGACACAAATGAGATGACAGGGCTGGAGTCACGCAGCGGGGGCCAGTCCTGGTGTGGGCGAGCAGCTGGGGGCTGCGGGTGCTGAGCTCCCCACCATGCACTGGACCACGGCCAAGGGCAGAGCAGGTCCCTGCTGCCAGCCCCCTCCAGAAGGAAAATGTGAAGGAAATTCAGGGAACAACTGAGATTTTCCTTATCAATCCACTTCTGTGGGTGCCCAGCCTGTCTCATCACCACTGCTGTTCCCACCAAGCAATGGCAGGACATTGTCATCACACTCTTCACCTGTTACTCTTCCACCCGAAGTGGCACTTTTTGGGGACAACCGAGTTGAAGTCATGCTGATGCTCTCAATCCCAGCAGTCCCTGCCCGAATCTCAGCAGAAATGGAAAGCCCAGGGTGGCCAGAGCCCTGGGGCACAGGGGCCTCCCCACAGCAAGTCCCCAGAGGTCTTCACTTTGGGTCAGGTGCCACCTGCCCAGGAATCACAGCTTCTATTGCATTGTCTCTCTTGCAACAAAACACCAACCTCCCGAGGATGCTGTGGTCCCTGATTGCTCCATGTCAGAGGATGCTCCCCATTGGAGAATGTTCCCTGAGAAGGTCATGCCCAATGTGCCCAGTGCAGGGCTCCCAACTGTCCCAGCAGACGGGGGTCCTGCCCTGTGAAACCCCCCTGGGGACATGATGGACCTGGCAAGGGGCTGCAGGGCACGATGGGGCTATGGGGTGTTGCAGACACGGTGTACAATGTAAAGCAAGGTGGTCCCTGAAGAGTCTGCGTGGAGAAGCAACAGTGCTGTGTGAGCCCCCCAGCCCCATCATCCCCATCCCGAAGGGGGAAGGGGAAACCGCTCACACAGCTGAACGCAAACCACAGCGTTTCTATTTCCCATACTCTGAAACTGGCTGAACAGGCCCGGCTGGTTGCTGGGTACACACACAGCGAGTGCCCTCACCAGAGAAACCGCAGGGGAGGATGTCCCGGCCTTTTGGGAAGCGCAATACTCCCAGGCTTCCAGCACCATGGGAAAAGCCCCCCCACCATGTCCCTTGTCCCCAGAGCCACACGTGCAGCTCCCAGCAAAGCCACAGCTGGCTGGGAGCACCCAGCAGCTTTGCACTGCTCTCCCCTATCAAGCAGATGGGGAAACTGAGGCACGAAAAGTGATGCAGGCGAGGGCTGGCTGGGCTGGAGCAGCAAGAGGGGCACGCTCCCATCCTGGCCTGCCCGCGGTCAGTGTCACTCGCCAACAAAACACGTCTCCCCGTGGGGAGGAGCGCGGCGGGTTAACGCAGCTGGTGTCAGGGCATGGAGCAGCCTCTCCCCCACCCTGAGCCCCCGGAGCCTCCCCAGGCAGGTGGCACCAACTCACCCTTCCCACAGCCTGACCCATGGGACGGTGCAGGTGGGAAAAGCACCATCGGCAGCGCAGCTGGGGGCATTTCGCAGCCCGAGCTGAATTTTCCACATTGGGTGGCAATGGCCTTAGGCTGTCACTTGAGCCACTGCTGGCATGTCACCAAACCACCCCGGGCTGGGCAATCCCACGCACGACCCTGTGCCTCGCAGGGCAGCGGGCTGGGAGCTGTGCTTGGTGAGCACCCAACGGCAGGTTGGTGGCAGGGGACCCTGTTCCTCCTCCAAGAGACCCCCCAGCCTGAGCGGGACGGTCCCGCTCTGCCAGGGGCAGCACAGAGAATCCCTCCCGGCCAGCAGCGCCCACCCGCTCACCTGCGGGGCTGTCCCCCGACGCCTGCCCACCGCCCGCCACCAGCTGCCGCATCCGCTCCCTCGGGACCTTCAGGTACTTGTTGCAGTTGCACACCTGGAAGCAGAGAGAGGGGGATGTGGGTGAGATGTGGCCAGGCTCCCCAGGCACCCCCTGCCCCGCAATGGGTACCCCGGCAGAGCCTGGGCAGCCCCCAGCCCTGTTCATCATGGCGTGGGGGGTGGCAGAACAGCACCAGACAGAAATTTTGGGGTTCACAAGCCACAAGAACCTGTTCTCCAGAGCACTCCTCCTCCATGTGCTCAGCAACACCTTCATGCCAGGCTGCCGGTCCCACTGCCCGCCCCTGGCAGACCTCACCCCCCAGCCCTACACAGTGCCAGGAAACACCACAAACTGAGGTTGCCTTAAAACATGGAGCAGACACCCGAAGTTCAGGCTGTGGCTTCAAGATTTGTTCTCTCTTGTCTCATGGAAGCCATGGAGGATGGTGGCAGACCCCAAAACCCTGGGGTCCCGGCTGGCTCTGCTTGGCCTAGCTCTGCCGCAACACCATGAGTGCCAAATCACATTTTCTAAACCCACCTGTCATTTGCCAAAATACAGCTGAACTCCCCCAGGAGCTCCCCAAACCCCAGCGCCAAGGAGCAGCCGCAGCCGGGAGCCTCGGCTGAGCCCAGGGCACAGCTGGCAGCCAAATGCACTTGCCCAGAAGCCATCGGCACTAAATCTCCCAGAGCACCGCAGTTGGCACCCTGGCAGCTTTGCTCTCCTCTCCTCCTCCCTGCCTGGACGGGAGCTGGGTGCTGGGATGTGCCACAACACCTTTCACCAGCTATTTGTTTTTAGGGGCTGTTTTCTGCTTGCGGAGCATTTCGAGCACGCTGCACCCAAGGCAAGCAAGGAGAGAGGTGCATAACTTCACCGCCCAGAACAAGTTCCCTGCCTGGTGCTTTGCTCCAAAGCCTGTTGAAACCAGAAAAGTTTTTCCACCGCCTGACCGGGCACTGGCGTGGGCCCACGGTGGCTCCGCTGGTTTGTGGTGTGTGAGCTGGAGCAGCGCTGGGTTCATGGCAAGGTGCAGCGATGCCCCTTCTTCCCACATAGCTGCCTGAAGGAGGATGAGGGGAGGCTGATTTGTTTGAAAATGAGCTCACTGCCACGGCCCGGCAGCTCTGCCCCGCAGCACGAGGTTATTTCCACCAGCAACCTCCGCAAAACCAGCAGATGCTTTCCAGCCCAGGCACGATTTGGTCATAAAACAATGCCCAGGCTCTGGTCCCTGAAGCCAGGCTGCAGGCAGAGCCTGGGACCGGCAGCGCGAGAGCCCTGCACTGCCACACCGGCACGGCCACCAGCACGTTGGGGTGCCCAGGCAGCCAAGGCACCGCGTTACAGCTGCTCCCTCTGGCCCTGCACACCCCGAACTCCCCGCGTCCTCCGACACTGCGCCCGGGCTCTGCTGCCCCCGCGGCCACCACTGCGCCTGTGGGTGCTCCAGCCCTGCAGAGCAGCAGCACAGGGAGATGGAGATGGACAAGGTGTGAGATGGACAAGGTGTGAGATGGACAAGGTGTGATTCTGGAAGCACCCGAATGATGCGGAAGCCGCTGTATCGCTTTTAAAAAGGAATTTTGCAGCAATTCCCTGGTTTGCACAGCAAGCATCAGACGTTTCCTCCTCGTGCGAACGTGGGTCAGAACCCGTGCTGCTCTGGCTCACCAGCCCGTCCCCATCTCACTCGTGTGGGCAGCGAGCTGCAGGCTCCCCAAGAGCAGGGGGCTGAGTGTGTCCGGGACCCCCCACCCTGCACAGGGCACAGCACCGTCCTCACTCGCATGTTCAAACCCAGGTACCCGGGGAAAGGAAACTGGGTGAAAACCCCGGGAAGCAGAAAGATGATCTCATTTGACCAAACCTGGACTTCTGAGGGGTCAGATCAGCAGTTAGCAGATCAGAGCGGAGATGTCACTTCAGCATTCGCTATCAGCCTGGCACAAGGGAAGGTGACGCTGCACCCTGTGGGACCCAGCCGATACCAGGCTTCAGCTCTATGGACTAACAAGGGCTGGAGCTCACTGGCTCCTTTCCACACCTTTGCCTCTCACCTCCCCCTCCCTCAGCTCCGCACCAGCAGCTCATAATTAGCTGAGTCTGATTCATCCCAGCTAATGAAAAAGGAAAGAGGAGCACGGATGGATCCAAGGATGCACAGGGAAAAAGAGACAGATAGGCTCCTTCTTTCAGGGTGGAGGTCACCTGCAGCCATGGGACAGACCCTGTCCATGGCAGAGGCGATGCTGATGCTGTGGGACACAATGGTCCCTTTGAGGCTCATGGAGGTCCCAGCCTGCACAGGTTGGACCTGGAGTCAGAGGTGTCACCACCCAAAGCCCTCGTGTGGCTCACAGGGTGCCTGCTGGGATGTATGGGATGGCAACAGGCAGCAGAGGCGACAGGCAGCTCCCAGGGACACGTGCTGGGTGCTGCCCAGGCTGGCCACAGTGCCCTGTGACAACGACAACAGGGGAAGGGTCTGCACACTGGAGAAGGGCATTGAGCCTGGCAGTGGGAGAGACGCAGGGTGGCACCTCCCGGGCACGGCGGCAGCGATGGCTGCAGCGGGTGTGCGCGGCTCCCAGAGAGGTCCAAAATCACTTGGCCACCGAGCTGTCACTCGGGATGGGCACGGTGGGGGCCCACGGGGACAAAGAGCCCCCTCCTGCCCAGTCCTGCCAGGCATGGACAGGCAACCCATGTGGGCATGGGCCCATGTCCCCTCCATCACCAACACCAAATCCACTGCAACGCCCAGCCCTGGCAGTGTGGAGCACGTGCGGTGTCTGGGCAGCAGTGCCAGCATGCTGGGCATGGGTGCCTGGCTCCTGCTGGAGTGCATGGAACGACCTCAGGCAAACTCATCTGCTTCTCTGAAACTCAGCACTATCGTAAACCAGGGGCAACACACCTCCCTGGGCCGGGTACGCCCTGGCAGCCCGCGGGTGCTCTGGCATCGCCCGCTGGCCCTGGGCTGCCAGCCGCCAGCCACAAGGCTCCGTGCCCCACGCCATCTCCCCAGCCTTCGGGCCTTCACCACCCTCAGCCTCCCAAAAACACGGGGCGGACTCAGGAGCCAGATAAGCCACTTAGCGGCAGCACCAATTAGCTGTAATAAAAAATTACAATTAACGTTTTTTAACGCCTTGCCAAAACGAGACAGAAGAGATGGAGCGCGCGGGGCCGCCTGCCACCTCGACCGACCAGGCTGAGCGTGGCCTTGGGCTGCGTGCTTGGCTCCTGCCAAGGGACACATACCCCACAGCCTTCTGCATCGCACCGTCACCTCCCGAGGGTGTGGTGCAGATTTTTGTGTGGGTCTTGCTTTCGTTTTAAGGGTAGCGGAGTGGGGACCCTCTCTGCTGGGGAAGGGATGGTTTCTCCTCTTTGGGAAGGTTTGGTTTAACCAGATCCATCCTGGCGGGCTTAGTCATGGCTACCACGAAGTGAGGTGATGTCAAGGCAAAAATCCTCACCGTGGTGAGACAGCAGGAGATGGAGACACCCCTGAACACCGCCTGGGGGGTGCCACTGCTGTGAGTGTGGGCAGTGAAGGGTTCGGCTTCATCTCTGCAACGTCTTGGGGTTTCTCCTGCCCCTGCACCCAGCTTGGGGTGGGGGTGGCTGCTTCTGCCCCACATCCCAGCCCTGCCCTGGGGTTGATGTGCCAAGGGGGCTGAGCTGCAGGGGCTCTGCTCACGCCATCTTGCACATTGGCCTGGCCATGGGGGAGAAAACAGGTGAGTTTGGCTCGGGAGGAGGGGGCCGGGTGGCTGCAGGCCCTGCGGACCCCATAGCACGCCCGGTTTGATGACACTTGTGCTCCAGCCACACTGTGATGTGTCCCGGTGTCCCCCAGGGCCGCGAGCGGCAGCAGGCACAGCTGGGAGGAGGAGCCACGCTGCCTTTCTCACGCCAGGGCAGCCCTTGCCAGCACACGCTTAGTCACTGGTAAATCCCAGCCTAGATCTGCTCTGCCCTCTGTGAAATGGATCTTGGCTGCACCCCCGCTGAAGCAATCCCGGCGCTCGGGAGCCATGGCGGGCGCGCTTTCCCACGGCAGCCCGGCTTCCAGTGCCCCGTGTGAATCAGCCTGGTCCCGGGCAGGCGCTGGGTGCCCCCGCACGGCACACGTGCAGCCGGCTGGGCAAAGCCAGGAGAGCGCATCCCTGTGCCGATCCCCCCGTTGTGCCAGCTCAGCAGGAGGGACGGCAAGGCTGGTGCCAAATTCAGGCTCTCTGGGCAAGGGGGACGTGGCTCTGATGTCGCCCCTGCCTCCCCAGGCTCTGCTCACCATGCCCACCTCAAAGATGAGGCGCAGGTGTGACGCATCTCAGCTGAAGCTGTGGTCCCTCTGTGGCCCCTCACTGCTGTCCCCTCTCCCTGTGCCTGTGCTGGCTGAGGTGCTGCACAGCAGCGCTGGGCACTGTCACCCCCACAGCCACGTGCAGCAGCCCCCGCCACGCCTGGGGACACCCCACAGCCCAGCCCGCTCTGTGCTGTCACCACTGAGCTGTGACACGGAGCCTAGAAGGGGTGATGTCATTGGCCCAGGACTGTGATGTCACGTCTCTGTGATGTCACACTGGTGAGGCTCTCTGTGCTGTGGTCCCTGAGCCCAGTGAGGTGCTTGTCCCCAGCCCCAGCAGCCCAAGCCAGGCCAGCGGGGCGGGCAGCTGCCCACAGCAAGGCTCTCCTGCCTGCGGGGCCGAGGAGGACAAGGCAGGTGAAACGTCCTTTCGCAATCCTGGCAGCCCGTCCCGTGGTTTGTTTTTGTTTAGGACAATCCCTGCCTCTCCCAGCCCTCCTGGGTGGGGATTTCACCAGCTGTGACGCACGAACCTCTCAGGATTCGAGGGACTGGATGCTTCAGCCTGGAGCTCCGGGGACATCTCTGCATCCCATCCCCTTTCTGGGCCTCCACCCACGAAGCTGAGAAGCTCGAAGAAAACTCAAGTCCAACAGACAACAGGAGCCAAACCTTCTGGGACTCAAAAAGGGCCCCAGGAGCCAGTATGGGCTTGGCTGAAGACAGTGGCCTGAGCTCAGCTGGAGGTCCATAGGCTGATGCCCAACACATGTAGAAGAGGAGTGGTTCAGACAGAAGGGGAGTCAGTTTTGGTCCTTGCTTTGACACCCCTGAAAGCTGCATCTCCCAAGGACTCCGAGAGTCACCTTGGTGACGCTGAGCTCTGCCCAGAGCAGGTGGCTCCAAAACGGTCTCTGGGCTTGCAGGGCTCCTTCTGTCTGCTCTACTGGCAGACATCATGGGCCAACACCGCTCACCAGCGCTGAGGGATCTCCTTGGCAGGGGTTTTACCGGTGAGACACAGCCCTCTGCCTGGAGAGCTTCTGGCTTGGGAAATCCTCAGCGTACCACATCAGCTGTAAAGGACACCAGTGCCCGGAGTGAACTCTTTGGGGCAACTCAGGGCAGCTCATGTCAGGACAACTCCTTGGGCGTCTTCTGCTTGCCATATCACAGGACTATTCAACAGCCACCCGCAGTGGTATCTCTTTTCCTACTCACCACCTACCTTCTTCCCTTCCTTTCTTTCCCTCTCTCCAAGATGGATATCACCTGGTGAGAGGGCCACTCCTCCGGATGGAGGTTGCAACTCTCATTTTGGTTGTGAAACCACAGTCCCTGAGCATCCAAGAGTTTCTTTCAGGGACTTATTGAGACTAGAAAACTCCCCAGAATGGGCACGTGGGATGCTCAGACTCAGCCAGCTATCTCCCCAGCACAAGTTGCCCACATGCAGCCCTCAAGCCCCAGTGTTATGGACAGACAGCTCTGCCTCCCATTGCCCACAGCAGAAAGCACTCAGAAAGGAGATGGTGTGAAGGACAGTGAAAAAAAATCAGGTAACAACCTGTCAAGTTCCAAACACAAGCCAGGAGCTGATCATGCTCATCTGCCCACGTGTATATTTTCACACACTTTCCCCAAGTCTCCAGCTCCTCCTTGCTGCACTCGCAGCTTTGACCTTCAGACACTCTCCTCTTCCTCCAGCAACGCCCTGGGCTGGATTCCTCTCTGCCCTGCAGCGCCTTCAAGGTCCTTGCACAAAGAGCAAGAACCTCAGCAATTCCACCCAGCAGAGCTTCCCACACCCTGTGGGTGCAAAGGCCATCTCTGGGTGCAGAGCCAGGCCCGGGGATGGCTGCACCTCCCAGAGGGTTTTCAGAAAGCAGCTGGCCAGGATGTTTCCTTTCCTCTTTATGCCAAGAGCTTTTTTTGTTGACCTTCTTACCACCAGTACCAGGGAACCGTAAAGGTGCACGTTGCTGCTCCTGCTCTGTTACAAATGGCCTAACATTTGTCCTTGGGCACCAGCAAACCCACCCAAGCAGCAGATGAGATGTTGCTTAGGGACATGGTTTGGGGGTGGACTTGGCAGTGTTGGGCTGATGGTTGGACTCGATGACCTTGGAGGTCCTTTCCAACCAAAGCAATGCTGTGATGCTGCGATTCCTTCCAGAGAGCAACAGCTCTTGGTGCACACAACAGTCTTCAGCGGCCACCAACCCTGCGGAGCCCCATCTGCCAACCAGACAGTGAGAGCTGTGCCAGGAGATGGACCGTGATGGTCCACATGGCCCTGCCGCCTGGGCATCTTCCACCAAACCTGCCTGTGCCATGAGCACCGGCATTTTTATGGGCATTGAGCTTAAGTAGCACGCAGCTGGTGGAAATACGGGGCTGCCGGTGGGTTCCTGGCATCACACAGGGGAATTTTGGTTCACAAAGAGGGAAGGGCTCTGTTTATTGAATCATTAACATCACTTCCCTCATCGCCAGCCAGGTACTCTGAGAGGTCTCTTAGGCAAGTGCTGACCCAGCCCAACCCTGCTAAGCTGGTAAGATGACATGGGATCCCATGCCAGCCTGGTACGGCGTTCCCACTGCTTTCTCTGCTCCCGCTTTGCTATTAGTCATCCGTTTCTGGAAGGTTTCTCATGCATAATAAAGTGTTTCAACACTTGCATAAGCCAGCTCTTCTCATCAGGAGTGACCCGCTGCATTTCCCAACACTTTCCCTAGGCAGTCCTTCCGACTGCCATGAAATACGGAGTTAAAACATGAAGTTTTCTATCCCCCTCGGAGGCAAAAGGTGTGGGAAATCGAACAGATAAGAATGCCTTTAATTAGTATCATTTGCATAAGCTCTGGGAAAGGCTCACCTGACAGCTAGAAGGGCCTTGCTTGTCTGGGAGCATGAACCACGGGCGCTGAAACGGGCAGATTAGCGGAGCTGCTCTGCTGGCGAGATTGGGGAGATAACAAAAAGGGGGGTCAGCCTGGGGCAGAGAAGTGGCCGGAGCTGACGGAGTCTCGAGCCCCCGCTAGCACCCCAGCTCCTCTTGGCTCTTTGATGGAGCACCCCGGCTCCCACCAGCTCCCTGTTGGGGCAAACCCCCTCTCCATTTTCACTCGTCAGTTTGCAGCTTCTCTTAGCAAGAGAAAAGGATGTGATTTTTGGGCTGGAGGGGTCCATCATCTCCCCTGGAGAAGGGCAGGGATGGGTGGAGAATCACGAGCACATCCTCAGATGAGGTGCAGAGGTGCCGGTGCAGGCTCCGCATCCGGCAGGGCCGGGACCGGGGTTTGTGATCTCGGCTTTTTGCTCCTCTCGGCGCACACGCGCTCCCTCGAGCGCCGCGCAGACGTCTGCCGGTCCCTAACCACAAACCCCATCCCGCTGCCGCCTCGCCGTCACGCTGCCTTGGGTAGTCGGCGCCTAATCGTCAGTGACACCGAAAGCCCTTTTTGGTACCTCAAGGCCTTTGCTGTGATGAGAAACTCACCCGGCACTACACCTAAACCCACATGCAAAGCTGAATTTCCCAGGGGAAAAAAAAATGATGCTCAACCCCGTCTTCCGCTGCACACATCCCCCCCCCCGAGTCCCTCTGCCTCCTCCAGCTGCCTTTCAGCTGTCTCAAGTCTCACTCATTTTTCCTCCCAGCTGGGCTGTGAGCTGCAGAGATGGGGGCTGAGCCCCTCCAAAAAGCTGGAGCTGTCCCAGCACCCTTGACCCAACCTTCACTGGAGCCTCAAGCCCTGTTTATACAGCACCCAGCACAGCGTGGTGCTGCTCCAGGACAGGCTCCCAGCACTTACAAGTTTAATAACAAAGCCAAACCAGTAATAACTGCCTTATAATGAGGTTACGCAGCATCCCCGGAGCCTTCATTTTAGGGTGAGCACTGTGCCAGGAGCTGCTGGGGGCTGGGGGTGAACAGTTTCTTCCCAACCTCCTCCCTGCCCGACTGAGGCTGCCTGCGCTTCTCCAGTCCTATTCCAGCCTGCTGCCACCCTGCCTGCAGAAATGTGCATTATATCCACCTCAGGGTGAGGGTTAACCCCTTCTGGGTGTGCAAACCTGCACCGTGCAGATCCAAGGCACACACCTCCTGCCCCAGTCTGCTCCTGAGCCACCCCAAGGCAGCCTGCACCATGGCAGGAGACGGGTTAACTCGCCCAGCTCCCTGCAATACAGCTCACTGCTGCTCTTTATCAAGCTACTGAGCTGTGGATCCAGCTGGAGGTGAGAGCTCAGCTCCTGGCCAGAGGATGCTGAAGGGTGGTGAATGTGAGGGCTGGAAAAACCAACCCAACCTCAGGTCTGAAATCACCCCAGCACTGGAAACGGAGCAAGGGTCCATGTCCTATCAGGTCATATTCGAAACGGTCTCACCCAAAAATTAAAATGCAGATGGAAATCTGGCTATGGAGCATCACATCTTGGCACCAGAAATGGGAAGGGTCACAGAGATACATTTTCTGACTGTGACAGTCAGAGCCCTGGAAACTGCAAAGGATTGAAGCTTTGCTTTCTGTAGACGAGTCCAATACTCAGATCATTAACAGCCAGGCACGGCACTGCACTTCACTACCCAAATGCAGGCTGGCCATGCTGGAAGCTGAGTTTCATGCCTGACCCAGGTCCCATGAAACCCCAGCGCTGCATACGAAGCCCCAGCTCCATCCCTTCACCCTCCTGGTTGAACATGAAACTGTACGGGGAGCTCCGTCCTCCACTCCCAGTGCTAGGCAAGCTTTAGAAAATGATCTTTATTACATATTAAGCTAACAGCTACCCTTATTCCTGCTCCTTCTGGCTTCCCCTGGCAGCTGTCCCTCCTCTGGTTGAGGTCTTGGGACCATCTGTATCACATATGGCAGAGTTTTTCCCCTTGCCCCGTACAGAGCCCCCGAAGCCATGACTGGCTGCCAGCTGTGCCCCCAGAGTTCACCGCTTTTCCCCAGAGCAGATTTCAGCCCTGCACGAGTGGCCAAGGCCACCCTGGGCCAGGTGGCTGTGTGGCTCCTCTCCTCCGCAACCATCTGGTCCATGAGCATCCTCACCCCCATCCCCTCCTCTTGTTCTGTCCTCCCTGGGGAATCCTGGGGGTGACAGGCCCTGGTGCCCCCAGGACGGGGCTCCGGGTGTGCGAGCAGAGGCAGAGCTGGCAACGGCAGCGGCCGGGGAAGTTGGGCTCACGTTTCAGCTTCTATTTTTATCTGGGAACCCAAGTCCGCCTGTGGTGCAATGCGGAGGCCCCCGGGGGCCACGCTGCCTTCCCCAGCTGGAGCCAGATACCATCTGCGCTACCTGCCTGTCCCTGAGTGCCAGACCTCCTGGTAGAGGACAGCATCCCCCGAGGCACCGAGACATCCCGCCTGCCCCTCTGCCCAGCCCACAGTGCGGTGCAGCAGGAGAAAAGGAGCTGGGGACCCAGAGGACACGGCTCTCTGCAGGTTGAGGCTGGGATCATTTCATCACTGCCAACCCTCTGGAGATGCACAGCAGCCCCCTCCCGCCCTCACCGTGCCACCACCCGGCTCAGGGGCCAGATGCAGGTTGTCCTTTCTCAAGCCTGCCCTTAAATGCATGCCACGGGGTAGGGCCAGGATTCACCTCACTCTGCTCAGAAACAGCAGCTGAAGTTCAGTGGCGTGAGCTCAGTTTTGGGAAGGGAAAAGGGCCGTGCTGGGTGGCAGCATCGCTGGAAGGAGCCGGGCTGGGGGTGACGTGGTGCCACCCCAGGGTCACCCCTGCAATCCCACCCTGCAGCTCGCAGCCCACATGGGGCCCTGCGGGAGCCACACACCAGAGCCCTTGCTTTTGATTTACTAAGGAAAAAAAGTTGACTTTATGGACAAAGTTGCAGAAAAATGGAAACTTGAGCAGCTTGAGCCTGAGCAGCTTGTGCAGCCTGCAGGTTGTCCGGGGCAGAGACTGACTTTTCTGACCCAAGAGCAGGCTACCCAGCACGGGAACACGAATTTGGAGCCCAGCCCCTCGTCCTGGGCAATCACAGTGAGCACTGGGTCAAAGCCGGGAGGAGACCCCCCGAAGTCCCCCATCCGGCTGGGCAGTGCCTGCTGCTTTAATTGGGGCGAGAACAGAAGCTGCAACAGAAAACGGGAATATAAGGGAAAAAAAAAAAAAAAGGCGTGAGAAAGGAAATCTGAGCAAGGCCTGGAGCAATCTAACCAATCCAGCGGAAACAATAGCCCAGGAAGAAAAACCAGTTCCTACACAGAAGGTAGAATAGGCTGGGAACGGCGGGAGGAGGGGCAGGGCAGGCTCACCCCAGCGCTCCCAGCCTGCACAACAACGTGGGCTTTATGAGCCTGCGCTGCCCAGGGCGCGCTGCCCTTCCCAGGGTGCGCTGCCCGCACTGCTGCCCGTGCTGCTGCCTGCACTGCTGCCTGTGCTGCTGCCTGTGCTGCTGCCCGCTGCGGTTGGTGCCCAGACTGCATCCAACACAGTGGGTTTGGGGTAAACCCCCTAATCCTGGGTGTGCATCCCTCAGCCAGGCTGGGCTGCCACCCCCAGGGATGGACAGAGCATGGCCCAGCAGCTTTCCTGCAGGCTGGGTCTGGCAGGGCTCAGCCCTAAGCTTGGCTCACACCCAGGCTGAGCTGGGTTGGGTTTAGAACGCAAACTGGGCTAAGCACTCAGGTTTAACTCGATCAGGCTCAGCACACAGGCTGGGTTCAGCATCCAGGCTGGGATTAGCACCCAGTCTGAAATTAGATTTGACTATGGGATTAGCCCCTATCCTGAGATTAGATCCCCAGTCAGTGCTCACTCCCAGGCTGGGCTAAACCCTCACACTGGGCTCAACCCCCAGGCTGGGCCCAATGGGCAGCAGAGCTGTGTCCCCAGCTGGGCTCCCTGGGGCCATGGGTGCTGGGATGTGGGCCCCTGGATGTGCCCCTCAGGGACACCGAGCTTCTGCCAGCTTGGCCATGGAGGTGAGGGAGGGAACGCTGGATTTTACAGAGGTAACAAACCGTTCGCAGCACTCACCCATAAGCCAGCATGGGCCTGACCAGCCACCCCACTGCATTCCCTTGGGGAAATGGCCATGGATGCACCTTGTCACCTCCCCAGCTCCCACCCGCAGGGTGTCCGACTGTCCCACCCCGGCAGGCGAACCCTCGGGCTGTGGGATGGGTTGGTGGAAGGGGGAGAAAGCCCCTGTGCATCAACCAGCTCCACATGGTGCAGCGCCTGGTCCTCTGCCCTGGACACCGCCATGGGTGCTGGATTGGTCCCTTGGCTGCTCCTCGGTGGCTGGGACACACCGCGGGGTTGTGCTTCCTGCAGCTGGGACAGCCGGACACTTCCACTTCGAAGCAGAAGCTTAAACTCTGCTAAAATCAAAACCTCTGCCACGCTCCACACCATGAGTTGCGGGGACCTTCCTGCACCTGAGGATTTGAGTTCCCTCCAGCCCTGGCTCTGCAAACAAGTCCCACTGTCCCCAGACCTGCTCCCCGCGGTCCCCTGGGGACACGTCACAGCCTCAGTGGCTGAGCTGGATCCAACCCCTGGCCCTGTGCCACTGAGCACAGCTCGGGGAGCAGCCGGGGCTCCCCGCCAGCCCGCGCTCCGCCCAGCACAAGGCGGACAGTCCTCAGCACCCTGCAAATCCCCCCTGCCCACCCCAGCTTGGCCAGGGGCGAGCAGGCAGCGCTCCCTGCCTGCACCAGGACTTGGCCTCGCTTGGCGTGCACAGGAGGAGCCAAGGGAGGGAGGGCAAAGCTGTTCCCAGCACATTTTTCTGCTTTGACACACTTGTGAGCCCTCGGCGCGCTGCAGCTGGTTCCCAGCACCCCCACCAGCTCTGCCAGCGGTGCACGGGGCCCCGCGTTCCCCAAGTACCTGGCAGGGAGCAGCTCAGGATGAGTGCACAGGGCAGGCGGAGGTTTTTGGGCTCAAGTCGCAGGCAGAGGTGTCTCACCAGCCCTGACACGCGGAGCGGCAAAAGCTGCCCCGGGGTCCCACGTGCGCTGATCTCGGCGCTTGACGAGGTCTTGTAATGGGTTCAGGCTCCCAGCGCTGCTGGTCGGGAGCCTGTGAAGAATCCGCTGCGGTGTAACTGCCCTGGATGTGCGTTGAGACAAGCCCTGGACCCCTGACATCCAAAGCCAGCCTTTAGTTTAATAAAGAAAGAAAAGCTCCTGAGGCAGAGATACGACATTTGCAACAGCAGGGGCCCCTCGGGCAGCTCGCCAGCAGCCTGACGGAGGGATACACTTCACATCTTGGGTTGCATGTTATCGTCCACCAAGCCCCGGGGAAACCAAACCAGGCCTGGTGCTCAGTGCCCGTTGCTGGGTGGTGGAGCTGGGGATCCCTCCCCAGGCCGGCTCCTTCCCCAGCAGGGCAGGATGGCGAGTGGCAGAACCCCGGCACAGCTGACCCACCAGGATCAGCTCCTCCTCCTCCTCACTCTGAGATGAAGATGCTGAAAGGGCAGCGGCATCCTTGGCACTGCATGACCAACCCAGGAGGGTCCGGGTGTTTGCTGGCTCAGCACCGTGGTGCTGCACTCCTGCCTGTGCTCGCAGGGTCCCTGCGGACCAGCTGCTGCTCCTGCCTGGGGGGCACCGGCCCCCTGACAGAACCTGCGTCTTCTGCTCCCGCCGCCTCGCACCCGGTCACCCCGCTCCCACCATGTCCACACCAGTCCCCTCCAGTCTGGTCACCCCCTCTGACCAGCCCCACTCCCATCACCCCCAGTCTGGTCACCCCACTCCTTTCACCTCCACTCGAACCACTTCCACAGGTATTTAACACCCAGCTCTTCCCTGCTCTCTTATTTCCCTCCTGCTCTGCCGTTCCGCCTCGGGAAGCATTTCTGCTCAGATGCTCTTCAGTTCTTTCACTTATTGCTCACTTGTTCGCTCCAGGCTCCCTTGCCCTGCCAATACCCACCTGCATCCCCACACCAAGATGCCACCTTCTCAGAGCTCATCACCAGCCATCCCACAGAGAAACCACTTCCTTCAGCCCCCTTACGAGTCCCGTTGTCACTGCCAGCAGCCTGCTCCTCTTGGTCTTAGCAAAACCCATCCAGTCCTTTTGACCCATTCTCTTTTTCCCCCAACCAAAGGGTTTGCAACATTAATTTTACTTCTGGGGAAGAGTTGGGCAGGCAGCAGCCTTCCAGCAGCCCAGTAAGAGCAAACCCCAACCTGTGCCCTGTGCTTGCACTCAGCCCTATGTCAAAAAGCCATGATGAGCAGAGACAGCCCTTAAGCAAAGCCATTTCTGTCAAACCCAGTGGCAGTGGTGAGAAAAGGCACCAAGCTCTGGCAGCACCTTGGCAGAGACCCCCCCCAGCCCAGGAGTCCCCGATCTCAAGCACAAGATGGTCTGAAACTCCAATTCCAGCCCAGAGCTGCACCGCCATGGGGCTCGGGCAGTGAGAAACACACCCACCTGCGGGTGGAAAACGGTTGAAAGCGGATTTGACATTTTGCAGAACAGAAGGGGAAGGAGCGATGCTGCGGACGGTGGGGAAATAACCTCCCGCGGGGATCCCGCTGACAGAGGTTTCCATCTGCCTCAGCACTGCGCGATGTTTGACAGGTCACACCCGGACGTGTCTGGGACAAGACTGTGCACCCAGGCCCCCAAGCCCCTGCAGTGCTGATGCTGTTCCTGGCAGCTGCTCCTGCAGGCACCAGCCTCCCCATCCACGCTGTGGGTTGAGGGACAGGCAGTGTCCCCAGAGCACAGGCCACTGATTAATCCTGGTGTCTCTGGGCAACCTATGGCAGCAATAGCCTGGCAAGAGCCTCACGCAGAGTCTGGCAGCAGCTCAGGTCTAACCTGACTCCTCATCCCTGCTGTGAGCTGAGACCTGGCCTTGTCCTCCCAGGGAGCATCGAAATCCCCCACTCTTGCCTGCATTGGCTCAGACAGGGGCCAAGGCTGTTTGGGAGAAAGTCATTCTGGGTGCAGACCCTGCCCATCACACAGGACCACCAGAGCCGGGGAAGCTTCGCGACCAATGGAGCAGCAGTAGTGGGGAATACAGTGCTGTTGGTCATACAACTCTGCCAGGATGTCACTGCGGAAATAGCACATCCTGCCAGCGAATTCAGTGATGGTCCCGCTGCACAATCCTCCCAGGCAGTCTGGGATGGTCCCCGCTGTAGATCATGCCTGTCACCGTGGCTGAAGGAGGAGCAGGAGGTCCCCACAGCTCCTCCACGGCATCACCTCCAGCCCCTGAGCAAAGGCATCAGCCTCTGCCCGCACTGCCTGCATGGAGGGAAATACAGGCAATAGGGAGCAATTTCAACACCCAGCACCATGTTTTCAATCCATTCTGTCAGCATTCTTCTCTCTAGGCAACTCCTGGCAGAGCTGGGGCCAAGGCTGGTCACCTCTGGCACCAAAGGTGGACTGGGATGGTTGTGGGACATGCTGTGAATGAAGGTGGATGGGCTACATGCTGCCCCAGGGGCCCCAATCTTATGGAGAAACGTTTGGTAGAACAACGGTGGAAAAAGCAGGGATTTTGGTGAGGACCAGGCTGATGCCGAGCACCTTTGGAAGGGTCTCACCACCCAATCCAATGGTTGGCCTTGGGGTACAGCTCATCCACGGGAGCAGAGCGTGAAGCTGCACAGCTGGGCTCTGCCAGCACTTCCAGCCCAGAGCTCACAGGGAGCACCGTCTCCCTTGGGAACAACCATCTGCATCTCATCTCAAGGGAAAGCACTAGCTCTTGCAGGACTTCTCCAAAAGGATGCCCCAAAAACAGTCTCAGAAAGAAGCCATGCAAGCTGCTAACAGGAACCTACAAGATGAAAGCCCCAGGGGAGCATTGTGGGGAAAGAGCTGCTGCTGCCAGAGCAAAAAGAAACCCCAGGAGATCTTGTGCACCAATTCCTCGCGTTCCCAGCCTGACACCTCCCAGATGTGCTAACGTGACCCCAGTGCATTGGTGACATGTGAGGTCACCGCAGTGCGACAGAGTGATCCTGGGGGACCCCAACACCTCCACGTCTTCTCACTGCAGCGGGGGCCTGGGGAGCTATCTGGAGCACTGCATGCTTGTGTCAAGCCAAAAAAAAGGGGTAAAGGGGGTTATAATACACACATAAATATGTGGCATATTGTTAGGCTTTTGCTGGACCCAAAGGATTTGCTCTCTACTGTTTCAGTGGCCAACTGGAGGAGAGAAAGCTGAGACAGATGGCAAAAGGAGCGATGCAGCCCCACCACACCAGGCTCTGCTCTTTGGCTGATGAGCAGGACACCAGCAGGCAAGTGGCAGCAAAACTTCTAATTTCACTCCGTGGAAAAAAAATACCCACGAGTGGAAAATACTGATGGGCTTTTTGTGGAGGCGAAGTCGGGGGAGGAAGGTGTGTGCTCCATTCCTCTCATTCCTCCCCAGCTCCCTCGGGATGCGGTCGGTCGCACTCCCCAGGGTCCACCCAGGTGCCCAGGGCTGAGTATCCCGTCCCACAGCTTCCCTGGCTCCACCAGCTGGGCAGGGCTCGGCATCTTCCCTTCTTGTGCAGGGGAGAGGGATGGGACCGAGGTCGGAATCCCCGCTGGGGTCTGAGAAAGGGAACCTTGGATCTATGTGGGCAGCATCTTCAGAAACACTTGGGTGAGGATCCCACACAGGCGAATGCCATGTCCCCAGGAGCCGTCCTGCTGCACCCCAGTGTCCTGCCACGTGCACAGTCGTCACGTTGCATCCCTTTGACCACACGCTGGAGCCTTGGCAGGGCACCTTGGGCTCACCTGAACATCCAAGCACAGCCAGTGGGATGCCCTGCCCTGGGGACACCCCGCGCTGTCCCCTCTCCTGCAACACCAACCCCAAAAACAGAGGCAAAACTGTTGTGTTCCTGTGCGCTCCTGTCCCCGTGCCGTCCCGGGCACATGCGTGAGGGCACCGCGCCAACAGCTAATGGGAAAGTTCAGGGTCAGGGCGAGCCACGGGGAGAGGCACATAAAGGGCTCATTGTGTGACAGGTCTCCCTCGGCTGTGCTCATACGGGGCTAGCAGTTCAACAACAAAATGCAGCCCAGAAATATGACAAGACACCTTTTTCCCAGGCTGCTGCTAAACTCTAATTAAACATTTCAGCACACTCGAGCGAGGGAATGTCTGCTTCTCAGGCCATCTCAGCTGGAAAACATCTCCTCCAGCGCAAACAAGCTCACGCAGGTTGACCCAGAAAGATGCCCTGTGGGTCCAGGGAGGATGCGAACCCACGTACCAAGGTGGGCAACCTGCTCCTACCCACCTGCCCTCGGAGCAGCGAGGGCTCCGCTTGCTGCCCTCTCCTCCGGAGGACGGGGTTGGGCTGGAGCAGCCCGAGAAGGGGCCGTGCAGCCGGGCACAGCGCAGGCAGCGCCACCGCCAGCGGCTGCCGCCGCGGAACCGGGGAGCCCTGGTGCACAACCCAGAGAAGCAAGAGGCAGCTCTGCCCCTGGGTCAGGCTGGTGCAATGGAGAGCTGGGTGACAGCTGCTTCGCAATAGCCCCAAACCTGGCCTTCAGGACCCCGAAATTGCCCACTGCTGAAAAGGGACCGTGACTCTGCTGTGCCCATGTGTGCAGTGCCTTAGGCATGGTCAGTGACTCTCCAGCCCACCATCCTAGAAAATACTGAACATGGCACTTTACAGCAGGTAAAGCACAGCCCACGAGCTCTGTCTGCAGAGCTCGTAGCTCTCTGCATCTCAAGAGCCTCTATTTCAGTAAAGCAAATTCTCACCAAACTTCATCACTTCACTCTCATGGCCAGTGCCTGCGGCTGCTGGTTCCCCTCCCCAGGCGTGGACCGTGGTTTGCTCCCCTGCTCCAGAGGTTTTGACATTTAAAAATAACCTAATGGACAGGCAAAATGTTGACTTCTCACTCTTCAGGTGCTTTGTGATGCTGACCTGCAGGCACTGGCCCTCATCACACCTCGCTGTGACATTTCTGTTTGGTCTCAAGGAACTGCTTTCCCAGCCTCTGCCATCCAACCCCCCACAGCCTCCTCCATGTCTGGGAAGGAAAATAGAGCTTGAGCCCCTTTTCTGCCTCCCCAGTGAAGCAGAGGTGCTCCCACACTTTCATCTGACCCAGGAACCTCCAAAGCTAAAAGGCTGGAGGAGACAACCAGCCTTGGGATGCAGGGGTCCTTGCAGAGAGATCCAACCCAAAACCCCCCTCCTGCCAAAAACCCGCCCTTTGCTTTCCTCTGGGTTTGCTGGGGAGCAGATGCCAGCCCGGCCCTGACACCCCCAGGGGGCTTTGCTGCTCAGCCAGCGCGCCCATGGGACCGGACACCGCTGGGGAGGACAGGGAGGCACTGCCACTGACTTCGTGTCACCGCAAACTGAGATGTGTGAGCCAGAGAACACAGCTTCAAGTGGTGCTGACGGAGAACCCAGTGAGGCTGGAGTTGGCATCCTGCTATTTTAAAGAATGAAAGAGAAAGAAAAAAGCACAAAAGAGCTGAGCAATGAAGCCAGGCGCTGCCGGGAGCGAGGGGGGAGCAGGGACTCGGCCACCCTGCGGGAACAGACAGGGACACGGTGGCTGGAGGACCTGGGTGCCCAGGACGGGTACGGCGAAGCCTGGTGAGTGCTGCAGGAGCCAGCCCTCCCCACCTTATCAAACATTGGCTTTGGCGATCAGCTGCAGTAATTCCTCAGGGTGTTTCTTCTAGCAGGCACAGACTGTACCCCAACATAACCCCACCAGCCCCACCTCTGATGTCTGACCCAGCCACGTGGAGGGAACACAGCAGTGTCACCGCTTCGCAGCATCACTTGTCCCACCCGAGCATGACTCAGTGGGAGCAGCAAACCAAGGACAAGCGGCTCCCACAGGGGATGTGCAAGTTGGTGGTTTCCCATGTGCAACTTCAGCATAAGAAACAGGTCACCCAGGAAAGGGTTACTACCCAAATCTGCCATTTCTAAGACTGCTAAGTAGTGAGAAGGTGTCTTGCCCCGAATGGCTCGGAGGGAACTGAGAGCCCAGGCGATGACACTTGTAATTTGGCATCCTGTGGGGGTGGAATTTGGCAAAACTGGTCTCTCCAGCTCTGAGGACATTCCAGCTCCCCGCACAGGCAGTCCGGGCTGAACTCCCTCAATAACTACAGCAGCCGGGGTTTTAACCCAGCCCAGGCCCCCGCAGTTCGACAAGCAGCCGCAGCAGCGAGCTCTTCGGGGGGCTCCGAGCCCCCAGCTGCCATTGCGGCTGCGGTTCCTGTCATCGGGCAGGAGATTGTCCCTGTGAACCCTCACCCTGGCGTCTGGGCTGTCCTCACTGGACGCTATTACCCCCGAGAAAACGCCAACACTGCCCTGTATCTGGTAACTGCCTCGGGATGGCACGTGGCTGAGAGCTCGGAGGGGACACAGCCACGTGCAGGGCTGTCCCCAGGTGCCACGCACTCGCAGGGCTTGTCCCCCTCCTAAGCCACTGCAGGAGGATGGGGTGGGAGGCTGGATGTAGGAAGGAATCTTGATTTTTCTAGGAAAAGCCCTTAAATCTCCCCCACATGGAACCTGGGCTGTGCCCAGGCTTTGTGGGACACGTCCACTCCCAGATCTTGGTCCAGCGAGGCTGCCCTGGGCGGCACGGCCAGCCCCAGTCCTGGCACAGGCACGGCAGCAAGGCAGAGAGGAGGTGACAGCCGTGGGGACGCAGACTGAGGGCACCCGTCACGCCGGCACTGCACACACCACGGGGGCTGCTCCCCACCTCCCCACACACCCAGCCCCAGGACTGCATCCCCCCCAGGCCCCGCGACCCACAGCCTCCCTGCGGTGCCCACGGCCGGGGAGATTTCGACACTGCGAGCGGGTGATTTGGGGCCAAATCCAGACTAATGGGCTGACTGTTTCCCAGGCTCTTCAGCAGGCTGCCCCCGCTGCAGGGACACGTGTGCCGATGGATGGGATCGGGGCGTGAGAGGGACATGGGGGCAAAGGCCCCGCACTGCGCTCCTCCTCCTCCTCACTGCTCTTGGCAAGGCTGGGGAATCCGTCTGCGAAGGGAAAAGGTTCCCAGGGTGAAGGTGTTAAATACCCTTCTCCCGTGCTGCTGTCACCTCGCAGTCCCCGGGGTGTGAGAATCAGACTCTATTATCCCCTCATTAGGAACTAACATACTGTACTAACCTTTTCACATGAAAGCTACGGTCTGTTCGCCAACAAAAGCTGATGCTTGGTTCCCAGGAGTGGAAAAAAACCCAACCCCACACGCACTTAGCGGGGGCTCTGGGGCCAGCTGTCCCCCCCGTCCCCACGCAGCCCTGGGGGGACGGGGCTCCAAGAGTGGGGGGCCAGCTGGGCACGCAGCCCTGGTGAAGCGGAGCAGTTGGAGCCCCTACCGGGGTCAGGGTCCTTCTTCCAGAGCCCGAAATGGCTGCGGTGCCCTTCACCTGTCCCCCCGCAGGGAGAGATGGATGGGGCTGTGGGTTGGGGTGTGGAGGGGACTCCCTCCCCTGGGCTTAATGCAGCAGGGAGCCCTTTGCCATCGGGGCACGCTGCCTCGGCTGTCCCCTAGACAGGAGTCCCTGGGCTGGCAGAGCCCCTTCGGCCCCTGGAGCCGCTGCAGCTCCCCCCAGGCTCCCCCCAGGCCATTCGCAGCATTCAGGCTGGTCCTTCCCACCCTGCTGAGCGAAGCATGGTGGGATTTGCAAGCTCTGAAACTCCCACTCCCCTTCAAGCTACCCCGAGAGGTGGGAAGAGAGGCTGCGAAAGTATCACAGGGCTGGCGAAAAACCCACCCGTGCAACAACCCGGAGCCCAGGGCAACATCTGGAGCGGCCGGATGAGAAGAGCACTGAGCAGGGGGGTGATGGGCTCCCCGGGAGCCGTGGCAGAGATGGGATGTGCGTCACGGACGACCACATCTCCCTGCCCCAGACATTGGCAGACACCACCCGAGAAGATGAACAGTTGGGGTAACATCCTCCTTGCTCAGGATTTTAATGGAAGGAGACCTGCCTGGGGAGACAGTTTGAGCTTTTGCCCATCACAGTTGCTTGATGCTGAGATAAAGAAGAGTCGAGAGGAGAGATCTTTAAATAAAAAGAGTTTTCATGGTTTCTTCACTTTAAAAATATCTGCTCTGCCCTATTTTTGTCTGGAGACCTTTGGCAGTTCAGGGGAGCGAGCCTGAGAGGTGCCCAGGGCCACAGCAGGTGCTGAATGCCTGAGGAGTCCCACACCTGGGGACACATCCCTGCCTTCCTGCGGGGCTGCCAGACCCCACAAATCCCACATTCACTTGCAGCCTCCACCAGTTTCATGCTTCTAATGAGGAAAGCAGGAGGAAGGAGGGATGCATGCCTATTTTTCTCCCTTTTCCCCCCTTCTATTGCTCCCTGCCCTGCCTGCGGCTGTGACGGCAGCTCCTTCCCTGACCCCACAGCCCGCCTGTCCCCATGGGCTGGGGGACTTTTCCAGGTCCTCCAAGCAGCCACTGGCCTGTTCCCAGTGCCCTGGCGTGGGGCAGGGACGGGGTCACCCTCCGCTCCCCCAGCTCCATCGGCGGGTCCCGTAGCAAAGAGGCAGGTGGTTTTCACATTGCACACACATGTTTATTAGCTCCTGGCCCAAGCCCACTAAACTGTTTCGCACCGGCCACCAGTGGCAGCTTCCAGAGCTCTTTTGCTGCCACGAGATGCTGTGAAGGTGCCAGTGGTGCCACACGCTGTTTTGCGAAGTAATTGAATTAAAACTGATGGCCCATTTCGGTGCTGCCTGGCTGCTCCTCTCCACGGCGTGGCCGGGTGCGGTGGCCCAGGGTGGCCCGAAACACACGCGACTGCTCTCCTGGGCTGGCTCGGCTGCTCTTTTCAGAAGGTCACTTTTCTTCTCAGTTGCTGCAGTCAGATTTGGGTCATCAGGTTTGATATAAACATGTCAGAGGACTGGAATTCCGGGGAAAGCAGAAGCATGATAAATGCAGGCTGTCTCCCGGTGCGTTTCTGGGCTGGTTTCTAAAAACCCTCGGTTCACTCCCAGTGCCTGGCAGACGTGCGGGGAAGTGCGGCAGCAGGTTTGATTCATCGCCTGGCACAGGTGCCTTGGCGCTTGTGGCAGCGAGGGCGAAGCCTGCCCACCGTGCCAGCACCGCCGCGGCAGCTCTTCTGCACACCCCTGTCTGTGTGATGGAGACGAGCATGCGGGTGAATTCGCACCACCTGTCCATGGTTCAGAAGTGCCTCTGAGCCACAAATCGAGCCAAGGCCACAGGCGTTAAGTTTTGTGCAAGGTGAGAAGCGATCCTTACCCAGCAGCTGGGGCGGACAAGGCAGGAGGAGGGCGAGCTGGTGCAGAGGAGAGGCACAGAGCTGAGTCGGGACCCTCGTCCCCCCGGCCATCGTCCCCGGGCTTCCCAGTGCCAGTCGAATCCCGTGGGTCCTGAGGAGGCCGGTGCCGCGCAGGGAGGGGCAGGCAGAGCACCGCCAAACTCGCCGCAGCTGCGAGAGCAGAGCAACCAGGAGGGTTTGTCTGGCGCCCCCAGCCCAGCCCGGCTCCCCAGAGCTCCTCCCCAGCTCCGCACGTTGCGCGGGTGCAGCGTGGGCGATGCACAGCGGGGTCCCAGCGGGCACACGGGTCCCCAGGGCGGGCAGCGGCCCTGGACCTGCCAGGAGAGCAGCAGGAGACACAAACGGAGAGATGGGTTTAGGGGACGGCTTCAGATTTGCCACTTCTGCCGCCTGAGGTCTGCCTGAACCCCACCATTTCAAAGAGGTTCAGAACCCAGCAAGCCACCCCGAGGCAATGAAAATTAACTTCAAAGGCAACATCTTATGCTGAAACAAGTGATTCCCCCCTATTTTTCAATTCAGTCCACGCAGTGATGAGCACATCACAGTCTGGGCCATGCAGATGCCAAGCCTGACACCTCTTTGGCTCCATCAGCATCCTCACCCAACGCTCTCTGTGGGTCCTTGAGGCCTTGCTGGTCCCCACTTGCCATGTCAGGGGGCTCAGGGGCCTTCTCCTCACTGTCCTTTGCTTGTGACCATAACCGGCCGGCCTCTGGCTGCCACCAGCCTGCTGGGGTCCTGCATCCCGGCAGAGCACTGGGACACACAGGGCCGGGGCTGGAGGACGAAATCCACTGAGCTCTGCCTGAGCAGCCCGGGGTGAGCAACTTGGTACGGATCCAGGCAGGGAGCAGCTGGGTGGGAGCTTCTGTTCAGCCCCATTTCATGGGTACCTGCAAGGTTGAGGCTCCCCAAAGCAACAGCCCAGGCCTTTGCACAAGCTCTTGCATACAAAAATGATACACAGAAATCAAAAATGGGCCTACATCAGGTACCTGGGTAGACTCTTTGGGGGTTAGCAGCTTGACATTTGGTCTTGGAGGCTCAACCTCAACGTCCAAGGCAACATGAATTCTAAACCTCCAAGTCCCAGGCTTTCTGGGAGCTTTTCTGGAGCAGCAGCCTCTGCTCTCACTGCTCTGCACGACCTATCGGGGACAAACCGCACCGACGCAGAAGGTTACAGGATGTCTGAAGGAGACCATCCGCGGCAGCCCAGGAGACACCCGCTCGGCTCACGGTGACGCTGACGGCCCTCAGGGATCCTGCTCCCCCAGCTTTAGTCTTGGCCAAAGGATTGTACATATTAACAATAAAAGAGGACCTGTCTCGGTGCTGCCTGTGCCCTGCTGAATTACAGAGTCTGAGCGGGGTTGGCAGAGGAGGCACTGAAGGACCAGCCGGACACACGGCCACCCCTTGGAGAGCACCCAGGAGGTCCCGGCACAGCCAAATCCGCACCTGCACCCAAAACCTCGGGGCTGAGCTAAAGGGAGAGTGGGGTGCAGCGGCATTGTGGCACCGGGCAGGGACCGCACTGGGCCCGCACCGCCCGCTGCACCGTGATGCTGTGACAGGGGAACACTCCTGCCTGGGGACAGGAGCCCCAGGGACTGGGGACAGCAAGGTTTGTCGTGCCTGCACCACTCAGCTGAGCCACCGAGCCCTGTCCCCAGCCTCACCATGCACAAACCAGAGATGGAGGCTTTGTCCAAGGCTATGTCACTGCTGTGTCACCACTCCGTGTTGGCACCTGACACTGGGTGACAAGGACGACCCTGAGCAGCTGGCATCGTCACGGGCAGGGCCAGGAGCTGCCTCCATGCAGTAACACTCCCCCTGCACCCCTTCTCCTTCAGCAGACACCCCCAGAGCCTCTCCACCTCCACGGATGCTCAGTGGTCCCGCTGCTGCTTCAGCATCTCATCCAGGACAGGGAGGGCAGGGTGGTGCTGCAGCCTGGGGCTCCACACGGGGCCTGGCCCTGCGCGGCCCTGGGAAAGCCCGGCGCTGGCTGCCGCCGTCCCGCTGCGCAGCAGAGATGAGAAGAAAAACAACTCCCAGGGCTTCCCCTCACCTCCCGTCCCTGCCCTGTGCCCCGGCCCCGCCGGCTCTTTCATCTCCCAGCGCCAGCGGCTCTTTCATCTCCGCCCGGAGGTGCGAGTCGCTGCCCTCGCCGCAGCCGGCATCGGCACTCGGCCCGACGCTGCCGGGACCAAATGGCCGGTCACCCGTCTGGCCCCGCAAGGCCCTGGTTACTGGGAGGGGGGTGGCAAGGGAGGACCGGTCACCTCTGTCACCTCTGCACTCACCAGCAAAGTGCTCAGGACTCCCAAAATCTGGCTGCTCCCAGGTGCCTGCAGATAAATCGAGGCACCGGGATTCTGTCTAGTTTTCCCTGCAAATAAGATGATGCCGGGCTTGTGCCAGCTCTCATTCACATTTATTCAAACTCAGCTCATCTTTGTTAACTCGTGCGGATGCAAAACCAGCCGGGATGGGGAGCGGGCAGAGGTCCCAGTGCCCTGGCAGTCCCGTCAGGGATGACGAGGGGGGTCCCCAGCCCTACAGCCTGAAGGAACCACCCCAGCTGCCCTGCCTGACCTCCAGCAGGGCAGGAGGGAAGCTCCACATCACCCTGGCAAACAACCCTTCAGTTCACGGCCCAGCTATGGCCTCCTGTTGCATTCTGGTTTATTGGTGACAAGGCTTCACTATCACAACACAGGTCAGGGTGTCAGGGCACGGGCACACAGCGATACCTCTGCCGAGGGCTGGGAATCCTTATGAGCAGCAATAAGGCGGCTGATGGGTATGAACTGAAAAGAACACAGCTGGGTAGTGTAGAGAGCTGGGAGAGAATGAGATCAAGAAAGAAAAAGAGACAAATAGAAAGAAAATGAAGAAGAGGGAAAGGAAAGGAAAGGAAAGGAAAGGAAAGGAAAGGAAAGGAAAGGGAGGGAAAGGGAAGGAAAGGAAAAATAATAAGAAAGGCACTGGCAGGGCCATGGCTCGGCCTGGGCTCATGCCGAGCAGCATCACTGCAGGTGCCAGCTCTGACAGAGACCAGTGATGGTGCCGTTGGGGCCATCGGGCCTGGGGACAGACGTGCTGTGGTAGCAGTCTGACTCACCCCCCCCGGGGGCCGAGTGAGCCCCAGTCACATGCTACAGACAGACAAAGGTTCCCTGGTGCTGCAGCTGCCTGCGCTGGGGCCGGCGGTGCTGGGCGAGTGCTGGGGTGAGCGCAACGCCGGGACGGACGCCGTGTAGGCACGTGGTGTCAGCACACATCAGCATCGCCATGCCACGTAACTGCACCCAAAAAGACAGTAATTAACACCAAAGAGTTTTCACACCACCAAACAGCTCTTCTGAGAAGAGCCAAAGGAAGGAGCCGTGGGAATGGTGATGCTGGCGGGACGGGGGGCTCTGAGCGGACGGGGGCTGCAGGCAGCTCTGGCACCCAGAGCTCCAGGGCAGAGCTGCCAGGGCTCCCAGCACACGGTGCTGCTGCCGAGCAGCGACTCGGCCCATGGGAGCTGCAAACCTGCCTGCGGTGGGGTGTGGGTGATGGGGAGAGGGGAGCCCTGGCAGGACGGCGACCACGGAGCCAGTCTGACCCAACCCCTGCACGAGGAGGTGTCCGTGCTCAAGCAGAACACGCTGGCTTGTCCGTCCTGGCTGACACCTCCCATGCCGGGATGTTTAGAACACCTGAGGAGTTTGCCTCACACGCCTTCTGAGTCCCAACACAGCTCAGAAAGACAGAGTTTTCAAGCCTGCTTTCTGGCTGGTCAAATGTTGAGTATCAGTTAAAAGGAAGCGATTAGCAGCTGTTTTAAATTGAATTGCTTTGCACAATTGCAGCAACTGGAAGGTTAATGTCCATCCAAATTTAATCTACCCCTGCAAAACAGTCACAAAACTCAGCCCAGCAAAACCTGACAGTCCACATTAACACACACAGATGCTCCCAGCCTGCCTTCCCCCACCAAACCCAGCCAGCCCAGCTACTCTCCTTTTCTCACGTTTACTATTTATCCTTCCACCTCATCACACACAGGCTGAATTTGGGCACTTCTTCTCTCCTGGGACACACAGTGCCAGGGCTTACAGAGCTGGGTGAAGGGCACATGGGCTTAGGATCCCTCTGACGGAGAGTTCTGATCCTCAGGTGTCCCAGACAAGTGCATTAAAGACTTTGCCAGAGAAATGTGGTCTTTTGGGACAAGGAGGCAATTGTCCTTGGCCCTTTCCCATCACTGGAACAAAGGAATAAAATTGGCCACTGGCAGCACCTCCACAAGCACCTTCTCCTGCCTGGTCAGGGTGGCAGAGGGACTCCGAAGGGGACCGAAGGGGACTGAAGGCTCAGAGAGGCAGCAGAGGCATCACTGGGGTGCAGAGGGGTCAGGGCTGGGGGGTCCAGGTGTCCGGCGCTGTTTATTTTGCTCCAGAAATCCGGATCTTACCTATCTAAATAAACCGACCAGGAGGACAGCGGAGTGTCAGGCCTGTTGTTGAGGGCACAGGAAACAGCTGTGTTCGATTAGGCAGGACTAAGCTGGTGACTCTGATAGCCTGGGAATAACAGTAGTAATTATAAAATCCCCTGCTATTGCAGGAATATTTATTTTCTATAGAAAATCCAACAGCAGCCCATCACACGGCAGGCCTGCTGGGCTGAGCCATGGTGGGAGAGGCCGGAGATAACATTTGCCCGACAGCTCATCAGAGCACGCCAGGGGGACTCAGCCTGGCCTGGGTGGGGGTTTGGGGGCAGGCGGTGGGTGCTGGGCTGAGGGAGACCCAGGAGACGCCTTTGCAGCAGGTTGGGCACCCAAAGGGCAGTGGGTGGAAGAAACATCCTCAGCCAGAGCACCATCCCCTTCCCGGTGCTGGGAGCTGCCCCTCTATGCCCATGGTGTGTGCCGCAGCCAGGTAGGCACCGGTGTGCAGCACAACCCTGCGACGTGCAGCACAACCCTGCAATGTGCAGCACAACCTTGCAACGTGCAGCACAACCTTGTGGTGCGCAGGCCAACCCTGGGACATGCTGCACAAACCTGGGACATGCCACACAACCCTGCAACATGCAGAACTCAGCTGATTCTGGCTGTTCCCACCCCAGCTACCTCTAGCCCTGCGGGTCTCTGTGCCTGCAGGAGAAGGGGAGGAGGCAGAGCACAGGGTGGGTGCACAGAGAAGTCCAGGCAACACGTCTGGTTTTGTGCAGGGACCTGACCAAGGGTGGTGTGTCTGAAAGCAGCCCATTTGCTCTGACCAGGAGAACGTTCCTGTCTCCATCCTCAGCGCAGTCCCCATCCCCATCCCCATCCCACACCTGCCCACACTCCCAGGCTCACCGGGAGCACCCCAGGTTTGCCAAGTGCTGACTCAGCACCTGGGCACAAGCGAGCGGTGGTGCTGGCACGTGGCCTGGTGGGTCCTTTCCCTGGGGCACACATGGGGCCAGGGAAGCATTTTGGGCAAGACCCCGTAAATGTTCCCAGGAGGCAGCTCACTCCTTGCACCCACCAAGGAGGACCCAGACTGGTGTGCACTGAAAATCCCGCTTCTCGGAAGCTGTTCCCATTTTTTTCACGGCTCTTTGAAAGAAGAATTGGCCATAGCCCAGCCCTAACAGAGCTACAGTGCCTCTCCAGCTCCTAGACTCCCAAGCGAGCTCCAGGAATATTTCTACGGCTGCCCACACAGATTTCCCAGGAAGGGCAGCGTGCGTCCTCAGCGGCAGAGCAGCCGTGTTCCCGCTGCCTCATTTCTCCGGGGTCATCCCAGCTTGCAGAGGAGGCTTTTGTTTTTCCTTCCAACGTGGCGGGACGCAGCTGGAGGACCTGGCGGCAGCAAATACATTTGTTGCTCTTCCCCGTTTTCCTCCCTGCTGGACTCAAAGCCTGTGGGTCACACTTGGATGTGGCTATTTAGATAGTTTGGCTTCAAGTCATTCGAGCTGTTGGGGGCAGCTCTGGAGTCACCCCAACCTTGTGGTTCCTGCAGGGGTGCTGGAGCCTCAGCTCTCCACAAGCCTTCGGCAGCAAAATCGGGTGTTAGAGGAGAGACGAGGGCTGGGAGCAAGGCCCAGCCTTGGCACTTGGCTCACTTTCTGAGACAAGAGATGGCAGAAGAAACACGCAGAGCCCCAAGCAGGACCAGGCGGCTCGCAGGGTTCAAGGTCACCTGCAGCTCCTCGCTGTCAGGTCACGGGGGGGAAAAGCCGGAGGCGGGATGAAGGGATTTTCCCAGCAGGCTCCCTCCCTGGCACGCCGCCTGTCCCCAGATGCTCCGCGACGCTGCAGCGAGCCTCGGCGCCAGATGCAAAGCAGCTGAGCTTCATTGAGCTGCTCGGGGCAGCTTCACTGCACACCCACAGTGCATCCTCGGGGAAATTCCCCGCCTGGCCTCTTCCCGAAAAGAGGCCGGAGCAGGAGTTGGACTGAGGGGTGGGTCAGACCCAGCTCCAGGCCCTTCTCCCACCTCTCCCAGGGTCTCCGGGAGGACATTACAAATGTGTAAGCAAATAAGAGCCTGGGGATGAGGGAGACGCTCAACCCATCAGCAGGTGTCCAGGTGGGGCGAGAGCGGACACTGCAGACACCCCTGGGGTTGGCAGGGCTGGCGGCCACGGTCTCGCCCAGCAGCCATTTCCCGGCATGAATTTTTGGCATGATCCTGCCTCACCCCCACTCTCTGGGAAATTTCACTGATAATGCCGGGGCTGAGATAAAGAAAAACGCCTTCCACGTTCCCACCCGGCCTGCTGGAGCAGCCGTCCTGCCCAGCCCCAGCTCTCCCAGGACATCTTGCCAGGGGAAAGCTCAGCTCCCGGCCCCACAGGTGATGCTCAGCTCCTGTGGACCCCCTGAGCATCTCTCCTCGCCTTGTGAGCGGGCTGGCAGACGTGGAGCATTGCCGGGACCGCTCGTCCTGCTCCGGTCTGGCCGGTCGGGTTCCCACGTCCCACCTTGACGTCACCCCGAGAGTGCAGGAGTGAAAGGGGGGCCCTCGGGCGCCTGACAATAGCGCTTTCCTTCCCCATCAATAGCAGCAAGAGACACGCTGGGCTGACACGGAACTGTGCACAACAAAAGCCAGTGTCCGAACAAATCTTCTCAGGCGCTGGGTCCCCCGGGTGACCCAGGGTTAGCCCGGACTTTTGCTCCCGCCCGGCCCTCCGGAGCAGGAATGTCCCTCCGCGCTGCGCCATGGCTGGTTCCCACGCTTCCAACCTGCTTTGCTATTTATCAGCAACCGGCCTCTAATCCCCTTTGTGAAGGTCTGATTCAAGCTCAGCACAATGTGGTGAAAAGGGAGGGGGCAGGCGGGAGATGAGGGAGGGGAAAACAGTCCCAAAGAATGAAAATCAAACCTTTTACCTTTTCCCCCCTCCCTGGTTACGGTTCCCTGGGGACTCTCCCCCGTCACCTCTCTGGGCAGTGCCAGGCTGCAGCGGGAGCTGGGCGGCTCAGCCGGCTGGAAGAGGCTTGTGGTGGGATGTGATGGAGTTTAAAGCAGCAGCATGCTCACACATTAAAAAAAACACTAGCGTCCCCTCGCAGGTTAATTTGGCCTTGACCCTCGCTGCTCTTCCATGACCCTCCTCCTGCCACAGCTTCATCCATCACCTCGGAGGACGCGCCCCTGCTCCCCCGTGTTCCCAGCAGGGACGGAGGTGTGTGCTGGAGCATCACCAGAGGGTGATGGAGGAACAGGGAAGGTGAATCCCGAGTCCCTCCTGTTCCAGCCACCCCACGACAGCCTCTCCTTGCTACCACAACCATCTCTCTGCAAACGTCCTTCAGGGGAATAACCCAACAAAATTTCCCCAACCCCACAGCAGGCAGAGCGGGTGCAGGTGCCCTGTGCTGGGCTCTCATTCCATCCTCCCCAGGGACAAGCCCCTTGGCCAACTCCTGTTTGGTTTAGGGGAGGACTGGCAAGCCCTTTCCCCAGCTAACTTTGGAACAAAACAGTTTCCAAAGGCTGCACTACTTACAAATGAGGGGTTCCAAGCTTTTGTCCTAAATCCAATGCTGTTTTCTTTGCAAACGTCGGGGGAAAAATGTAAAAGAAGAAGAGACGACCTCAAATGCTAATCTTGTTAGGTTAAACTGTTCACTAAACAGATGGAGGTGCAAGGCAATGGGATTTTTGTCTTTTCGAGGAAGGGGTTAGGTTTGTAGGGCACAGAGGTCACTCCGGGCAAACCGGCAGCTTTGCTCTTTGTGTTGCAAGAGCAGGGAGAAAGTAAAGTGGTAAAAATGCTCCGGGCTGAGCTGGTATGGTAGGGTTTAACCCTCCATTATTCTGGTGGTCTTGCAGTTCGAAACCCCCGTGCCTCACTCCAGGCTGCTGAGTTACTCAGAGCCAGCGCAAGGCTGAGGCACCCCAAAAGGGACACACTGAGAGAGACCCCGTCAGCCCCGATGCCACAGCACCTTGGCATCCCCCAAGGAAGACCCTCCCAAAACCCACCCCATGGCTCCTCTGGCCCTTGGCCCATCTGGGGAGGACTCTAGGGACAGCAGGCTCCGCACAGCCGCTGGCGGGACGGATGTACCAGAGCCGATGGGACCCGCTCCCTGGCGAGGGCTGCCAGGAAGTTCTGTCCCTGTGGCTGTGAACGGGAGCAGTGCCCGAAATCCCTCGGCAGACAGAAACCGCTTCAGCTGGAGGGTCCAGACTTGCAGGCGAACGTGGCAGCGGCCACAGCACGGCCCCTCTCGCTGCTCCCGGGGTCAGGAGCTGAGAAAGCGTCACTGTGGCACCGGGCACAGGCGCTTTGGATTAACCCAAACCACTGCCCTGCTGACACTGTCCCCTGAGGCCGGGCAGGGAGCTGGCAGTGCCGCAGGAGCTGCCCAAGGCAGCACAGCTGTGTCCCCCCCAGCCCTGCATCCCTTCACAATGCCACCTTTTGCACCCCCATGCCAAATGCCCCACACCCCAGCTAGTCTGGAGGGCTCATCCAGGCCTGGTCGGGCACAGCACCCATGGGCAGCTGTCCTGTGCCCTGTGAACCCCAGCGAGGGGGTCTGCCCTGGAGGAGGGCACTGCCACCTTACTGGGGGACATTAGGATCCCAAGGGGGACAGTAACGTGCTGTCAGATGCCCAGGACCCCATAGAGAGCAGTGAAGAGCTGCTGGCTTTACTCTAAATCCTTCCAGGTTTTCCTCAGCTCTGTCAGGGCCATTCTTTCCCTCCTGCAAGCTCCACCCAGTACAACTAAAACCCTTTTCTAGCCTGATGCTTTGCTGCAGCCTGACCGCATCCTTCTGTCCCCGCATCCAGGGAGCCAAGAGGTGCTGGTGTGGGTGCTCCTCCCAGCCTGGGTGTCTGGGTGCTAACTCCAGCCTGGGTGCCTAAGGCCAGCCCAGGTGCTCAACATCAGTGTGGGTGCTGATGCCAGGCTGACCCCCACCCGGCTGGGTTTGCTGGCAACAAACCACAGGAACTGAGTGGCCACGGAGCCACGGTGGGCTGGAAGGAAACTTAAAACCAACATAAAATCATGTCAAGAGAAGGTTCAGGCACCATCCTGGCTGGGGGGAGCAACCCTGGCTGCTCGCACCGCCCTGTCCCCATCCCCCTGCAGATGAAGCACCTGGTTCCTGCCTCCAGCTGCAGCTGCGAGCCCTCCCCGAGACGCTGCAGCTGGTCCTGCGGAGCTGCGGGCGCCTGCCCACGCGTGTCGGAGTCGGGGCTCGGGAGACGCTTTGCTTCGTGTTGCTCTCCCCGGGGCCGCAGCCGCCGTGACCACATGAAGAGCTGCAGGCGCCTGGTTTCGCTGTTGCAGCGTGAGCACGTTCTCTCACACCCCGGTCCCATGTCGTGCAGGCGGCAGACACAGCGTGATCCAGGATGGGAATTTGCTGTCGTGTGTCCGTTCCCCCTCAGCATTCAAAACAAACAGGAGATGTGAAGAAGGGAACAAAACCACACAGCGGCCGGAGTGCCCAGGGACTTGGCCGGGGGCCCCTGGGGCTGCAACACTAAATAAATAACAGTCCTGGGGTCCAGGTATTTGTCACCTCACTCAGCCCGCTGCCCAGGCTTGGAGCTGTGGGCAACACTGCGGAGAGACACGTTGGTGAGCAGGATTGCACCAAAGCCAGCAAAGGGACAAAAGGAAAGAGCAGAAGCAAGCCTGCTGCGTGGCAGCAGCTCAGATTCCTTGTGGCAGCCAAATGGGGGTTTTTGCTCTATCAGACCAGGCATCCTGGCTGTGCCAACCCCCACGCCAAGGGCTGGAAGCTGCACCAGCATCCAGAGTGAGCTGCAGTGCCATGCACCCTGGCAGGGATGAGCCGCGGTCGGGAACCCCCGGAGCAAAACCCGAACGGTAAAACTCGCCCTGGGCTGCGCAGCCAGGTTTGCTGCGGGAGCTGGGGGAACGGGGGCCGGTGTCCACCGGCGTGCTCTGCTGCTCCTCCAGCAAGCGAGCTGGTGAGGTGCTCTGCACCAACGCCACAGGCAGAAATAACCCATTTTCCCCTTTCCTCCCCTTATTGTGCCTGCAGAAGCAGCCTGGCAGAGAGAGGACAAGTGGTGACGTGCACTCACTGCCAGATATGCCGGCTGAGCTCTCTGCACTATTTCCCCAATTCCCCCTGTGCTGTGCACAGCAGAGGCCCCCAGGACACAACTCAAACTGCCCTGAGTTCTGCGTTCAACCATGTGTCACCCATGGGAGCTCCTCCTCATCCGTGGGGGAAAGATCTCTTCACAAAATCGTTGACATCTCGCATCTAGGTTACCCTGGGGAAGGAAAGGTTTGGCTCTGAAAGCGAGAGCTGGGCTGTCCTGAGGACACGAGTCCAGGGAAGGTGTTGGGTGAGAAGCCACCAGAACCCCCTTGCTGCCCCACACAAGGCGAGGGGGCAGAGACAGGGGTCTGCCAGCCTTCACCAAATCCAGCTCATCAGTGCCTAATTATTATCATGGTGGAAACCTCTCTGTGACCATCCAACATGCAGCCACGGCCTCTTGCTCAGCCCCCACCTCCTCATGGAGCCCAACTGCCTTGCAACCCCCCGCTAGGCATGGACTGTGACCGGATTCCCCCAAAACCCTCCCCAGGGTAACCTAGATGCGAGATGTCAAAGATTTTGTGAAGAGATCTTTAAAGAGTGCTGGAAAAGGCTTTCCCGTGATTAAGACAGGGCGACTACCTCATTGCAAACAGATTGAAGAAGAGGGGGGCACCTGCCGAGTCTGAACCAGAGACCATTTGTAAAACAACGTGGTGAGAAGTTCTCATGTGCTGTGAGCAACTGTCCTCATCTGTCACGTAAGAGGAAGCTGGCTGGGTGGGAAAAATGCTCTGACTCTCAGAAAGGGAGAGGAATATTGGAAAGAACCTCTTGCAATTGAAGATCACATTGGTGACAGCTATAAATGGTTCAGCAGCGTTAACAAATAAAACACCTGAGCTGGTGGCTCGTTCTGCATAACCCAAACTCCAAACTGCAAAATCTTCTGGTTATTCTGAGCAGGAAGAAAACCTCTGTATTGCTGTGCTCCCTGCAGCCCAAAGCTCATTTTCCAGCTCTGGTGCTATTAACCTCCTCCACGGACGTACTAATGGAGATAAAATGGTCCTGGATGACAATTCATAGCCTGGGGCATTCCCTGCCCAAATGAATCAACTTGAACAGCTACTGCTATTGCCAAAGAAAGGGCTTTGCCCCACGTTCCGTGACTTACAACAGCCCATAACCTAACCTTCCAGATAATATTTCTTTCAGCTCAACCAGTTCCTCATTGACTTTTCCACTTTATCTTGGTGCGGGTATCACACGGATGTTCATGCACCAGTGATTGCGTGCAATGGTTTATACTGGGGAAGTGTGACGGAGACTGCTGGCACTCAGGCAAGGCTGTAATTTTTCTATGCAAGGCCAGATCTTCCTTGGAGAAGCAAAAAGACTATTTTGACAGATTTATACATCTCCCACAGCCCACCACCGAGAAGCCTTTTGCCAGGGTGGAGAACTGCACCTTTCCCCACAAAGTCCACTGTACTTGCAGATCTGGGATGAGGCATGTTGGGGACATTTTCAACAGCCATTTTTACTGAATTCCACAGCCTGGCTGCCTATGGTGGTAATTTTAACCAGGCAGACAGAGCTTCCACATCCTCTGCGGAGCGGCCAAATGCAGAAGCACACAGCGGAGGCGAGAGCTCATGGATGTGGTGCAGAAGTGGCTGAGACAGCAACCTGTGTGGTGGCAACGGCACGCTCCAATTTCACCCAGCCTACAAAACATTCCCTTCTCCTTCGTGACAGACCCAACTTCTTATTTCTGGCCGTGGAACGGGGCTTTTAAGGAACTTTCTGGCTGGGGAGTGACAAAACAGAGAGTTTAACTGCACTGCAACCCTCACTGTTTTTTCCCAGCCAGGTCACTTGTGCAGTCCTGCTGCATTTTGGTCCCTAAAGGGATGGCGAAGTGTCCCCTCCCAGAGAGAGCTGTGGACACCGGTGGTGTGTGGGGTTTCAGCTGCTCTCCCTACTGCCAAATTCCCCCCTCACTGTCTCAACAAGACCCAAGAGCAATGGGGAGTAACTTACTAAATCCCCCTCCACCATGGCAGTGACATGAGATGGACACAGGGCAGGCTGCAATACTCATGTGCTCTTAAGTTCAAGCCAAACCTCCTAAATAAACATCACTGCCAAAGGCAAAAGAGGAAAAAAAAAAAGGAAAAAAAGGTGTCTTATGTTGTATAAAATATAGAATAAAAAATGCATGGACTGAACTGAAAAAGCCAGGGCAGAGAAAAATCAAAGGGGAGCCGTACGCAGATTACACTCACAGAAAAGCAGCCGAAGGGCAGAACACTGCACAGGGAGGCAGAGATGCCCGTTTAATTTCTTCTCGGGGGGGCTGACACACGCACGAGGCGCTGGGCAGTGAGGACGGGGAACGGGAACGGCTGCAGCCCCCAAATCCAGCCCTGCGGGGAGGAACGCTGCCAGATCTTCCGAAGTTTGTGGCTGCTGAAGGGCAGGAGAAGGAAGAGCCGGAACCTCGCCGGCTGGCGCGGGAGCTGCGGGCGCGTTCGGCACCGCGGCACGGAGCACCGGGGACGTCAGCGGGATGGGAACTGCGAATATCGTCACAGGCAACTATGGGAAAAGTGCTATTTTTGGCTTTAAAGCAGTTTATCTTCATCCAGGCATCTGAGGCATTTTTCACAGCGGCTTCTCATTTTGAAGTTTTTCACCTTGCTTTAGAGCTGGCTGAAAACCAAGGTGGGCTTCCCAGGAATATTTGAGGCAGAGAGTGTAAAACCTGTCATTCTTAGCCCTGAAACTTGGCTGAAAGGCTAAGAATGGAAATAATGTCTATTTGGGGGTTTCCCTCCATAGCAGATCTCAGGAAAACCGGGCAAAACCCACCCTGCGGATGGGGTTAGGAGGGACCAGGAAGGGGCTGGGGGGTCCCAGCTCCCCAGGAGCACTCAGTCCCACCCCAGCCCCAGCTCAGGCTGCCTAGTCCCACTTGAGACCCTGCTTAAGACCCCGCTTAGTACCTACAGGGACATTTGCTGGCCACATGCCCCAATGTTTGCAGCCACAGGCAGCCCCGAGCCTCTGCTATGGCCATACAACCCCATCAGGTCCCCAAAAACCCATGGAGGAACGCGGGAGACGAGCTGGGACATCTCACGGTGCCTGCGGGAGGGTCCTCCAGCAGCTCCCATCGCACACCAGAAAGCAACACCCAACCAGCCCACAGACACACTGCAGTCGCTGCTGGTTTTCACCCAGTACAAGAAAATCTCCCCAGAGCAGGAACCGAGGGGTCTCGAAGCCCAAAGCTTTTCCCCAGCAGTGGTGGGTGGGGGGCGATAACCCTGCTCCCCTCCCAGCCCCCCCAGCAGGCAGGCTCCCTGCCCGCGATAAGGGCAGAAAACAGCCCAAAACAAACAAACAGTTCGAGTTAATGGGGCGGCAGTTATTTTTGGCCTAGAGGGAGTTCACACACTCTGTGTTGTTTTAGTAAATAACTGTAAATGGAGGTTGTGGTGCGGGGAGTGGGCTGGGAACCGGCTGCTCCCGGCTGCGGGGAAGAGCCACGTCTTGTCGCGCTGGTGCTAACAGGAAACCAAGGGCCTCACCTCCCTTCACACCTCTCTGTCCCCACACTTTTATTGTCACCACATCCTTCGGCAGCCACATCAGAGAGGAGCCGAGGGGATGGGCCGTGGGAAGGCAGCGCTGGGGGGAGGGCCCAGTCAGCCCCACGGCCTTCCCAGCAGATGCACGGGGAGGAGAAGCTGCAGCTCCAGTTGCACTGTGACACGGACAACACAAAAGCCACGGTGTCACCGCTGGCTGTCACCGCGGGAATGGGCCAGGGCTGCAGGATGGGCTGCAGGCCCCACTCTGGGACCCAACCACCATCGCACCCAGTATGGACCAGCTGCTCTCCTGCTCCCCATCGCTACCGCAGCAGCAAACCCGCTGTGCCCCTGGAGGCACCAGGGCATCTGCACCACCCCGGGTCAACGGGGCGCAGAAAATTGCAGTTTTCTATAAAGACAGAATCATAGAATCATTTTGGTTGGAAAAGACCCTCAAGATAGTCCAGTCCAACCATAACCCACCCTGGCACTACCCCATGTCCTGAGAACCCTCCAGGGATGGTGACTCCAGCACTGCCCTGGGCAGCCTGTTCCAATGCCCCACAGCCCTTTGGGGAAGAAATTGTTCCCAGATCCAACCTCAACCTCCCCTGGTGCAACTTGAGGCCGTTTCCTCTGCTCCTGGCGCTTGTTCCTGGGGAGCAGAGCCCGACCCCCCTGGCTCCAAGCTCCTTTCAGGCAGTTCAGAGATCAGAAGGTCTCCCCTCAGCTCCTGTTCTCCAGCTGAACCCCCAGCTCCCTCAGCCGCTCCCATCACACTTGTGCTCCAGCCCCTCACCAGCTCCGTTCCCTTCTCTCAACTCGCTCCAGCACCTCAAGGGCTTTCTTGTCGTGAGGGGCCCAAAACTGAACACAGGATTTGAAGTGGGGCCTCCCCAGTGCTGAGAACAAGAGGACAATCACTTCTCTCGTCCTGCTGGCCACACCAGTGCTGGTACCAGCCAGGATGCTGGTGGCCTTTTTGGCCACCTGGGCACACACTGGGAGTGTATCTCCCTGCGAGAGAGCCAGGATCCCCCAGCCTGGAGTCTGGAGCCTTTGCAAGTTCTCAGATGCAAAATTAAACATTTTCTTCACTTATTTTTTTCAGAAGGAGGGATTACACTCTCAGCTGTCTGAGACAGGGATGCCAGGTGCCTGTGGAGGATTTTAGTGGCATTGGCTGAACTGGCCTGACTCCATAACAGAGATGTGAACTTTTTCACAGGCAGAATGCACAACCCATCAGGAAAACACACATAAAATCAAGTGACACATCATCTCAGTAAAAGGAGGATGGTTAGAAACAACCCCCTTGCATGACCTGTAATCTTAGAGCAATAAAACTTGAAAATAAAAGGCAGCCAGCGATCGCCGCCTGAGCAGAAGCAGGGGGTGAGGACACAGGGCGAGGCTGGGGCGGCAGCATCAGGCTCACAACTGAATTTCTGCACCACTATCAGTTTAAATCAGGCTGCTGGTAACATTTGCTTGGGGAACCGCTCCCTGACCCACGGCAGGAGGGCAAGAGGGTGCAGGGTGACTGGGGGACACAGCTCAGCGCGGCTGCACCGCCAGGGGCTGTGGCAACGGCCCCGTGCCCAGACCATGGAGCGGGCTCACAGCACCCAAGACCTCGCTGCAACTACTGACCGACTGCTGGCCTGCAAACTTACAGCTAGAAAGCAATAAAACACACTCTGAAGACTGCTGGGAAGCCACCAGGATTAGACAAAAAAAAAAATCCCAACCTAAAATCAAATAGTAAAACCACTGCCATTTCATCAGGGAGAGGGGAAAAATAATCCAGCTTTCCTCTGCTCAGCTGGATCCAAAATAGAACAGATATTGGGTGAAAAGATCCAGATGCCAAAGCTCAGGATCTTTTCACCCAACATCTGTTCTATTTTGGATCCAGCCTGTTAGGTGAATGCAGGTAACTGGGCAGCAGCAATGACACTGAGCTGGGACACTGAAGGTCCCTGAGGAATCGCTCCAAAGGCTGCTGGAGTGGCCCCCAGCCCCGAGGTGCTGCACAGTTCATGTACCGCAGGGGACCAGGTTCAACCCAGCAGCTTTGCTCTGTGTTTCTGCTGGGCAGGAGCGCAGTGTGGCCGGGAGGTGAGGTGGGGATGATGAGCACACCCTGTCTGCCAGGGCTGGGAAGGAAAGGAACAGGTCAGTGACAGCACGGGGACACTGCTGGAGGGATGGAGAGGAGCAGACAGCCTTTTCCCACCCCTCCTGCACCACTTCATCTCCTCACTCCATGGCGTGCGGTTGGGCGGTGGAGGTCAGTGGTGCGGTGCTGGAGCAGGAGGATGCTCATCCCTCCCCCAGCATCATGCCGGGGTGATGGACCCAGCTGAGGGTGCCAGGGTCCTCGCCGAGCCCAGCTGGGCCCACACACAGCACAGCCACAGCTGCTCAGCTCCCAGCTACATTGGGGTTGTGTCCATTCCTGCCCAGCAAGCCCTGAGCCAAGGCAGCTGTTAATTAGTCGCTTGGAGTAATAAGCAAAGCGACTCCCCAGGAGCTGCTGTGGTGAGCGGTACCTGTCGGGCTGCCAGCCCAGGGTGGCTGCGTGCGGGGAGGTGGGGAGGCCAACCAGCCACTCACCCTGTGCCCCAAAGCACAAAGGTGGTTTGGTAAGGAGGAAAGATCTCCTGAGCCTGGGACCATCTGTTAGTCCTGGTCTCTATCTGAGACACCAGCAATGTGCAAATTAAGATGAACAGGCTGCGAACTCGGCGTTGCAGGTAAAGCCAGCACGGTGGAGAGGAGCACGGCACAGCCGGGGAACCGGCACCAGCTTCCCCCACGCCAGCTCCTGCCCAGGCGCGCTGGGACGGGGGCGAGCGGCGCCAGGGCCGAGCAGCGCTGGAGCACGGGGGACGCGGTCACAGGAAGTGAAGAAGGACGCTGCCATGGTGGAAACGCTGCAGAAGAAGGCACCTGATACCACGTCAGGGAACAACCCTCCACCGGCAGCTTGCAAGCTAAAAATTCTCTTGCATGTATTTCAAGGTTTCAGGGCGTTTTTGCTCCTGGGCAAATGCCCATGGAGGGTGGCTGGGAGATGCTTTTTCTGCAGGTTTTTAATATGCCCCGGGGAACTGGGGGCCGGGCTGTTCCCCTGAAGCTGCAGCTGAATTGTGCGGAGGGGCTCAGCCACCCGCTTGCTTTTTGTTAACAGCTCAGCAAGGTGACCTGGGCTGCGCAGACGGCCCCTGAACACGCACAACCAGAACCCAAGCTCTAGGTGGAGAGGCCCCTTCCCTCTGGGCTCCATCCCAAGTGTGGACACGGCAGGTCCCATCCCCAGCCCTTCGCTGGGCAAATCCTTGCATGCACCCAGGGCAGGAGGCCTGACAGCTGCCAACAGGCTTGTCCTGTGCTCGAATGCTTGTGCAATGCCAGGAAAAGGTGTTTGTAGCAGCACTGGCCAAGCCCCGGTGTCCGTACAGCCCTCCAAAAGCCTGTTTTGGGGATACCACAGCGGCGTGAGATGAGAGCTGAGGTCTCAGACCAGTCCCAGGGGCTCCATCTGCCTCCCCAGGGGCGATCGGCTGCTCCCTGATCACTGCACAGAGAACAGAGGGTCACTTTAGTCGGATGATTTCACCGAACTTTGGTTATATCTGCAATACAAATCCTAATACCACTGTGTTTGTAGGCCCATAAAAGGCTTCCCTGGGGGGAGATAAGAATTGAAGACAACTGGTCTTAATGATGCTAGAGAGATTTATGGGATCACCTTAAAAGGATTTATTGGAGGGCTTTTAAAATGAGCAAATAATTAGTAGATTTATCTGCTTTTAGCTGCCTTGCTGTTTTATAGCCTCAGCAAAATCACTTTCTAGGGTTTTTAATAAAGTACGTTTCTGCCCTATTTCCCGGGGTCCAACCCAGTGTCACCTGCCCTGGGCACCATGAGTGGGGAAAAGCAGCTGTGTGGGAGCTGGAAGGCAGGGCTGGGAGGGTCACCCTTATTTTTAGGGATAAATCATACAGAAAAGGAGCAGAAAAGGAGGAACAAGTCAGCGAAAGCAGCTGGTGAAAGGCAAGGCTCTGAAAAATTAATGTACAAGCCTGGCAAAGCCTAAAGCCCTGGAGAGAGTAACACGGGGCAGCAACTCCTCGAGTCCCGGCAAGGGAATGGGCTCCAGCACCCTCTCCATGGTTGTACTTGGTTTCAAAGATCCAGGGAAGAAAATCAGCTAAAAATGACGGTCTGTAGGTCAGGCAGGCTGAGGAGGCAGCGCTTTTCCAGAGAGGGCAGCACATCCAGTTCTGTGAGCACGCGGGTCTCAGCGTTAGCAATGCCAGCTCCCACGGGGACCGTGTCCCCAAGAGACCCCGTCCCGGGGTCAGCTGCCCCCTGCCAGCCCCATGGGCAGCACCACGCTGGCAGCCCCCCAAGTGCCAGAACAGCCCCTGCACCCCTTCCAGGCCACAGCTCCCCATGGCCCCTCTGACCCCCTGGCAGTGGGGCCTCCAGTGCAGCTGCCACACGGACCCCACACACCCCTCTGCAGCCCCTGTATGGTCCTTGTGTCACGACCCAGCTGCGCTGACCCAGCGTTTTTGTTCCCGAGTGAGAAGCCTGCACACTCGTAACGTTATTCAACTGAAATGAGCCCCACCTGGGTGAGACGTGAGCTGCAAAGGGCCCGACTCTCCACCCCCTGGGGAATTGGGGTCCCACACCCCGGGGCTGGTGGGTCATTAGCTCGTGGGTCATCATGCAGCGGTGGAGGGGCAGATGTATTGCCAAGCTCACAGCGACTGAGCAGAAGCTGTGCCGGAGCCGCACGTCCGTCCCTCGCATGGGAAGAGCCCACCAGGAACCCCCTGGGCACATCGGGGAGAGCAGCCCCTGGGAGAAGTGGTGACACAAAGCTATTAGCAGGGAGGAAACTGGTAATTAATAACCCAGAAAAGGGGCTACCGGGGAATATAATTCGTTGTGGGAAAAGCCAAATCCAGAGCAGTTTGTGTCAGAAGGAGCCGGCCCCGAGCAGGGTCACACTGCTCCAGCCCGCCAGCCCCAAACGGGACGTTCATTCCTGGCCACAGCCCTTCCCGGGAGCCGATGGCACCAGCCCATGGCCCGGAACAGCCCCACGGTGTGACTCGTGGGGGGAATCTGGGGATTTTCCTGAGGTTTAGGGCTCCCAGAGGAGCACGTACAGCAACAGCAACGGAGCCATGACCCCGGAGCCATGTGGGGGGCGCACTGAGGGGAGAAGCCACGCGCTGCCCCAGCTCCGCGGCCGCAGATGCTGCAAAAGTGCAGCCAGGCTCCTCACAAAAAACCCCTCCATTTCTCATCTCTTCAGCTGTTCAGTGAGGGGAAACCTTACTTCCAGGGCCAGGCTGCCCTTCAGTTTGTTTTACTTAAGCATGAACAGTATTGAAGTCTCCAACAAAATTCCACAACCTCCTTACATTACAGCGTATCGTGTGAACTAATATATATACTAACAGCATCAATAAACTGTCGTACTATAGAGACTGATTGATAACTAGGTAGGGAAGGGGATTTTCTCAACAGCCCCTGCCTGTGGCGCCCAGAAACCATCGCTTTTCCCCCAGATGGTCCAGGCCCCAGCAGAGCTGATTTCTCCCAGCACGGATCATCCAGCGCGTGGATCCTGCTGGCAAAGGGCGGCTGAAAAGAAAATAGTCCCAGAGTTCACGGGGTCTGTGAGAAGAGTTGGAGGCTGGAGCTGCACATGCTGCGTCGTTAGTGGCTTTCGCTGCTAATTGGGCACAGGCTGCCAATCTGGACTTATTCCAGCGGAAAAAGGAATCTCTTCCCTGCTTTTTTTCCCTGAGAAGTCAAAGGTTAGACACCTCTAAAGCCTGTACAACTACTTAAAGCTCTTGACATTGTTGCACTTAAAAGCCTTGCCGTGCTGCGATTCTGCAGTTCATTAGGAGGCAGAAAAAACCCTCTGCTGTCAGGATAAACCCAGCCCAGTGAGCCCCTGTCCCACCGCTTCGCTTCCTCTCGTCGTGAAATTCCTTCGGGCTTAAAAATTCCCAGAGGAGAAGAGTTTGTGGGTCCTGCTCCTGCTCCACCCTGTGCTGCCAGACCCAGCCCAGGCCAAAGTTGGGCTGAGATGATCTGTCTGTCTTAACGGCATATGGGGCACCCTTTGAGCTTCTTAATCAATGTCCCTGACTTCTTCTGGAAAGTGGGAGATGCGGCTTCGACAGCCAACCCATCCTTGGGTTTACTAAGCAAAATCTTACTTGATAAAATTCTTCCAGGCCAGCAGTACCTCAATTTTTCCCGTTATTTTCCACGGACGGTAAGACTGTAAATCGTATGAGTCTCTAGAAACAGTAATGCAAACAGGTCAATGAGAGAAGCACCATCATTTCGAAGAGGTTGGTGCAAAAACAAGTTGCCCTATTCTTAGTGCGGGTG
>VWYH01000773.1:242629-332688 GCA_013399365.1 Pampusana beccarii | reverse complement strand
GAGCCCCTGTCCCACCGCTTCGCTTCCTCTCGTCGTGAAATTCCTTCGGGCTTAAAAATTCCCAGAGGAGAAGAGTTTGTGGGTCCTGCTCCTGCTCCACCCTGTGCTGCCAGACCCAGCCCAGGCCAAAGTTGGGCTGAGATGATCTGTCTGTCTTAACGGCATATGGGGCACCCTTTGAGCTTCTTAATCAATGTCCCTGACTTCTTCTGGAAAGTGGGAGATGCGGCTTCGACAGCCAACCCATCCTTGGGTTTACTAAGCAAAATCTTACTTGATAAAATTCTTCCAGGCCAGCAGTACCTCAATTTTTCCCGTTATTTTCCACGGACGGTAAGACTGTAAATCGTATGAGTCTCTAGAAACAGTAATGCAAACAGGTCAATGAGAGAAGCACCATCATTTCGAAGAGGTTGGTGCAAAAACAAGTTGCCCTATTCTTAGTGCGGGTGATAAATGAGCGACGCAAAGTTTCAAACCCTCGTCAAACTCCATGAAATAATGAGCGGCTATTGCAACCTTCCCACCAGAGAGCTGTGAGCGTTGCTTGGCTGAAGACGAGGCTCCTGAGTGCCAATGCTCACAGAGAGACACAGCTCAGCCCCTCGGGGACGGGGGTCCTGCCGCTGGGTTTTGGCACATGCTCCCACCCCGGAGCACACGGCAGGGCCAGGGCAGCATCTCCATCCCCGGCAGCTGCTGAGAAGCTTGTGGAGACACCAGGAGTGGGACTGCAACATCAGGGACCCGCAGAGCTGGGGACCGTCCCCCGCAAGCTGCTGACAGGCACAGAGACCCCTGGGGACACGAGGGGACCCGAGAGCCCCCATGGCCAATGGGGACAGCAAACCCGCTGAGCCGTCATCTCACTGGGAAGCCCGTCTAGAGCCCGAGCACCCTCCTACGGGCACAGGAGCTGCTGGGAAAACAGATGCTGATGCGTCTTGGCCATACTGTGGGAATCAGCCTCGCTGGGTCCGTGCTTTTTATATGCAGCACTGGAGATAAGAAACCCAGGGCTCTGTGGGAAAGAGGAAGACCTTATCTCCCATCCCAAGCTGCTTCTCCTGCCACAGCCTTGTTGTTTTTTGGTTTGTTTTTTTTTTTTTTTTTCTACTGGTCCCTGAAGCTATAAGACATGATATGTTGTTTTTTTTTTTTTTTCATGCTGCTGTTCTGTGCCTCAGCCTCTGCGCAACCCTTCTGGAAGCACCACCGAGCCCCTGAGTGCCTGGAACGTGCCAAGAGATTTATGTTATCACCAGGATAAACCTACGGGCACGTTCCCAGGTCCTTCGGAAGCACGGCAGATGCCACAGTCTGCTGGCAGGAGCTCTGTGCCCAGGGCAGTCCCCAGCCTGTGGGCATCGGAGACAAGGTCAGGTAACAGTTGTCCTGAAACAAGAGATTTTGGAGCAGCAAACTCATTGGTGGGTAAGGACCAGACTATGCGCCAAACTATTAAGACTAGAGATATTGAAGTCCCAGACAAAAAGGACTAACAGCTCATGAGTTGCAGGTGCACTTCCAAAAACAGCTACAAAAAGGGACGGCTCCAAAGTCTGCAGGCACCTCTGTAAGAAGCTTCGCCCATCCTTCCAGCCCTCCAGCTCCCTACACAAGCCTGGAAATGTGGACGCTACTGTTGGATTTCCAATAAAAACACAACTATTGACTTCCTTCACTTTCGTGGCTGCTGAACACTTCATGTAATAGCTGTAGCATGGGCTGGAAATCGATTGCATTAGACAGTTTAATAGAGAACATATTGGCGTTTTAGTGTTACAGCCAAGACTCTCACAAATCAGGACCAAAAGTCAGACTCTGAATCTCAGCTCACATTCTGAGTAACACCCTTATTGCACCAGAACTGCAGCTCTAACTCTTTCTGGTCCCCAAACTGCGATCAACCCAGTTTGCTGTTATTCATCAAGTTCATGATCTGCCTCATGGAAGCGTCAGGAGCCCGGGCTGAGGCTGGGAACACTGCTGCACCGGGCTCAGTGCAAACAACAGACAGAAGGAAGGGTTCAGGCCACGGGGACACCTCACACGGGCACCCGAGCACAGGTGCTGTGACCATGGAGCTCCTGCCCAGCAGTGGAAACCATCTTCTTCGGTAAAGCCTCGAGGGACCAAAAGTGCTTTAAAAACATCAGTTTGGGGCCCCTCATTTTGGATAGCCTCATGTGGAAGCCTTGCCCAAACCCCAGCGCTGGATGTTACATCTCGGTGATGCAGGTGCTGAGCCCGGTGGCGGTGATGCCCGCGGCCCAGGGCCGATGTCACCGGCTCCTGGTGCTGAGGATGCTCCAGGGCAGAGCCCTGTGACAGCCCCAGCCCCGGCAGGGCCCGGCGGGCAGGGGAGGAACAAACCCGAGAGCAGAGCATTGCCGTGGGGCCTGCGGGAACGGAGGATTTCAGCCCCACATCTTCAGCCGCCCAGCAAAGGGGCCCCGCAGGATTCGGCTCCCAAGCCGGGATTCGGCAGGAGGTGGGACCTGGGCTTCGCCGTGCCCGGATCCCCACCGAGCAACCCCTCTAACATCTCATGGGCAACCGAGCACGAGCAGAGCCCAGCGGTACCAGCAGCACCTCCAGCCTCCCGGCAGCCCCTGTTTTGGCCCGTCCATCAGCGAGATGCTGGTGATGGAGACATCGTGGCATGGATCTGGCCTCTACCGACAGCGACCGGGATGGAGCTGCCAGGGAAGGAGGGGGATGACAAGAAAATGCCCTGACCCAGGCGAGTAGAGGAGAAGGGATTAAAGGGAGGGATTAGCAGGGAGAAAACTGAAGGTGGTCCCCAGTGAGAAAGAAAGAGGCAGCGGAGCCGGCTCTGCCCGGCCGCCCCTCCTGCCCCCGCCCCGGCTCCCAGCAGCGCGGCAGCTCCTTTGTGTCTCCTGTGACCCGGGGATTATGAGTGTGGGAACGGGGCTGTGCGGGTACCCTGCGCTGCCGCGGCCTGGGGCGCTCACAAAGGCGAGGGCAGGTCTGGGGGAAAGGAACGGCGGTGAGAAATGGCTCCTGCTGCGGCTCTGCGCCGGGAGGCTGGAGGGCTGGGGAGGTCGCTCTGCCCTCCTGCCCGCCCCGCGCTTGCATCTCGGTTGGAAGCACACCATGGTGCTGCCACGGCCAAAAGCAGAGCTGGCACATGAAGATGTTGCCCAGCACACCGTGGTGACACCGGTCACCTCCCATCGCCCCCGCTGGCGCAGCCCCTCGCATGTGGTGTGGGACCGTCCTGTGGCAGCTGGGACGTGCTGCAAATGAGAAAACCTGGTAAATCAGAGAGCACAGAGTCCAGTCCCGGCGGGAGCTTCGTTAACAACCAGACTGGTGCACCGGTGAGATGGCTGATGATGCTCTTCACCGCAGTGGTGATGCTCAGCCTGGGTGAGTCCCACTGTGGGTGTTCCATCCTCATCCACCTGGCTCTGGAAATCTTGAAGACACAGAACGTCCTCCCAGACTCTCCATCTCTTTCTGCCCCTCTCTCCAGGCCAAGGATCTGTGGTAGGAGCCGGGTCCTGCTGGTTGCACATCCAGCTGGTGGCCTGGGGAATCGCCCATGGCCTGACACAGCGCGGCCACGGGCACCGCAGCAGGGTTGGCAGGAGCATTGGCTCCCAGAGTGTGTCAGAAAGGCCAGCCCATGATTAACGACTAATTAGGAAATGTCTGTCATGATTATTATCCTGGTAAGGAAAGCTCCTTACCTTAGGGGAAAAAATGGATGTTGGCTCCAACAGTCCCCAAATGGAACAGCCCACTGTGGGAAACTCCAGACTTTTATAAAAACAAATAGTCTCGGGTTTGCGTATGAGTTTTTATTTTTAAGTAAGCCAAAGCCAACCGAATGACTTTTCATATTGCTCTGTAACCTGGGGCTTTGTCAGGCCTGGCAGGCACATCATGTGGGGCTCCTCCTCACAGCACAGCAACAGCCAAAACCCACCACAGACCTTCCATTAGAACAATAAAATGAAGCATAAAGCCACTGAAGGGGACTAGCGCCATTTCATCAGGCGAGCTTTATTAATCCTTTTTGATATCGATTTACGTCAAACCTGATGGCACAGGCAATGCCAGCATTGGATTCAATGACCTAACTGGAGAGTCAGATATTTGATTTAGTATTGCAATTAAATGGGATCATTTTTTATCATTGCTAAGGTATATTCAGAATAGATACAGTGGTTGAGAAGTAAAATTTTAAATATATCAAAATTTGCCTAGAAAGACATTCCCAAGCAATACAATCTCTCTAATAAACAGGTATCATTCTAGTTCAGCTCTAAAGCCATTAGCCCACGTACTTCTCCTTAGGCTTTCCAGTAACTCCCATTAACTTCAGGAGCTCGGCTCAGAGGATTAGGAAATAGATTAGCTAAAGTCTGCAAAATGGAAAGTGCTCCGTAACTGAGCCGCGCTGTGACAGGGATGACCACAGAGATGCTTCTCTGGGGATCAGTGAGACTTGTCCAGTTATATCGACAAGTATTTTCCAGCTACGACATCAACTAAATACTTCATTTTTTCAAGAAATCAGTGAGCACAGACATAGCCACGCAACCAGAAATTCAAGAAATTAGTCTTGCCCTGAGTTTAGTACATTAAGAAACCAAGAAAATGTGCCGTGCACATGCAGTTTGAAAGCATGTAGAGCAAACAGGGTTTGGGGCACCACGGTGTCCCCCACAACCGCGAGGTGCCTTGGTGGGTCACGGCCCCGCGCCAGCCCCCGGGCAGGACAGCTCGGGTCCCCGTGCTCGGGGATGATCTGGTTTAGCACTTGCAGAGGCTGAGCTCAATTTTTCCTTTCTCCACACTGGGAGGGACATCAAGCCCGGACTTGTGTCAGGCTCTCAGCAAGGGCTTCTCCAGCTCATTAAGTGCATAGCTAGAAGTAATCCGAACAAAAATACTGAGTGGTGAGGACGGAGCACAAGACTGTTTCCCCATTTCTAAAAATCCCTGGATTTTCTTTTACGGCAGCAACCCCACATAAAGCACCTTCCCCAAAGAAAGGCGTAAAAGTGCATCTGACACCCGCACCACGGGTCCTCACGGCAGAGACGCTGTGCGGCCACATCCCAGCCCCACTTGGGTGCCACTGTCCCCAACACACCAGGTTGCCCATGGCTGGCAGTGAACCCACGGCCTCGGCCCGCCACGGCCCTCAGGTCCCTTAGGAGAGTTAAGGTGATGCTGATTCAGAAACCACGAGCTCTCTGTTTACTTCATCTCATATATGGTGACTAATTCCATCGTTTGAAGAGCGACGACGATGAAAACAAGTGGAACGACCAGGAAGGAAATTAAAAATAGCCCTCCTGTGGCACTGTGTCAAGTGTTCATGTTTAGATTTTAATTTTATTTTTTTTTATTCTAAGCTTCTTTGATAAAATATTTTCCCATGCCGAACACACTTGGAACGTCCCCTCCATCACGGCATTCCTGACGGATGAGCCAGGCTGTCGCGGACCCTATGCCAGAGCTGTATTCCCTCTGCTCCGCGATTCTCACTCCCACATCCACACCTTTGGGACTTGGAAGTCATTAATCAACACGCCCCAGCCAGGACGGTACCTCTGGAGGCAGAAACACCATCTCGGACACAGTACGGGAAGGAAACCCTGACTTTGACAGCCGGCACGAGACCAGGACCACATCGCTGCTTGGACCCTGTGTGGCAGCACGTAAGATTTTCAGCAGGGAGATTTTTCAGCTATGAGACTCAGTGATCTGGGTAGCAAGCGGATGTTTCGCTGTCCCGCTGGCTCTCGTGCATGGATAGAAACTCAGCAGAGACCTGAGCTCCATCTCAGCCATCTCCATCAGGCTGGAGATGTCGACCGCCGGCTCGGCGCCGCGGCTCCGCTCGTGCTCGGTGAAGGGAACGGGGCGGTTGTCTCACCCAACGCAGGCGCTGCTTGGGGCTAAAGCAAATCCTGCCCCCGATGTCGCGGGGTGTCAGAGGACATCCCACCCAGAGCCCCCCGCTGGGAACCCTCACCATAAAACCTCCCTAATATTGCCAAATTCAGCATTTCTTGGGGACATCTGAAATAAAAAAATAGTCTGGTTTCAATGTCTTTGAACCATTTTTTTTTTTCTTTAACTTGCAAATCAAAATTACATTTTTAATTTGCCTTTCTTATCACTACCTTTTTGGAGTTCATTTAATTTTTTTTTCCTTTTTCCCTTTCAGACACCTCACTGCAGGCGTGGGTTCCAAGAGCGAGCTGCCAAGGTCTCATCATGTAAAATTACCGAGTTGCAAAAATAGGAAACGCCTCTGTCCCCAGGCTCCCACCACTCACTTATCACCTGTATGGGTAACACAAGCATCTGCAGTCTCTCTGTTTAGGGGGATGCATTAAAATCTCATTTGTTAAAAACTGTTAAAAGAAATCCAAGGGCGGAGGGAATCCTGAAAACAGCATTTAAAAGGAAAAATGGATGTCGAGATGTTTTGGTTCTTTCTGTGGAGGCACAGGGATGTGACTGTGGTATCGATAATAAACTGAACAATTGTCATAGCAGCTGCTCTGCTGTACGCCTGTGCAGAGACAATGGCATGCTGCAGAGCGAAGACGCTCGGCTCCAGGGGGTTGGGAAGATGCCACGTGCATCAAAAGTAACTTAAATTTTCTCTGATGTGGTAGGCAGGGAAGCGGTGATCTGTGACTTCTGGGAAGAAGGAGGTTTCATGGATCAGTTACCAAAAACCTAGAAAACTGCCCACCCAAAGTAGTGGGGAAAGCCCATACTCATAAGTACCTTTAAAATCCTTCCTGCAGCAGGTACAGCCCGTGGGACTGCAGGCAGTGGTGAGCAGCTTGGGGATGCTCATCCAGAGGCCAAGATCAGCCACTTCCGATTAAACATCTACAACGGAGCCAGCTGCCCGGATGCTTCCGCCGGTGGCCCCAGGCTGGCTGGTTGGGTTGAGGTGACCTTTGCCCACACGTCAACCCCTCACATCTTGCTTTGCAGTGGGGAAGGATGAGTAACTCCTCACCCATCTGTGGGGACTACGGTGGGTCTGTGGATTCCCTGACGGGGGCTATGGGAACAGAGATTGGCCTTGAAGATATTAAGGTGTACCCGCAAGAAAGAAGGGAGTAAAGAGTAACATTGACGATAGCAAAAATAGCCAATGATATGTTGCTATTGCAGCCTGTAACCAATAGCAAAAAGACACGTGAGCTGGAAAAGACCACATAAAAAAGCATTTGTGGCAATAAATGGAGACTGCGGTTTGTACTTAAGAACTTGGTCTACGTCGTTTGTCCGTCTCAACCGCGACACCCATCAATCCTACAGGATTACTATTGGAACAGCACATCATCAGTAGGGCAAAACTAACCTGTCTGACGACGGTCTAATCACAGCTCACGTTCGCTATTAGTGGGTGAACAATCGATGCTCGGTGAATTCTGCTTCACAATGATAGGAAGGGCCGACATCGAAGGATCAAAAAGCAGCATCACTATGGACGCTCGGCCGCCAGAAGCCAGTTCTTCCTGTGGTGACTTTTCTAACACCTCCTGCTTAAAACCAAAAAAGCCAGAAGGATCGTGAAGCCCCGCTTTCACAGTCTGTCACAGGTAGTGGAGAGAAATGTTTTGAGTCCCTGCTCTGCTTTAGCTTCCCAGGAGGGACCTTCTGTCCCCCAGGGCTGCAGAGGAACCTGAACAACCCACTCTGATGGAGACATCTCCACCATGGATGGCTGAAGCTCAGTCAGGAGATCTGGCTCTCTTGGGCACGCTGCTGCTCTCTTACTCCATGTTCTTCAACCACAAGACCGGTTTCCACCCACCAACGTTGCCCCCCATGTCTGGGCACAGGCTGCTTTCACCACTGATTCACAAAGAATCCATCTTGATGGTCCTTCCACCCAAGAGGCACTTTGGTGTGATGGAGCGATGGCCCTTGGGGCCCTGAAGAAAGAGTCTCCCTTTAAGGAGAAAGGCAAAGCACTTTGTGCAGAGCTCTGGGCTTGTTTTGTCATGGGACACATTACCCTGAACCCAAAAGAGGAAGGAAAGAGGGGGGGAGCTTTTGCCTTTCTGGTGGGAACAGCATTTGAGCTAACTTTGTTTCCCTTGGGGAAAGGCACCAAAATAACAGAGGAAGGGGGGTGTAGTGGGGGGGGGGGGGGATGAAGCTAAAAAGGCTACGTAATCTGCCTGGGAAAAAACGTGCTCCCACCAGCGCTCGTGAGCCCGTCCATCTGCCCGGCTTGCCAGGCTGGGGGGGAGCGGAGCGCTGCCTGCACGCTGCCCGCACGCTGCCCGTACGTGGCCCACACACTGCCCGCACGCTGCCTGCACCCTGGGGATGCCCCTCCTGTGGGCCCAGCCCCAGCTGATGGCTGCGGAGGGACCTGGCTGAGGTTCTGCAGGGCCATGGGCTCCATGTGCCCCGTCCGGGGCTCTCCGAATGGTGCCGTGCAGAGGGATGAGCTCTCACTGGGAAAATAGGGCTCTGGAGAAGTTCCTTGCTCCAAGCGCCCCACACACGGGGCTGGGACCGGCCTGTGATCCGGCCTCCCCACCACCCAGATCTCCCCCTCCTGCCCTGCCCACACGTAATGTTTTTTTTCCACAGTGTGTTTGAAGACACAGCAAACAGGTGCCCCGCAGGTCCCTTAGGTGGGGAGGTGGGCCCCCACCACCATCCCAATAGCCTTCACCTTCTAGATCTGTTTGCTTTTTTTAATACTAGTATTTCAGTAAAACACTTTATTGAGTATCTTCCTAAGTACTCAGTGGAACAAATAACAATAACGGCAATGCACAGAAACACAGAAGCACGGAAACGAACAGCTTCTCCCTGCCTTTGCACTGCAGGAAGCCCAGGAAAGCCGTCTTCGTGAATTTAGGCTGGAGGGTGCTCCCAAACCCACGGACCAGCTCATGTCTGACATCTGTCCTCCTCTTCAAGACTGAAATAAAACATACACAAAGAAACTAGTGATAGCCAGACTCTGTAGCCCTCTCATTTTCTGTCTCATGAGAGAAATGAGGGACTAGAAGCGTTTTAGTGACTTCTGGCTGTTTCTCCAGTGGCTTCTCTTGCCCGAATAGTGAATGATTTGCATCTCTCAGCAGATGCATTCCTAATTATGTCATCAGAGGGCACAGGAGACCCGGGACAGAAGACGACCTGCAGATCTCCAGAGCACAGGGCACATGTAAGATGCCACCTGATTGGGACAGGCGGAAGGGTCTTGTCCTCCACTACCTTGGCAGGAGGTTTTGGTGTCTGTCCATCCAAAAACCTGGCACAGCACATTTCAACCACATCTGCTTACGCACATTTGGAAGCTCAGCCCCGTATCACGTGTGTCCTCCCGTTATCCAGCAGATCACTTAGATGGACAGGAGAGGGGACACGGGACTGGGTCGTGTGGCTGCTCTTCACCATCCCTGGTGCCTGCTTTGTATCACAGCCTTATCGGCTGGGCACTTACACATTCATTTTTAATGAACCAAACCAAGTTTCTTTCTGGGTATTAAATTAGGATCCAGCATTTCGCCACAGGCTTTGGATGAATGGCCCATTAGAGTTTTTGATTTTCACCTTTGATGAAGTCCTTAAGTGGCCATTTCAATAATGTTTCCCTGAAAAGCAAATAGAGTATTTCTCTAGTTGCTGTATTTTGCATGCGTGTGTGCATGAGCTCGTTGACTTTCGTTCCACCTCCCTCACATTCTGCAGCCTAGGCTGTAATTACAGGACTCTCTGTCTGTGCAGGCATTGCAGTTACAACCTGCAAACAATGCAGCTGTGTTTCAGCACCTAAATGGGGGAAAAAAAACCCTCTGATTTTTGGAGGTGCTGAGAGGCAGCAGGAGAGACCGAGTCCAGACTTGCAGATGGGAAGGAAAACTGAGCTGAGCGCTGCGAAGCCCTTGGAGTGCTTTGTTTCTGACCCGCGCTCGGCTGCAAAGCCCGGCCTGGGGAGGCTCAGCCCAGGCCTGGCCGTGGGTGCAGCCGCCTCTCCCATCACCCCCGCCCTGCTCCCCTTCCTCCCGGGCCCTTTCCCAGGCCCTGGCACCGCATTCTCTTGCAAAGCCTCGTCACTACCAGCGGCGGAGGTGACCGGGCTGGCAGTGACAAGTGACAAAGGAGAAGCAAGGCCAGCGACCGGGCACTACCGCGGCACATTGTCCTTGTTCCTTGCCCTGTGTATCGCACCCCGTGGGACACCCACGGCTCACACTGCATGTCCTCATCCCGCTGCCGCCAGCTGCCGGCTCCTCTGCCTCCGTCTGCTATGAAGATGAACACTTCACTCTCACATGCGGAGAGAAGCAAGTATACTGGTGTTGAACTGGGGACAGACCGAGGACGGCTGGCACAAGTCCCTGCTTTGTGCCTTGCTGTGCAAGCCCAGCACTGCAGCCCTAATTAAGATGTTGTTAAAAATTCAGACCAATTTGGATGCAGGCAGGGCCGTGGGGGTCACGCTGTGCACCAAGCTGTCCTTGCACTGCTCCACAGGCCTGTGGAGATGGAGAAAGCCGGAGCCGAGTCCCGTTTCCTTCCCGGGGACACGGATCTGGCCGGCTCAGGGATGCAGAGCCACCATCAGCACGAAGGGAGAGGGAAGGGACAGGGAATCACCCTCCTGCGTCGGGCTTGGAAAGCAGCGCAGATGGCTTGGCCATGGTGCTCAGTCCTGTGCTTGCAGTGGCTGTGCTGGCACGTCCCTGGCTTTGGCACATCCCTGGCTTTGGCACATCCCTGGGTCTAGCACGTCCCTGGCTCTGGCACATCCCTGGCTCTGTCATGCTGCATACACTGTCACCGCTGCCCCGAGGTCCCCCCCGCTGCACAGCGCTGTGCTCTGATAAAGAGTTAAGGCGCTCTCAGAGGCGGTTCTGTGAGAACATTTCTCAGAGGGCAGTGCACTTTTATTCGAAATAATTTTCCATTCCATTTATATCTATATAATAGGAGGTGGCTCTGGGGTCCGAGTTTTCCACAGCCCCAGACCTCATTTCCCTGCCTGGGCTTGACCCCTGCTCAGCTTCCCCAAGAATAACAGAGAAAAGTTCAACGGGAGAGAAAGAGCCACGGGGCTGAGCTCCCGCTGCTGCTTCCCAATGCTGTGGGCATGCAATTAGGCTAATTTTGTTAATAGAAGATATTATATAGAGAGAATATATACATTTTAATGCATATATTTTATACATTTTATATATAACAGAATCTATACATGTATATGGGAAAAGTCCTGGAAAGAAATGCACCTGGAAAGAGATTTCCAAATAAATCTGGCAACAGAGCAACTCATGACACTTGCTGCTGTCTTCTCTCGGTTCTACAGCAGTATATTGCTTGATAATAGAGATATTATGGTTTGGTACTTTGACAGCGCAGAAATTACTCTTTCTGCTAAAAATGTTTTGATTTTAAGAAATAGCTTCCATTAAAGTGTATTTGATTAAAAACATTTGAATGCATCTTGTTGGTTGCTTGCGTTGCTTGCAAGCGGGGGGCATCGATCTTTACCCGAAGCGCAGTTTCAAAGCTGATATCTGGTGAGAAATCTGCTTCACGGAGAAAACCCGGTTGAGAGGAAGCGTTTGGCTGAGCCCCACGGCCTCTCGCCCAGCGCTGGCACAGGCGGCCCAGCCCCGCTGCTGCTGCCCGAGGGGCTGTCACCTGTCACCCCTCACCTGTCACCCATCACCTGTCACCCATCACCTGTCACCTGTCTCCCCCGGTGCCCACGGACCCGGCCCAGGACGGGGCTCGTCCCACAGCGCTGGGCCCTGGGCTGTGACATCTCCTTGTCACACAGCTGCTGCCACCCCGTCCCCACAGCCCCAAACGCATCCAGGTTCTTCGTCTGGCAAACCCCGAGGGAACGCGGGTCCCCGTGCCGGGGTCTCCAGGGCCGTGCTCTCAGGGGTGTCCGCGGGGGCCACGTTTCGTTTTCACACCAACTGCCTTAGGAAGAGGTAGAAAATGTTTGTGTTTACATGTCAGAAAAACAACTAGTATGTAAAAATGCCCACTTAGGCAGATGAGCTCCCATTAAAATCCAGAGAGAGCAGCACCTAATTAAAACCTTGGCTGTTTTTTCCCGCAGCCTGGTGAATTCATCACTCTCAGCTGACAGAGGTTTAATCACGTTGGCTGTGTCTAGTGTGGGCCTTTGGAAACACCGGAGGTGATTTCCAGTTCCCCTGCAGCCCAAGCGGCTTTGGGAAGTCTCAGTTACCTAATTCTCCCCTTTCCTGCATCCTCCCAGGTGCTGGGCTCAGCCGAGCTCACGTGAGCGGCATCGGGTCCCAGGGTTGGGTACAGGATGGAAAGACCTTCCCTCAGAAACTGCTCAGGCAGGCACGTGTCACGCATGGGATATTTTTCAACTCCGCTCCCTCAGCAGGAGCTACAGCAGCTCACACGGCCGGGCAGCTCGGAGCAGTCACACTTGGTAAGCTGGTCGCACAGCCCATGAACAGCCACGTTCCCACCTCCCCATGTCCATCAGGATTTTCCTCCTCCCTGTACTGTGGCAGGAAGGAGTCGTTCCGGTGCTGCGCCTTCGTGAAACAGAGGCTCTTCATTTAATTTGTGAACTATTTGATGCCATTTTTAGCTTCTGCACCTGCCTCCTTCTCTGTTCAATACACATCTAGCGCAACATCATGGCTATCGAGCTATTCAGATACCAAACCTGCCAGTTAAATACAGAAACCCACAGTAGAGGTGATGCCTGAGTCTGTTTATGAGGCGCTGAAACAAAGACTGAGAGAGCAAATAAACTGCAAGGAATGAGTATGAAAAAACAGTGGCCAGAAATGGGGAAGAAGCAGCTCACGGATGCCTGGATGTGATGCTTTACAACCCGCTGGGATGGGGAGAACCCCTCTGCATCAGCCCAGCAGCTCCCGACAGCCCAGCATGGGCCATTCTTCTGGCTAAAATAGAAATAAAATATTGAGAATCCAAATATACAGAATTGAGAGTTTAACAAAACCGTCAGCCCCCCGGGAGTTTCCAGCATTAATACACCTGCTGGACTGTTCCTAAAAGAGACGGACCTGAAAGATGCACAAGACTCATCTACACCACGTTAGAACCAGAGACAGAAGGACAAGCTTTCTGAGAATTCCCAATAAGCTTCCCCAATAAGCTTATTTCCCAAATGAGCTTTCTGAGAAGCAAGAGAAGCGATAACATTTCAGTGTCAGGTCACAGCCAGTTTTTCACTTACAGCCTCAAAGGACCCCCAGCGCAGAATCACTCAATTTAAGCTGGACCAGAAACCGCTGAACATACAAATTCCTCACCAAGCTGATAACAGCATTTAAACCAGCCCTTACGGAGCTGTCTCGACCTTCCCTCGACTCCGCAGCAAGCTGGTTCCACGACAGTGTCACTTGGAGCCACCGGGCACTGCGGACACCGGCAGATGTGTCCCTGCAACTCTTCACCGCAAAGCTGCCAACACGTGCTGTGGCAGTGACACGCTGGCCCCACACGAACCATCCCGCCCTCCCCAAACAAGACTTTGGGGCTGGTTGCAGGTTCCTATCTGCAGCTGCCTGCTTCTGGAGCCACCGACCCCGCCAGCTCCGCAGGGCCTGCGCACCGACCCCGCCGCGGGCCGGACGTCACGGGGTGTTGAAGTGACACATTGAAGTGAAGTGACACACTGCCGTGTCTGCAAGAGTTCTGTACTTCAGAGTTTTCAGTAACTCCGCAAGATTCATGAAGTGGAAGCGAAAAACAACTCTCTTGCTGAGCACCGGGCACTCAGGAGCTCGTAAAGCCCACGGTGCCCGTAGCTGCCAACACTCTTGGCTCTGCTTTGGGCTTTGACTCCATCCCCAGGCAGGACACGGCTTTTCCACTCGGAGATGCCCGACTGGAGGTCAGCCCAGCCAGGTGTGCCCAAAAGTGTCCCCTGAGCCACGCTTGGTCCCCAGGGCAGGACGCCCGCGCCTGCAGCTCCCTGAGCAGCTCTGCAGCCAACGCAGGGGATGAACAAATTAGAGGCAGAATTATCACGTCACCCCGAATTGCTATAGCAGAAGGAAACGAGGAGCATCCCGACCCCACACCAGCTGCAGCTTCTTGGTTTCCTCAATCAAACCAGCTCAAACCCCTCCACGAACCCTGGCATTGCCAGGGCAGGGACGGCAGCCACGCACATTTCCCTTCTTCATGCCGGGGTTGTCAAGTTGGCAGGGGAATAACGAACGCTTCTCTGAACTTCCTAAATGTCAAGAAAATATTTACAGGGCCCACTTCTGCAGAGCACGCATGCCAGCCCAAAGGGCACACACGCACACTGCGCCGGGCGCTGCCTGGCATGCTTTTTGCTATGATTTTTTATTAAACATTTGCGGTTTTCCTGCTGAAAAACCCAGTGAAAGATGAATGCCAAAAAGTGACTCCTCTGGGGCTGAAACTGTCAGGGAGCCAGGACATGGGGAAATACAGAGCCTGCGCGCCCGCTCCTTCCCTAATGGATCTTACAGCCAGAGAAATAAGACCCGGCCTGGCCAGGACTGCAGCACATTTAGGGGGGAAATCTGCATTACTGCTGACCGCGCTCCGGAGACACAGAGAACGCTTCAAGCCCACACTCATGAACACTTCACCAGCAAATAAATTCATACAAAAACATTTCCCATGTATGTAATAATTTAAAAATTATTCTTTGCTTTAAAACGGGATTGCCATGGTCGCTAGTTCTCCCTAGGCTGTAACCAGAACTTTGCAATGCCTCCCAGCTGTTGAAACGCAGCGCCGGGCATGGGCACGGGCTGAGCGTGGAGCTCTGCGCCTGGGGCGATTCCAGCAGGGCTGGGGCGGCACCGCAGCCGGAGCGGGCGGCTGGCAGCAGGACGAGTGCCGTGGGGTGCGGTGTGTGCTGTGGGTTTGGTGTGTGCCATACGGGTTCGGTGTGTGCCGTATGAGCTTGGTGTGTGCCATAAGGGTTTGGTGTGTGCTGTATGAGTTTGGTGTGTGCCATACGGGTTCAGTGTGTGCCATACGGGTTCAGTGTGTGCCATACGGGTTCAGTGTGTGCCATACGGGTTCAGTGTGTGCCATACGGGTTCAGTGTGTGCCATACGGGTTCAGTGTGTGCCATACGGGTTCAGTGTGTGCCATACGGGTTCAGTGTGTGCCATACGGGTTCAGTGTGTGCCATACGGGTTCAGTGTGTGCCATACGGGTTCAGTGTGTGCCATACGGGTTCAGTGTGTGCCATACGGGTTCAGTGTGTGCCATACGGGTTCAGTGTGTGCCATACGGGTTCAGTGTGTGCCATACGGGTTCAGTGTGTGCCATACGGGTTCAGTGTGTGCCATACGGGTTCAGTGTGTGCCATACGGGTTCAGTGTGTGCCATACGGGTTCAGTGTGTGCCATACGGGTTCAGTGTGTGCCATACGGGTTCAGTGTGTGCCATACGGGTTCAGTGTGTGCCATACGGGTTCAGTGTGTGCCATACGGGTTCAGTGTGTGCCATACGGGTTCAGTGTGTGCCATACGGGTTCAGTGTGTGCCATACGGGTTCAGTGTGTGCCATACGGGTTCAGTGTGTGCCATACGGGTTCAGTGTGTGCCATACGGGTTCAGTGTGTGCCATACGGGTTCAGTGTGTGCCATACGGGTTCAGTGTGTGCCATACGGGTTCAGTGTGTGCCATACGGGTTCAGTGTGTGCCATACGGGTTCAGTGTGTGCCATACGGGTTCAGTGTGTGCCATACGGGTTCAGTGTGTGCCATACGGGTTCAGTGTGTGCCATACGGGTTCAGTGTGTGCCATACGGGTTCAGTGTGTGCCATACGGGTTCGGTGTGTGCCATAGGGGTTCGCTGTGTGCCATACGGGTTCGCTGTGTGCCATACAGGTGCCGTGTGGCAGCTCTGCGGAGCGGGGTGTCCCAGCCTGTGTGTGGGAGGGCAGCGCTTCCCCGCAGCACCAGCCTGCCGTTATTTCCAGCTTCAACTATTACACGTTAATGAAGGTTTTTCTAATGAGCTGTTTAAATAGTAATTAGAGGCCCGCGCTGAAGGGGGAGATAAGTCTTGCGGGTATCTCGCCCTGCGAGAAAGGACCTGATAAGAAAGAACTGAATGATTTTCTTCTGGGATCAATTCCAAGCAGCAATTACCCCCTTGATACCACACTGCTTAATCAGGAGCAGATTGAAAAAACACTTGACAGTGGCTGGCAATGAATGGGCCACTTTCCCAGCGCTTTACAAGGGAAGGCTGGAGGCTTTTTGCCAGTACCTGAGATAGGAGATGATCCAAACAGTGCTAATAGCTCCTTTCATTTACATAAAATGATAATACACTTTTTTTTTACAGATTCACGTAGATGTAAGAATCATCAGTTTTGTTTCCTGATGGGTTCCCATCTCAGCTATTCAAAGCGTTTAGGCTTTATTTAATTTTAGGTACTAGGTTTCAATGACTTGCTAACTCTGACCGAGAACCCGATTGTGGGTCCTTCGCTGTTTTAAGCGCCGTGGTTCTCCCCCAGCAATTACACCGAACAGATGAGCCAAGCTGTGACAATTGTACAGGACAAGATGACTCACAGACTTGGCTAAAAACTTACTAGTTATCCTCTGATGTTGTCGGAGAGTTAAGTAAGCTCGAACATGTTAATAAGCTTATTTTCTCACCATTCTACCGCCTCAGGTGATCCTTTGTGTTGCAACACAAAATACCGTATCATGGGATTATTAGAAAAAAGAAAGAGACATGCTCAAATCGTCATTTTTTTTCTGTCACACTCTGTCAGTGCCAAGATCTGGTAGGGACTCTGGCAAACAGCGCAAGCAGCAAACGATACAAATAGCAACGGTGCAAACAGATTCGGCGAACTGCAGAAAGAAGAGCCAGAAGGGACTTTTTTCAGGCTGGAGTATTACTCGCGATCTGCAGTGCAGCGTAGCTAGAAGATGTAATCGTATAGCAGGACACAGGGAATGAAATGCCAGTGCTCACATGCACACAAGGAGCACAAGCAAGGACACGTCGTGGGGGCAGCCATGGGGGCAGAAGCATGTGGTCCTTCATTAACTGGCAAAGCCAAAAGCAAACGAGCAAACGTGTGTCCCGCACAGTCAGACCACGATTACGGGAGATCACACACATGAGGGATCCTGAACGCGGGGTGGGAAGGGACAGGCTGTGCTACTGGGGTTGGGCTTTGCTCCTGCGCTGCCGTGCCCTCCAGTCCCCGCAGGAACCCAGCTGGAGTTTGTTCAGACTGGACAAGCTGTGGAAACCTGCTTTTGGGAGGATTTGGAGCTTCCTTCTAATTTCAGCCTGGCCTCACTCACGGCACTTTGCACCTTCGTTCCCACGCGCTGCTGTGTCCCAGCTCCACGTCTCGCGCCCCGTCACCCCTCGGAGCAGGGAGAGCCCCTCTGCTCAGCCCAGGCTCTGTGGGCCTCCTCTTGTACGGCAGCATCTTCATTTCCCTGACCTGCCTCCCTGCAGCCCCCGTCTGACTTCACCTGTTGGGGACCAGAACCGGACACCCTCATCACACAGAGCTACCCGGGCAGGGTGAAGTCAGAGCAAAGTCTCTTGCAGCCCAGGAACCCGCCCTGGACACTGCTGGGTGCTGATATTCAGGGTACGTTTCACGGTGTGGCAGCTCCACAGCTCCCTGGGGGCACAGCTGTGGGGCCCCCTCCCCTGAACCTCTCCTAGGTGCCTGCGCACACCCTTGGGCTGCTCCTGGCACAACGTCAGATCACACGGGAGCCATTCAGCTTGCAAACATGGAAATACCCCCTCCTTTTTCTGGCCAGGTTTGTTTTCTGCTATTATGGTGCCCTGAACCAGCTTCCTGGCTGGTCAGAGGAGCCTCGGCAGCCGCCAGAGCTCAGCAGAGCCCATCAGGAGAGGTGGGTGCAGTGGGAGCTTTTCCTTTGGGCTGTAGCGATGTGGTACAGTTAGTCAGGTCATCCTGCGAAATGCCGTGAGACAGACAGGAGAGCAGGGCACAGAACAGCGAATCCTCCCCAGGTTTCAAGAACAAACACGCTCAGAACACTGTGGGATGCAGACGGCCCCGTCACCACATCCCACAAGCAAAAGCGGGACTTCTGCACCACATCTTTGGTTTCTACAACATCGTGTCGCAACAGGCTCCAAATCCAACCAGGCATCACACAGGAGCACGTCTTTCCCACCTTTTCTCTGCCCTTTTCCCATGCCCTGGGGCTGACTCGTGTGCCGGGGCCTGTCGCGTTGTCTGCGTTTGGTGGGCTCCAGGTGGGGGTCTGCTCCCCACCGGAGCAGAAACCCAAACTGCCACCCCTCCACGCATGACCCCTCAGCTCTGTCATTTCTCCCCATTCCCCGTTTTCCAATCCTGAAGGGCATCCAGTTCTTCGTGCGTAATTTCCCCCAACTCCTTTGTTTTGATGATGGTTCCCAATTATGAGTAATTACCCAATTTCATTAGCAATTTCTATGTTTTGTGCCAAGGCCATTGAAAATATGAAACAACATCATCTCCAAGGCCAACTTGTGAGAAACTCACCCAGCACAGCCCTCGCAGCCCAGCACCTTCATGTCCAAATTTATTTATTATTTCCACTTTACTGAAGACCAGACTACTTAGCAATATCATGCCTGCTTTGTTGAGAATATCAGGTTTTTTATCTACTCCAGCATCATTTTCTTTCAGAAAATCTGTATCTCATCCATTTTCCACATTCTTAATTATTCTCTATTTTAATGTTTATTCTAAAGCTTTGCACGCTAATAGATTCAGACTAAGGGACTCCTGTGTGCCAAGAACACATTCTCCCTGCCCAATAAATAGACCTCTATTTGCTGTTATCTAGCCAAACTATCCAAGCCCTGTGGTTTGACAGATTTATTACAAACCCTTCTTCCGTCACACCAGCTTTGCGCCAGCCCTTTCTCCTTTCTGGAGGAGAAGTGAGCTGGTCCTACCTGTTCACATGCTCAAAGATCCTTGACTGCTGCTGTGGCATTTCCCACCCCCATACACCCTCATCCTGCCTCTCCCCGCTTGGCCAGCACCCCCATCACTGCCAAAAACCCAGGCACAAGTTGTCATTTTGTTTCTTTCAGGACTATACATAGATCATCTTTTGTCTCTGTCCCATCCTCAGCACATACCAGCCCCACTTCTTCTTTCCTGCTTCCCCTTTCATTGATATGGCTGGACAACTTCCAAGAGTTGTGCAACCCATCTTTTGCTGTTTCCTCTAATAACCTCATCAAGGTTGGATTCTGCCTTGCTTTCAGACTTGCTTGCTTTACAAAATTGCAAAGATTTGCTTTTTGGTACTGGTCTCTGCTGCCTGCAGGCTCCCTGCCCGCCCCCAGCAGCATCCCTTCCTGCCCCGCGGCCCTGCAGACCCTCCGGACCCGTCCTCAGCGCCCGGGGAGCGGGCAGGGCTCGCTGGCAGCAGTGGGGAGCTGCGGTGACTCACGGCCTTCCCGGTTGCAAGGCCACCGACCATCCTGTTTGTGCTGGGCCGGGGAGCGGGAGCCTTTCAGGAGAGGTCGATCCCACCTGGGACGTGGCGGGTGGGCAGATGTGCTGCCAGCGGGAACAACGACGCCCGTCAGCTCGAGGCCTCGGTCCCTGTCGACCGGCGCGGTGCAGAGCCCGTTCCCGGCTGTCGGAGGAGCAGCTTGGGCAGGTGCTCGTGTCCGGTGCAGCAACGCTTGGAATCGGATCATTATTATTTTTAGATCTTTCCTTTCAGCCATTCTCCAAAGCAGGCTGAAGCTCTGCTGAGCCACACAACACAGTGCAAACCCACAAATATCCACAAAATTGGAGGAAAGAGGTAGGTGGGAGGAGGGAAACCCCAGGAACTTGCCCTGGGAAATAGCTCTGCACCAGCACGTCTTGCTGGAGGAAGAGCGCCCCGGTCACCGACAAAGGCTCGTTGTGCAGCCGCAGCACTGCCAGAGGGTCCTGCCCACACACCCGGCTCGTGGGTCCCCGCGGGTCCCCGAGCAGAGAGCAAAGCCCCCAGGAGCAGGACTCCAAACCTGCAGTTCTGCATTGTCACTCCTCCGGAGCAGCTTTCCTGAACAGCTCTCCCCTCCACTGGGAGCCTGTCAGTCGGCTCGTGCTCCGGCCACAGGCTTTTCTGCGCCAGGGCTCGGGGCACAGCTACCCAAGAAGGTTTTTTACTGGAGAGGAGCAAAGGGAAGTGCTTCAAAAGAGGATGAGCAACATTGCAGCTCTTGGAATGGCTCCAGCCTTGGCCGGGAAGTTGAGACATGCCTTGGAGGGGATGGGAGTCCCCTTGGAAGATAATCAGAGATTTCGAGTCTCTCCTGCTTCCTTCTATTTACAAAGCCAGTGAAGCCACAAAGCTGGTTCTCCACCCCACCCCACACACGGCAGCCTCTGCTCACGGCAGGACTGGGGGACACCTCGGTGAGAGGTGGCCCCTTGGGAACTACGGCCGCTGAGGAAAGGGGGTGCCGGGCTGCGGGACAGTTTCCAAACCCCCGCTGCGGTCACAAGCAGGGCGGTGAGGTGCAGAGCTGGAAGGATGTCGCTCCCTGAGGGCTCATCCCCATCAGAGGGCACACGTCCCTTGTAACACAAGGAAAGACCACTCCGACCATCTCCTCCTGTTCAATCGGTGGTGAGCTCAGCGCCGCGCTGGCTCCTGCCAGCCCTCGGGTGGACAACTGCCTTGTTGGGGGACTCAACACGGCAGCCTGCCGTGTCTGCGGTTCCTCGGAGCCGTCACAGGGCTCTGTGGCACAGCGGTGCTGGCTGTGCTGGCAGGAACCGGGCTGCAAGGGCTCATCCGGACTCACAACTCCAGTGTCCAGCGCGAGGGTCTCTGCGGCACGTCTGCACTGCAGCTGTGATCCTGCAACAGGCAAGCTGCATCGCAGGGATATTCTCCAGTGAGATAATTTAACGGCTGCATTTAATAGCTGTCTGCCCTCGCTTCTGTGTGTGCACGGGGGACATCCCTTCCTCTCCATACATCTCCCTTCACTACTTTAATTAGAGGAAAAAACCCCAAACACTTCCCAGACTCCAGATCTTGCACTTTGCAAACAGAGTAAAGTTAACACAGAACTTCTCTGCACCCAGTAGCAGAGGAGTTAAACACCAGCAGGATGCGGGTGGCCGTGCATCCTCCATGCTGCATGGGACCCAGAGCCAGAGCAACATCCTCCTCCTCTTCAAGACGCCGAGGGCTCCCAGGAAGGGCTCTTGGATGGAAAATTCAAGCAAAACCCCTAAAGCAGGGGAGGGACCTGGGGTGTTTGCACAGGGGGTGCTCCCTACTGACATTCCCTCCTGGTCTGGCTTCATGGGTTGACCTGGAACCTCACACTGCATCTTGTAGGCAGACAAATTCCTCCATGCACAAAGTCCCAGGGCCTTTGGGCTACATCCATGTTGGATAAAGAAACAGATTCAGATTCCTCAGGAGAACTCAGACACACATTCAGGGCATAACCAGAGCCTGATGACATACTATAGTCACGGTGATGTTTATACAAAGTAAAGGTCAAACACTGACTAAACAACTTGGATCTAACAGCTAAGGGCAGCCAAGAGACACATACAGTACCCCTGGCACCTGACAGGGCACACAGACGCCACTTTACCTCCCTGTGCCTCGTTTCCCTAACTCTACTCACCCATAGGAAACTGGTTGCCTTTCAAGGGCATGGAGAGAGCTCATTAACCGGTGTCAAGAACGTAACCTGAGAGCTGCCGAAGGCTGGTGCTGAGCCACAGCGGAGGTCAGCGCAGCCCGGGCTGGTGCACAGCACTCAGCTGAGAAGGAAAGTTCAATCCCTGCTGCAAACAGTTGGCAGAACAGCTGACGGGGACACTGCGGCACTGCCTAATGCTGCCAGGCCACAGCCGGGCTGCCCTGGGCCTCCCCCAGCCCCAGCGCCCATCAACAGCAGCACGAACCATGGGAAAGGAGTGAAAGAGGCTTTAAGTGCCACAGATTCCCCGGCACTGCCGGTGGAGGCTTTCCAGCTCTTCACTGTCATGTCAAGAACTATTTTCCAGCCAAGAGGCTATTCCAGCACTGATGTGCAGAGACAGGAATCCATGGCAAGGCAGGAACCCAGGCGCACGGGCTGAAAAAGGCTTTGACGCTCATTTTCTCATCCAAGGAAGCACGACATCCCTCCTTCACCCAGAAACGCACTCTCGCATGGGGCAGCACGCGGTGCGGAGCCTCGCTGGGCCGGGGGGACACGCAGACCTGACGGCAAGCGTGTGCGTGTCACAACAAGGAGGAGGCTGTTCGGCACGGGGACGTGGCTCCTCCTGTGAACGGGATCAGGGAACACGCTCATGGAAAACCTAAGTCTCCAAATATTTTATTTTGATGCATGAGCCTGGCAAGATCTCCTGTGAACATCCACTCGGATGGGACTACACGGGCCTCGGAGGAAGCAGTGGGAGCGGTGGGAAGTCAGAGACAGACCCAGGCGAGGCTTGGGCTTGGGTTTGGGCAGGCTGCTGGGAAAGCAGAGGGTACGGCTGTAATCCCCAACATCCAAACAGGGGCAGAAACACAGGGAAAGGCCTGAATTTTCCTCTGAAACACAAGGATGCTGAGCTTGTCATTTAAGTCTGAAAGAGACGTTGCTCCTTCAGCCCCAGCGCCCTGTAGCTGCCTCTCAGCTGAGAGACACATGGACACGTCTGGGGTCAGAATAGTTCCTCCAAACAATCCTGCCATCATGCTAAAGCAAAGAGAAACTCCCAGTAACACAGTGCTGCGGATCTCCTGGAGAAGCAGAGCCTTTCACTCTTTCTAAATAAACACAGAAGCCTTGATATTTAAGGACAGAAAGCTCTTGGTTTCCGTGTTTGAGCAAAGGCTCCTTGAACACGACCCAGCCTGTCTGAAGAACTGGGGATCAATAACAAGCTGAAGGGATCCTGCTCGGCACGGATCAGAACAGCGCAAGAGGTCCCAGGAGCAAGACACACCTGACCTTGGCTCAAAAACTCCATGTGATGAGGAATCCACCCCTTCCTGGGGATGCTGCAAACGCCACCAGCAAAGCCCAGATCTTACAACCCGTGGGGGTGAGCAAAGAGCTCAGCTTGACGTGGCCTTGTTGGACTCCTGCAGGACAGCAAAAACGAGCCCATCCCTTCTTTCGGTGATGACTGCGAGTGCTCAGCTCAGCAGCCAGTGCAGCACCCCTGTGGGACACGGACTTTTGAACAGTCTTGAGGACTCAAGTGCCAGTGTCTGCGTGACACCGATGGCTGGGGTCAGTGTCCATCAGGATGGCCCGTGGGACCTGCAGTGCCCTGCAACAGCTCAGGTGAGCACAGCACCTCCAGCTCCAGGCTGCCGGCATGTTCACGGAAAAATGTGAACTGGTTGTTCACATCTAGTAGTTGGTTGAAACAGAAGTGGCATGTAAGAAAAGGGAAAGCGGCTGGTCAGATCCTCCTTCCAGGAGAAATCCAGGACAATCCACGGAGCTGAGACGGTGGGAACACGGAATCAGCCAAGTGCCCTTCTGCACCGAGACATGAAACTGAAATGAGGCCCCAGTGGGAATTGAAGGAGACCTCACCGCAGGATAAAGGCTCCGTTCGCATGGCCGGCAGCGACCACATTGCAAACGAGTGAAGTCATTATCGATTTCCATTCACAGCTACAGAGAGGCTTCAGAACAAGCCTGTGACACGGGAAATGCTGTGACTGGGATCCCAGTACCCTCCAGTCTAGTGCAGTTTGTGATTATTGACCTTAAAGTGGGAAGCTCAGGCTGAGGAAACAGGCTCCTTTTTATTCCATGCCTCCATGAGAAACTAAGGCTATTTCTGTTACATTAGCCTGGGAGGCTGCTTTCCTTCTCTGCAGTGTTCAGACCCCAAGCCTCAGCTACAGCTCCATGTGATGGATTATTTCTTTCTGTAGTCAAACACAAGATACATCACCTAAGGCAGAGATGTCAAGAAGATCCTCAAACCTTCTCTCTTTATTCTTCTAGTTCCCCCTTTTTTTAAAGTGTACAAGATAACAGCAGAAACAGGTGAATGGTTCCATTATTTGGGAAACCCTGCTGGCAGACACACTCAGAGTGGAATCGAGCAATCCCCTGTTCCTTACTCTTTGTTGGGCATTTCTGTAGCTGTCTCGTTATCTGGAAGAAAAACTTAGATCTCCTGTCAACCTTGGAGTTTGTACATTTACATTCGCCCAAATCCAAGGAGTAGCCACGAAAAGCACAGCTTTTCATTGGGCATTAGGAAAGAAGAAAAGCTTGAAGGGATGAGGTGACCACCAGTGGGTCCCCAGTAGCATGATGGCACTGTCACCTCTCCAAACCAAACACAGACCCTTCAACTGGGCAGCTCAGCTGCTGCTGTTCCAGCCAAGCTCTTGGGACTGGGTCTTGCTGTCACCACCTCGTTAGCTGTGGGAGAGACAAATCCTCCTTAGTGACTCAGTTCTGAGTTGCTCAAAATCATAGAATCATAGAATCATTCCCGTTGAAAGAGACCCTCAGGATCATCAAGCCCAAACATAACCTAACTCTGGCATTAAACCATGTCCCTGAGAACCTCATCTAAATGCCTTTTAAACCCCTCCAGGGACGGTGACTCCACCACTGCCCCAGGCAGCCTGTTCCAAATGATGATGTCTTCCTACCCAACCCCTGAGAGGCTGGGATCCAGAGACACTTTTCTTTTGTTCATTCTAGGAAATCCCAGGACGTGCTCAAACCAGTATCTGGTTCAAAGGAGAAAGGTGAAAGCTTAGAAATTAGGTCTTCAGCAGCCAAAATCCCCATGTCATCCCCCGGCTGGTATCATGTGTGCACCCAAGGTGAAACAGCCTCAACCTGAGCAAGGACTCAGTCACAGGCGTTCCATGTAGCAGATCTCCCTGTCCCTGGCACGATGGACGTGGCTGCTGCTGCTGCAGTGCAGATCAATAATCTAGATCCAAGACAGATCAATACTTTAAGTTAATACAGCCCAGGATCTTCTGTGAGCTCCCGTGGAGCCGGGCACACAAACCTCACAAAGTCCTTGATCGGTGCAAGACGCTGGAAGTGCCCACGAGTGGCAGAGCTGCTGCCGCGGGCAGGGCCGGCAGCCGCGGTGCCGGGCGCGGGCTGGGCCGGCGCTGCTGCGGTGCCGCGCTGTGTGTGCTGTCCCTGGCAGGAAGCCGTTTGTCTGCGAGGCAAGGAAACAAGGAGGTTCTGGAGACGGCAATCCCATGCAGCTTGTCACTGACTTTCCCAGCTACCGATCCAAGAGCGGCTGTGTTTACTTCCAGCCTTCCTCTCTGCGCCGCTGCCAAGCAGCCTGAACAACCGGACGCGAACCACTCCACCAGGAAACGCGCTGGATCGCATCAGATAAAAAGGCCATTGCACAGGGGCACTTTGCTGGCATTAACCCTGCTCTACCTGGGTCTCAGCAAGATGCCCGCAGGACAGGGTGACCGGCAGCCCCACGCATCGCCAGGTTTCTGCTGCTGGAGTGCGAGCTGTCACACCTGGGGCTGCTCTGCAAGGCGACGGTGCTGCAGCAGCTTGAATCACGTCCGAGCGGCACCGAGCTGCTCGCAGGCAGGGAGGACGGATGTGCCAAGCACAGGCGGCTGCAGCTCCAGGTCCAAACCCCACGCACCGGCTGGAGCGGCTCCTGCACAGCGGCACGATGGTGGGAAAGGCGTGAGCTGGACTGAGCCTGTGGATCCCGTGGGGCAGCCAGACTGACTTCACCGGGGTCCTGGATTGACCCACTGGTCTGAAAACGCTTTCAAGGAGCACAAGAGATGGGACTGGCCATGGATTATGTAGAATCGTTTTGGTTGGAAGAGACTCTCAGGATCATCTAGTCCAATCATAACCTAACCCAACTCTAGCACTAAACCATGTCCCTGAGAACCTTGTCCAAATGCCTTTTCAACCCCTCCAGGGATGGTGACCCCACCACTGCCCTGGGCAGCCTGTTCCAACGCCCAAAAGCCCTTTCCGTTAAGAATTTTTTGCTAATATCCAATCTAATCTCCCCTGGCACAACTTGAGGCCATTTCCTCTCCTCCTTCCACTTGCTCTTGTCCACCACGGTGGCACATGGGGTGCCCACTCAAGGCCTGCCAGGACCTCCCCGAAAAGACGTAACCCTCAGCAGCACCAGGAGGCTCAGACACTAAAGCAGGGCTCAGAAGACCAGGCCTGGCTCTGGCATGGCTTCTCCTGTCAACCTGGATACATCACGTCCCCCATTTCCCGGCCCACGCGCTGTCACAAGGTGTCCCTGTCGTCTGCCGAGGCCAACAACACGGATTCCCCATCTCCACTTGGCAGGGGAGGTCAGGCAGAAATGAAAGTAGCAATTAAAGACAAAAATGCATTAAACTGTCAGAAAAGCAGCTGCTTCTGTACCTCTCTGTAGAAGATGTTTGTATTTTCCACACATTTGCAGGCTCCTGGCCCTGCCAGCCACCTGGCAGGTGCATATGGGACTGGGCTGTCTGAGCATCCACCACTTTCTTCTCCCTCCACCTTTTCGCACACTCGCAAAAAGCAAAGCTCACAGTGTGGATCAGTGGGTCGTGCCATACGGGCTCACCGGGGGCTGCCGGGGGCCAGCCCCACCGCGCAGCGTCACTGCTGCCGGCTGAGCCGATGCCACGGCTGGCGGCCGACACCTCAGCACTTCTGCTTCGGCAAGAGCAGGACAGGGCACAGCTCTCACCCTCCTGCTCAGCCGGGGCAGCGGCTGCTACCGGAGACAGGTGAGAGAGAACCCCACAGCTCGAGCGAGGCCAGCACCAAAGTGACTGTCCAAGAGCTTGGAAGGAAACCTCTGAGCAACCCCTTCTCACTGCTTAACCCACCGTCTTTCCTTAATTATCCCAAATCCTCCGGTGAGCAGCCTCTCTTAAACCCCACAGTCCCGTCTCCTTTCCCTTTTCCCGGTGAGCGCTGGAGTGAGCAGCCACCAATGTGCTGCTGGTCCCAGCGTGGCGGTCGGCGATCAGAGGGAGGGGAGAGGACCTCTGCTCTTCCTCGGCTCCATTCCCAAACCAAACTCCATCCGTACTGAGAAACTCTGAAAAGAAATCTCAGAAAATTCCTGAGAAAGGAAAAGAAAATCTACAAATATCCAAACCCCCAGCAAAGTCATTTTCCCGGGCAGTGCAGCAGCAGCCTGAGCAACGAGCGACGAGCAGCCACCAATAAATCATTCTGGCCACATCTGCACATATTAAGAGCTTCCCTGTGTTTTAAGCAAGATAAAGGTTATTTTAAACTGACCTTCAATAATACACGCTGCTATTGCTATACTGGCTTGCTGGGGCAGCAGCTAATCTGATTTTGCTCTTATCTGTTACTAAAGACCAACCACTACATTAAGCCAAAGCATCCAAAAGACAAATCTTGCCTGGGCAGGAGAACAGGCCTTTGCCAGCGTTTGGCTGCCTGTATCAAAGGCTGGGCACAAGCCCCAGCCACCCCTTTCGCCTCCTTGGCTTAAAGCAGGCTCCGCAAAAACCCCCAAATTCACTCCATGGCAGCGAGCAGCAGAATTATCAATGGGACAGAACTTCTGCACACCAAAACCTGACTGTGCAGGCATAGGAGGTTCTGTTTTTTGGAAAAATATCTGGCAAAAAAAAAAAGTCTATTTAATGACTTTGCCATGCTTCAGCCCTGCCGCTAGCCCTGTCCTGCTAAGCCCTTCCCAGTGCTGCTCACACACTCGCCTGGGCCTGCAGGGAAGCGATCCCGTGTTTGACTTACCCGTTATTGTGTCTAGCTCGCTCTCACGCCTGCTGGCCCGGGGCCAGGCCGCAGAAGGACGTAACCTTGAGCCGGGCGAGCCCTGCCTTTCCCAGCCACTGAAACAGGAGAGGGGCTGAAGCAGGAAGAACAAGGAGGCAGCTTTTCCCTTTCTTTCGGTGGTGATGCCCCCGCCCTGCCCGGCACACACAGACATTCCTGACACGGTGCCAGGGTGGACACCGCGCTGAGCCAAGGCCGCATCGGGGCGCGGGCACATCCCGGGGGCTCCGCCAGGAGTGAACCTGCAGCTCCCGGCCAGCGCCGAGACCAGGATCAGACTCACCCAGCCTGGCCCTGCCAGTGAAACGGCCTCACAAACCATCCCCCGAAGTCCATACAGAGACGCGTTGGGAGCAGCTCGACACTCGGTCTGCTTTGGGGATGATGTTTTGCATTTCTCCCAGTCCTTAACCCGAGCTCAGACACGCTGTGCTATTCTGTAGCTCCAGCTGTAGTGATAAGAGCATCCAACCCACACCTTGCACACGTACGTTTCCTCTACAAACTCCTGGCAAAGCCTCCTTGCTGCCCCGCCATGCCCACGCACAACAGCTCTGCCTCCCCATCACCCTCGCAACTGGGTGACAGCGGGGGACAATGGGGACGCACCAGGGTGCAACACGCTCTGCACCACCAAACGTGGCCTCCTGCGCCCCGGGCTCTCAGCTGGCACTTCCACTGATGTCACATTTACGTTAAGCAAATCCAGAGGAGAAATGCCTTAAGCTCTCCTCCAGGCTTTGCAAGAGCCAGCCTAACCCCCTGGGCCAGAGGAGCAGACTGTGCAAGGCTTGTCACCCCAACCAGGCAGGGTTTGTCACCCCAACCAGCCAGGGTTTGTCATCCCCAAGCAGCACGAGTCCTGGGTGCTGCCCTTCCTCAGCTCAGCTGGCACAGCAAGCAACGCTTCCAAACAGCATTCAGAGATCAGCACAGAGTTTGCAAAGAGCTTTCTGGAGCACATTTGAGCAGCAAAGATTTGTTTCATTACCTGCTTGAAACAACCTTGGTTATGCTCTTTCCCATGAACGTGCTGGATCCTTAAGGGTACGTTTGAGTTTCAAAAGGGTGTCTGAATGACGATGTACTAAAAAGAGGCATCTTTCAGTATTCACGGTGATGCTTTCCCTGCCAAGTGCTCCAGCTGCTGGATCCTGGACTGAAACTATGCTGTTACCATCTCCTATCACAATCACCTGCCTGGAAATTAATGCAACTTCACAAATAATGGTCACGGGATGCTCGGGAACAGATATTAGGCCCCAAATGCGCTAAGCTCTCTAAGCATCAAAAAAGCAATGCCAAGGCAATATATGATTTACAAAATCTGCAGCAAGGTCTGCTAGGGTTTAAGGTCTGTCCTTACTGACAGCTCCGCAGCAGCAAGGCCGCCTCCTGCCAGCTCAGCTCCTTGGCTGTATCCTCGATAGCAGCTACAACCTGCTCCTGAGCAGCCACTGCATCCACCTGCGGACCTGCGGAGACAGAGCTGCAAGGAAACGCCGAAGATTTCACCCGTTTCTTACGGGAATGGCTTCACAGAGGTGTTCCTGACTGGCTCCAAGACAGTTGTGCCAGGCTCTGCCAGACGAGGCTGTGGCAGCAGCAAATGCTGTTCAGTTCTCAGCACAGCTGAGGGGACGGAAGGCGGGCAGGGCGGGCAGGGCTCTGGGGCAGGCAGGGCTCCCAGCCCGGGGCTGTCCCTGGGAAATCCGGCGCTCCCCACAGGGTGACTCCGCTCGCCCTGGCTGGGCTCCCCTCGCCCGCGGGCACAGATGTGAATGGGGACCCAGGGACCCGGGAGCAACGATAAGGGAAGGAAGCACCAGGCCTGGGACGCTTGCAGATGAGACAGGAAGGGATTACACATATCCCACCGATCCAAACATGCGTCCCCCTCGAACAAAGCTGTTCCTGCCTCTCTGTGCAGCGGGGCTGGGAACGGGCTCCCAGCTGCTCTGGGAACGCCGCAGATCACTTTCCTTTCCCACTGTCAGCACCTGCTTAGAGGTTACTTCCTACGACCTTCGGGGTAACCCTGTATCACGGTTTTACTGCCCTGAGAAAGAGATGGGGATGATAAACCATTGCGAAGACAAGGAGCCCCTTACCCCCCCCGCGATCCCTGCAGCCCCAGCGGACACCCGGCCTTCCCAAGCGCCTGGGGTCCCTGCACGGAGCCGAGTCCCCTGAGGGCAGCCTGCGTGCTCTCTCTCCCATCAAGCCAGAGACCAAGGCAGGAATAATACGAATACATATTTTTAGCAGCAGCAAATTATTTCTCTTACAGAAGGAATATTTCCATGCTGGGCTTTTTCCCTTCCCTTATCACGGACTGTATATTTAGAGCGTGAGAACTCTACCTCGCACAAACAAACGCTGCCAGGCCCCCGTGCTCAGCGAGGGATCTGCTTCTGGCTTCTCCGACGCGCCCCTTTTTTGGACAAAACCCCCCCATCTTTGCTCCACAAGTGGGAACTGTCAAAGAGAGAGCTGAGTTTGGGATATCATGTGGAAAGGAAGGGAAAATGCACTCTAGAGAGTTATCAATCAGCACGTTCGTTAAATCGCGGCCTCAGGCAGCAGAGCGGTAGGAAACCCGGGGCAGCCCCCGAGCCCGGCGCAGCAACGAGCAGCGCAGGCTGCACCGCTTCCCGTCCGGCTGCAGGTGCAAGCAGGGATCCCGCGGGACGGCTGGAACGGCCGGGGACATCCCCAGGGCCATCTGGCTGCTAAAACACGTTGAACTTGCCAGCGGAGAGCCTCACCCAGAGAGTGGCTTTACAGCCCGCGCTGCACAGAGCTCATGAATGGAAGGCCACGGGTGCTGAAACCCCCTGCCCACCACGCATGCAAGTGCCAGGTTAATTGAGTAGGATGTCAAACTACCGTAGCGTCTTGCTTTCACTCTGCTTTCCCATCCTTCTTGCACACGGGAGGCTGTGCAGCCCTGCCTGTCCCCTGCCTGTCCCTCTGCCTGCCCGCCTGGCCACTGCTCGGAGCTGCTCCCTGGCAGGGCAGCCACAGGCCAGGGCAGCCCTGGATTGCAGCTACGGAGGCTTCTCATTCCTAGAGAGGAGGCTGATTTCACAGGCCGACCGTGGCAAACATCTCGGCGATTTCTGCAGTTTGTCATGGAGGAGCGGCTGGGAACCGCGGGCCCTGTGCGTCCTGTGCCGCGAGGGAGCGAGACGGCACGATTCTCCCGGCCAGCGAGGCCCAAACACTCCCTGTGGCCCCTCTAATGCAGATTTAACGCATTTCAAACAAAAATGCATCAAATGCCGTATTTCCACACCGAACATGGGGATTTCACGGTCTGGGTGACTTTCATGACATCGAGATTGATACGGACTCTCAATCATAGGTAACAGTTGCTGGATGAAGGCCCAGGGCAGGGCTGGGTGTCTCACATGCCCGCCGGCATTTGCTCCTCTCAGCTTTGCTCTGTTTATTTTCCCCACACCTCTGCACGGGGCATCTGCCCTCCCACCGAGAGTGAAATGTCAAGTCATTGGGCTTTCTGCAAATCACGGCATCGTGCCTTTTGACCTGCACCAAGATAACTACAACAGCAGCATGGGAACGGAAACGCATTCGACTGGTTAAATACTCGTAATTTGTGGTCAGAGGCAGCATCACGTAGGCAGAGCTTGCAGCGAGCAGCTTACACGTTCAGGAGCTCCCACAGCTATAGCAGAGGAGAAGCAGCGATGCTCACAAGCCAGGGTGGGTTCTGCCTGCAGTCGGTGTCCAGGGCAGCATCCCGAGGCCCGTCCTGCGTGGAGTGGGCCCGTGGCTGGCACGGGAGGCAAGGCACAGGTTGGCTGTGAATCCTGTCTTGCACAGAAAGTTTGTAAGGTTTACATATCTCCACCTGTAAACTGCTTTTCCTACCCTGTCCAGTGCATACTTGAACATTCAGGAAAAGAATGGCTGATCTTGGCACGCTAGCATTCCCATTCTTAACCCACTTGATCTGAATTTCCACCAATTAACGGGGATTTTCCCAGCCGTGAGTTACAACATCGCAATCAGAACAGCTGCAAACGTGTCACCTCCAAAGGCAGATCCTGACCCTGCGTGTCCCTGACACCTGGGCTGTCTCCAGAGGACATTCCCACCTGCCAGCAGACCCAGGACTTCTCAAATCTGGTCTCCTACCAGCTCTTTTATTTCTGTTAACGGTTTATAGCTGCAGCTGAGAGAGCATTAGAGGAGTTTCCACACTCGGCAGATGGGCTGGGGCTATGGTAAGGCCCACAGTCTCTCCCACTAATGACTTGGAAAAGGGGAGGAGAAACAGCACAATCAGCCCATGACCTGCAGCAAGGAGCCCCAGACCTCATTCAGTCACCTCTAAGGGTTAACGTGGCTCAGTCCTCGAGAGACCACACTGACTCCTCTCCGGTTTTCCTCTCAGTAATTTGATCGCTGCTCTGGAGGCGCTGGTCAGAGGAGGTGGGCTGGAGCCCTTCCCCTGACCCGGCTCCATCGCGTGTCTCCATTTCCACCCCCCGCTGGGTCAGGGCCAGCTCTACACCCGCGGCACAGCTCCCCTCGCCGCGTACTGATGGCCTGAGGACTCCGATCCCTTCGCCTGGGGAGGCTCCAGCAAAGAAAACCTCCTTGAAGGGCTGAGCCTCACCTTGCCATCCACCCAGTGCCTCCCCAGAGCCAAAACACTGTGGGGTGGAGGAGACCAACAGCTCCAGACCTGCTCTGAAAGCTCACGGTGCAAACCTCCCACTCCCAAGGAGAGGAAGAGGAAGGAAGCTCCCACCTCCCGGCTGGGACGAGCCTTCCTCGGTCACCTCCACCCTTCCCTCCCGGCTGCAGGCAGGAGGTCAGCACAGCCGGGCACAGGAGATGCTCTGCGGGAAGCTGCTCACGCGTGGTGGGGCCTCAAGAGATGCCATCCCGCTCCGTGCGCCTCCAGCCCCTTCCCCAAAACAAGCTCAAGCTGCTGCCCTGGCTCGTGCACAGGCTCTGGTGTTTCGCTAGAGAGGATGGATGGGTCTGGGGGCTTGGGGGAGCCCTGCACATAGCAAACAGCCATAGTGGTGACCGGAGGCTTTCTCAGGGGGTTCAGGACTCGTCTCACGGAGGGAGAGGTCTCCATCAGCCTCAGAAGCCACCGGGCGCGAGGAGCTGGTCCCTGGCGCAGCCCTCCGGGAGAGAATCGGCAGAGGGGAGGAAAACAGAGGAGCGAAGGACAGCTCTCTGCCAAGACTCGTTTCTCCCATGCACGGGGCCAAGATCAGTTGCAATGATATCAGACCCACGTACTGTTTGGAGTTGGCTCGTCCCTGCAGGACACAAACTCTCTGGCACGGAGCTGCGTGGGGCCGAGCCCAGAAGCTGAGCTGCACCATGTGAACTGCTACGAGTGGAAATGAAATCCCATTGAAATCGGAGCACATTCGACACAGTGTTCAGAGCACAGCCGTCCCCGAGCCAAGCTGGCAGCGGGGAGAACAAGCACTGGTGTCTCTCACCTGCTCAGCAAACACACAGCAAACGCTGCTCGGTGGCTCTTTGCGTAAGGACAGGGTCCAGCTCTCGGGGGAGCCCAGCACGGGCAGAGATGGGCACTGCCTGCTGCTCAAAGCCTGAGGGCAATGGGGAAAAGTAGGAGGCTGGAAAGCTGGAAAGCATTTGCACATATTTCTCATGACTTGGATTTCCGAGAAAAGTGGTTTGGTAAGGACCAACAGGCCTGGGTTCATCCTGGCACAGGAATCTGTACGATTGGGGCTCCACACAAGCTGCAAGTGGCCAGGGCTGGGCCAGCTGGCAGGACTATGGGTGCTGGATCGGTGGCTGCCCAGGGCCAGGCAAGGGCTTCAGGAACCAAGAACCCCGACTATTCCTAGCTGAATACCTTAGTCCAGAAAAATATCTTCAAAGGTCAGGGGAGGAAGCAAGAAGTAACAGCCAAAAAATGGAAGGGAAAGCAGATGCATGTTTGGGGCAGTATTTGAATCGAAAACCCAGACAGTGGGAGTGTGAAAATGAGATTTCCAGACAGACGCCTTCTCTTGTGTGTGACCAGATGACTGGCTACAGGAACAAACCATCTGATACTGGGAGATGCACGACCACGCACATCTCTCATCGGGTACTTTGAAAATTGCTTTCTGCCCAGTCCCCGGAGGAAGGGATGGTCTTTTCTGTTGGCACTGCCCTTCCCTTGTTATCTTCTTATTGGGGTGCTATCACCCAAGCACATTTTAGGCCCTTGGGAAGGCAATCCCTGGGGCCATGCTCCAAGAGCCAGGAGGAACGGCAAGTTTTCTAACAGTGGCCATGGTCCCGTGTCGCTGTGGCCACTACTGAGAGGTACAAAAGCAAGGGACCTGAAACACCCAGCAGAATCACTCAAAGCTTAAACTTGAAGGCTGAGGTGAAGACTTCACCCTTCGAGAAATAAAGGGAACGTTTTGCACCGTGCCTGTTGCTCGAGCCACCCAACTCGCTTGTGCAGGCAGAGCTGGTGTGAAGGAGAGAAGAGTCTGAGCCCCCAGCCAGTGCTGGCAGCCCTGTCACCCACAGCGCATCGCCCGGGGATGGGGCAGGAGCAGGGGCAGGAGCAGGAGCAGGAGCAGGGGCAGGAGTAGGAGAAGGAGTAGGAGAAGGAGAAGGAGCAGGAGCAGGAGCAGGGGCAGGAGCAGGAGCAGGAGCAGGAGCAGGGGCAGGAGTAGGAGAAGGAGTAGGAGAAGGAGAAGGAGCAGGAGCAGGAGCAGGGGCAGGAGCAGGAGCAGGAGCAGGAGCAGGGGCAGGAGCAGGGGCAGGGGCAGGAGTAGGAGAAGGAGCAGGAGCAGCAGTAGGAGAAGGAGCAGGGGCAGGAGCAGGGGCAGGGGCAGGAGTAGGAGAAGGAGCAGGAGCAGGAGCAGGAGCAGGCTGGGTGCGGGATGAGTGGGGGGATGCGCAGAGCTACCGTGCGGCCATCTCAGCGATGCAGCTGTGGTCTGACAGCTGGAACAGAAACCATCTGCCCGCACCGGGCTGGACAAGCGGGAGGAGAGCAGGAAGCATTTCCAGGACGAGAGGGTCGAGAGGGAGGCAAAGTCTCCCGCGAGACGGAGGGAGCTGAGTCTGGTGGAGGTCTTGCTGCAATAACCACCGCTGCAGGGCTTGGGTTACCCTGTGGCAGAGAATGGGAAAGTAGGAAGAGGGGTCAAGTCCTCTGTGAAGAGAGTTCAGAAAGGATCAAGGCAGAGAAATGAAGGCGTTAAGAGATAAGAAACGGTCCCTGCAGAAACAGTCCCTGCAAGCCCTCGGTGGCACGTTCTGCCACCCAGCCCACAGGGAGTGTCCGGGCAGTCTGCTCCCCAGAGGGGAGGGAAAAGCTTAATTCAGCCTAAAATAAACATCTGTGTTCAGAAGCACCTCTGGGTTTGCATGGATCTGGGGTTCGTTTACACACTGCATAACTGCTCTGCATACAGATGATCTTTCCTTGCTCCCTATCTGTTGTTTCACCTGTCCTACCACGGCAGCAGTTTGACGGATGAATTTAAGGGTCATATCCAGTAGTTTCACTCTGGGTTCTCCCTGCCGCACCACTAGATCCTCGCTGACATGCGAGTTAGGAAAATCTCATCCAGCCTTCAGCACATGAGACCTCACGGGGAAGGCCACCGAGGGACTATTCTCTTTCTCAAAGGATGAGAAACTCATTACCACCACAGATGGCCCGGCTCTTCCAGGCCTCTTGCCTAAAATGCCCATCCAGAAAAGGCCAGAGGCTTTATGAGATTACAGCTACTCGAAGTTTATGAGGTTACATAAAACATTTACGGTGGGTGCATTAGTAACACAGTGGCCTATATTTATGGCTGGTGCATGCCTGCTGCAAAGCCGGGGTGACCCCAAGGCTTAGCTGGAGCCCATGTGCTGGTATTTGGACCGTGTCCATCGGCATTAACAGCTGGGCTCCCAGCAGCGGCCAAGGCCGGCTCAGATGTCGTCTCTCCGCTCCAGCACCCACCCACGGGCTGCGGTGATGCCCCGAGGGCCCCAGGCAGCCCAGGGCCCGGGAGCACAAAGGGCTGGTCCAGACCAGGACGGTCGCCGTGTTTGTGCTTCGTGGTAGCTCGTGGGAGGTAAAACCTCTGAGCCGGCACAGTTGGCTGGGGCTTCCTGAGCTCTCCTGCCTGCTGTGCCCAGCACCGTGCTTCAGCCTCCACCACCTCGCACTGCAACGGGCCTCCTCCATGCAGAAGCAAAACTAAAGGGTCAGACGGGGAAGGAGAGACATTTCAGAAGGCAAGGACCAGCCTGCACATCTGGGAGCACAGAGGAGGCGGCAGCAGGAGCCTGCCCAGGCCAGCACGGCCCTGAGCGCGGCCGGGCCGGGTTCTGCAGGGCCCCCCTTCGCTCCAGCAGAAGGAACAACAACAGGAAGAGAAGAGAACTCGCTCAGACAAAAGATAAACAGACCAGCTAGATAGTGAAGCCAGAAGTTGCTAATTAACCTCAAATTGCTTCGGAAAGGACTCCAAGTGGAGTGTTCCCTTCTGAAACGCGAGCAGGCAGAGCTGTCCCAAAACATCTGCTGCTGCGGCCCCGCTCTGCCTGCCCGCACTGCAGCCGCGGACACGCTGGAGCTTTTCTTTCGGCAGGCCCTGAGCTGTCCTGGGCGTGAAAGCAGGAGCAAGCGACCCAAAAAGGAGCTGCACCTTGCTCTTCGCTCAGCCCAAGCCTTGTTTGGGTTCAACACTGATGGGCTGGAGCCCTTTATGTCTCCCAGCAGCAGCAGCGACCCTGTCCCTGCGCTCCCACTGGCACCGCGCCGAGCGCCCGCGGGGGCTGCGTGCATCCAACCAGCGCTGGGAGCAGCAACGCAGCCTGAGCAAACCTCCTGCACTGCAGCATCGCTAAACCCACCAGCAGCTCCCTTCATAAATAAGGCCCTTGCCCCTGCTGTGCGTATTTCGTATGTCACACGATAAGGAGATTTACAGAAGGGGGCTGAAGCACAGTTCCCTCAGGCAAAGGAAATAAAACAGAGAGAAAAATTAAACCGATTGCTCAAACCCAAGGGCCAGTCAGGAGCAATCTGGGCTCCTCCGAGCAGGAAATGACACTCAGTTGAGCATCTGTGTGCATGTCAGGACGGATTAGGAGCCTGTCAGGAGCTCGACATCAGCTTTACAAGACGATTATGTGTGAGACGGCTGCGGTGAGGCTCTGGACACCAGAAGCCCCATTACTGCAGCCCCAGAGCGTCTGCCACGATCTTACAATACAATATTTCTTCTCTCCCCACTGAACGTCCCCGAAAAATGACGCCAGGCTGAGATGCCAAACTTGGCTGCAAACTAGGGAAGGTTTTCAAGTGCAGCGTCTGGTGAAGCCCAGGGATGTGACCCCCTTGCTCTGCCCATGAGGTGCCAGGCTGCCTCTGCTCCTGACGTCCCACTGTGTTTGAGGGGTGACGGGTCATTCCCGTCCTGCATTAGTCAAGAAGAGGTGCTGGCACCAGCTTTAATGGAAATAGGCCTGGCTCTAACATGTCTCTGGTCTAGTGGTCTAGACATGCGAACACATTAAGTTTCTATGTTGTCCCAATATTTTTGGATTAGGAAGGGCTACGAATAAAGCCTTCATCCGCAGATGGGTACCCCAGCCCTCACTTTACACCCTGTAGCGACACTGGGCTGTAGGAAGACAAAACTTTTGGATCCAGAAATGCTGCTGTGGGGTACCTGGGCTGCTGTCAGGATCTCTGGTGTTCAACCAGGTGAGCCGTCCCCTCGCACCACACCGTGACTCTGCGTGCGAGCCACGGGGTCCTGCACCTCAGGGTGGCCACAGGACAAGGCAGAGCAGACCTGTCTGCCACCGTCCTGCTGGCACTCGCGCAGCTCGGCCAGCCCTGTCCGCAGCCTCTTTTTTGGGGGACTCGATGAGAAGAAGCAGCACAGAGGGCAAAAGGCATCGCAGACCTGCCACTGGGACCCGGCAGGAAACCCCGAGACACACAGAGAATGCTGACTAATCAAAAGGTTCGGCTTTTCATCTGTTCAGACTTTGAACGCATACCTTGATTTTTCGCCCTGAAAGAAAAAGCTTTTCCTTGCAAAAATGTTTGGTCATAAAACTCTACAGCCCATCAGTGTAAGAGATTGCTACCACTCTGCACTGGATTTTCTTTTGAACATCATAACATTTGCGGTGGGGGCTGAATCCTGCCTGCAAAAATAGTCCAGCTTTCTTAACCCCTGATTTTCTTTGCAGTAGAAAGGAGTCTCAGACAGCAAAACCCAGCTGCTGGGTCTCACTCCACGGTGTGTCACAGATGCTGCCCTTCCCTTTTCTTTGTGGATTCCCTGGAAACTCCCAAATTCTTGTCTATAAACACATTTTGAGAGCAAGTAAGTCCACGTTATAGTAACAGTCTAATGCTTTCAGCTTCTGGGCTTAAATCCTGGGCTCTTCTCTGCTTGCGCTCGAGCAGCGAGAAGTCTAAGAGCAGGAAAACCCTGACTGCGAAACGACACCTGGGCGCTGAGCCTCAGCAAATCCTTCAGAGCTGTGTTGGACTCGCAAGTCGCTTGTTTTATCGCAGACTGCAACCCCTCTTCACAAACACTCTCCGAAATCGGTAAGAACAAATACACTGATTTCCATGCAATCAGGCACCTGGAGCTTCTCACTGAGGCAAAGGTCCCTCTTAACCTGAACGTCTCAAAGCATCACAGGGGCTCTCCCAAGAGCTGGAGGAGAGAGGTGGGGGCTTGCAACAGGTCACCCGCATCCCCGTGTGCCTCAGGGCTGGGGGAAGCGGCCCTGGAGACCCCTGTGTGTCCTCCAGGAGCTCACATCAGCCACCACATTGTTAGGAGCCCAAAGTTCGGGGACATCGATGTCACCACAAGGATCCTAGAGCTGCCACTCAACACCAAAGGAGCCTCTGCACTGACTTCACAAGGATGTGAGATGGGCCCCAAGAGAGAAACATTTCATGTAAGCCGTTTTCAATAGACACATCAATCTAATATCGATCCTGCATCAACCCCACGAGTGCCCACAGGCCCTTTCTAAGGATTCCAAATAATTTTCCTCTTTTACTTGTTAAAGTTTCTTTGGGACAAATACACTGAGGTCACCACCACCAGTAGAACGGGCAAATGTTTCACACCTTTCCATGGGCTGAGACAGGTCCCTGGGGTGGGACACGAGCTGGAAAGGCTGCGCTGGGCCCGGCCGCGGGGCCACCATGGGCAACACGGGCCCTTCGTCCCCTTCGGAACTGCACGGACCTGAAATACCCAGTGTGACTTTGGGCGTATAAATCAAAACGGAAGTCCAAAGTGACAATTTAGATAAGGACAGTAAAGTGTCAGAAAACGGAAAAATTACTCTGGAGAGGTGACATATACGGGAAACTGGATGTCCCACCTGTGAGACAAGGCTGGGACAATTCTGGTGACCTCTGAGCTTTTAACACAATTTGCCTGTATAGGGACCGTGACCGAACACCCTAACTACTCTGATTTATATAATCAACACATAAGCTGTCAAAAGCCCTTCAGATTTATATGCTCTAAAAACGTTTTAAAGCTTTCTACGATAGTGCCTCACTCCCCACAAAATACCCATCTCTGTGCTAACCTGCTCCCTCCTGTCCCCACAGCTGGGCCCAGTACACATCTGGATCTCCAATCTGCTTCTCCCATTGAGGAGATTCCACTCAGAAACTCATTCTCAACAACCAAGTTGCAGGCACATGAATTTAAGGATTTACTAAGGCAGGTTTGTAAAAGCCTCCCCATCTCTTTCTCCTGGGGGAAATTGCAACACTGCTGAAACATCCAGCATTTGACAATCTTGCAATTAAAGGAAAGCACTAAGAAAATAAGAAAGCATCCCAATATCTGTCATAAAGCAACAGCTGATGTTGCAGCCTATGGATGAAGTTCGGGTAAATTATTTGCGGATTTGACAACTAAGGAGAAGTTTGGATGTGAACAGTCCCACTGGCTGAGAACATTCTCACGCCTAAGTAGGGGTGGGAATAAGACTCAGCACTGCAATCACTGCTTTTCTTGCTAAACTTCACTCCACTTTTATTTAGAAAAATAACTAAGAAATTATAGCAAGCAAACAAAGCAAACAAACAATCCGTGCCTTAGAAAAATCACGTCATGATAAAGTGAGATAAGAAATGGTAGAAAAGTGATTGTGTTAACGTTGAGGAGAGCCCGTACATGTTAAGCGGCAAGAAAAACAAATGACTCCCTCTGCAATGGAAGAAAATGTTTCTTCTCTGTTGGAGAAAGAAAATCACAAAGCGGCTCAACTGGGTCCCTGAAATTGTGCAATTCACTTTGCATATTTGGCAGCAAAAGTAGAAGAAGCAGTTTATAATCCAGGGTTTTCACGCAAATGACAGGTTCTTGGTTCTCGAAGGAGTATTTCACTTTGGTATGCTTTTTTAATTAACATTCTAATGGTACGTTAGAATTAAAGGAATACCATCAACTTAAAACTCACATAGCTGATGGAGCACTTCTAATGACTGCTGTCCCAGCAATCCCTAGACTGACTATAATTGAAGCAGATCAGAGAACCGGCACTTCCCTGGGCAGTTTGGGGTTTATATGTCTAATTGAAGCGTTTTCTGTACAGCCAATTTCTCCGCGCGCCTTTGCCAGGCAGTTCCCCCCTTTGCACAGCAAAACGTGAAGAGGACGAGGTGACAACATCCAAAAGCTGCGGCTGGGCAAGGGCTGCCTGCAAGAGCTGGGCTTCGGTTTTCTTTAACCATTTCATTATAAAGATGCAAATTGCTGTACATTTTATTATTTATAAATGTTGACTTCAACTGCATTAAGGTGGAAAACACGTATAAAACAACGTTTAAAGCTCCCTTTTCTGCCCCAAGAGGCGGTTCTGTGTTTCAAGATACGGAACAGCCGGTGCGAAACACATCTAGAGAGACTGAAAAGGGCACTACCTGCCTGCAAAACCAGTTCAAAATCGGTGAGAATCTCGCAAAGAAAGTAATTTTTTGAAAAGGAGCTGTACCAGGCAGCTCCCCAGGCAGCGATCGGGGCAGCGAACCAACTCTGCTGCCCCCAGAAAGGAAGGAAAAAAAAACCCACGAGGGAAGTGAAATTGTGACACTTTTAAAAGTCGTAGGGACAGAGTCCTATGACTGGGCACAGTCCTGTGTCACACGGCAGGTGTGGGAAAATGCTGAGGCGTTGGTTCCACTCGCATTTCGAGCTGCAAAAACAGCCTGAGAAGCAGAGCGGGACCTCCCGGCCGTGGCAGGAGGGGTGGCCGAGCCCCCGAACCGCTGGGGAAACAGTCCTCACCGCACCCGGGCTTAAAACCCAGGCCTAAGTGCTTGGCTGGAATTCTGAGTGAGTTTAAGCTTAGAGTTAAACCTTGAAGACATCTTGGCAAGCAAGGCGTTTTCCAATTATCTCATCCAGCATATCCAATCACTGCGCTGACTTTATAAACTAAATGAAACCGCACACAAATTACACTGACACTAAGAACAACATTTAACAGGGTTACCCTTTGCAATGCTATCCAGGTTTATTCCCTTTCCAACTGTGTTTACTGACTTAACCTCCCCAAATTACCCAGTCTCCAACATCAGACGTAAACAGGCAGAAATTTGGCTACTGGTTCTGAGGATATATTTTTTTTTTCTTTTTTAATGAGTTCTGATGGGGATAATAAAACCAACCAGGTATATGTTTGCGGAGTGGCTGTGCTGCTGGTGCAGTGTCCCCCCTCGGAAGGCGCTGCGTGTCTCACTGCCACGGCTCGGTGCGCTGGGGCTCGCTGCTTCTCCACCTGGGGCAAACGCGGGTTTTTAACTCTCAGAAATCTGCTTTGTGCAGGGCTGAGGGTCCCCGGGGTCCCACCTGGACGGAGCTCACCAGAGCGCCACGCACAGCCCGGGGGACGCAGGACCCCGCGGTGCTCAGCCCCTTGCACCCACCCTTGCCCCACTCCGCACGGAGCCGGCGGGAGACGCAACAGCTCGTGCCAAACCAGAGCATTGGCACACGCTGCAGCACACATCAGTCATCTCCAAAGATGTGAAAGCTCCAGAAAACATAACATCCAACCACCTGCAGCAAGCGGCTGGGCTGCCCAGCCCCTGCGCCCATGGCCAGGACAGCACGGAGGTGCCAGACGGTGTCTGGAGAAACCCCGGCCGGGTGCTGAGCTGCACCAAGGGACGCGAGTCCTGTCCGGCCATGGACCAGCAGTCACCTCTTGCTCCCTCCCTGGTGTCCCACTCACCCCTGTCACTTGCAGGTGGCCCCACTTCACTCCTGGGAAACAGCAGCTCCTTTCCCCTGTTCTCCCAGCGCTGGCTGGACCTTGACGTTGGTTTAATGCTGCAGAGGCTCATCAGCCCTACTGAGACATCACCCTGCCCTGCAGTTACGGTCGCGAGAGCTGTACGGTGCTTTGGGAGCAAAAGGAGAAAGACAATCCCCACAACACAGCATGTATCTGACCCTGCTCCCACCTCCCCACCTGCCAGCCCAGCCACGGGTGCAGGAGAGACGCTCTCCAGACACCAGTCAATGTCACCCGCTGCAAACCGGGTGGCACTGCAGCAAGCAGGGGGGACCACAGCACTTAGACTTCGTCACAGTGTCACAGTTTGCACTGACACCTGTGCTCACAGTGCACTGAAAGCGGGAGGGGACTTAAAAGACAGTAAGAGCATCCACAAATGGACGAAAAAAATAAGGAGAAAATATAAAACCAGACGTAGCCATCAGCTCCAGGTACCTGCCGTGCAGCTCAGCCACTCAGTGTTACAGTGGGGTCACATCCCATGTCGCCAGGCTGCTCCTGCATGAGCAAAGTGACAAGGAAAAGGGGACAGTGAGGAAGCGACGGGCTCTGCTCGCCCAGGCCCAGGTCACGTCACCCTCGGCCCTTCTCCCGTCAGCTCCGGCTGTTCCTCACCCAGCCCAGCACACGCGGCTCCCACGTTTCTGCTGGCACAGCTGTTTGTTGACTGATGCGGTAAAACAATTCAGTGAACCCGTTTGTGTCGCACGTAACCCTGCAAAAAGATAAATTATTTGTGCTCTATGTCTTTTTCTTTTTTAAAAAATTATTTTTGCATGCCTTAAGTAGCTATATGCAGTTTGCTTTTTTTTCCCCATCGTTTCAGCTGTCTGGTGGCAGCAAGCACCTGCTCATTAAACACCATTTTCCAAGGTGAGTTTCTAAAAGCGATTTTGAAAATAAGATTCTTTAAAAGCCCCCCAAAAAAGGCAACAGCATTTCCTCTTCAGAAGGGCACAGTAATAACGGAAAAGGCGACTCCTGCTAGAGAACAGCAGCACAGAGAAAACCAACGCTAAATTCAACACCCGGGAGCTCGGCGGCTGGCTGGGAAATGCACGGCAGGGCCTGGGCTCCCCATGGCCTCAGTCTGTCCGTCCTGCGACTGGGCCAGCGTGACTTAGCCGGTGGTTTTGTATTTTTGAACTGCGCGAGGGCGGGAAGCGCGGTGCTGCCCGTGATGGGTGAGGGCGCACCAGGCAGCGCGGGGCTGGCAGCCCACACAGGGCAACATCCTTCTGTCTCCCTTTGTCAATAAGGGAAGAGCCTGAGGAAAGATGCACGTACCGATACGGCCTGAAACGCAATGACCTGAACGGAGGTGTCGTGGTTTAACCCGAGCTGGCAATACAGCCACGACAGCCGCTCGCTCAACGCCCTTCGCACCTCCACAAGGGAGGGAGAAACTTGGATTGAGATAAACACAGTTTAATAAAATAACAAAATACTAATAGATTACTACTTAATATATATATAAAATAGAAATATAATATAAAAGATACTCAAGACAATTGCTCACAAACTCCGTCCACCCCGAGCAGCCGGTCCCAGGAACCAGCACCTGGTTGCAACGGCTGATCCCGAAGAGAGAAAAAAGGAAAAAGGCAGAAAGGCCCGGAGGCCTCTGCAAAACGGCAAAAGGTCAAACTGAACATCCCAAACCAAACTCCCCCAGCTCCAACAAAAAGAGCAAAGAGAACACAAGAGACAGAAAGCAGAAGATCCTGACTTTCCTTAAATCTGAAGCCTGGCGCTAATGGGCTGGAACACTCCCATTGCTCAGTGTGGGTGTCAGTCCAGCTCTGTCCATCCATCCCCTTCCTCGCTGCCTCACACCTGTGGGCAGAGCTCAGAGTGTGCTTGGCTCTCAGACCAGAGCAATTCAGAACATTAACTCTGTGCTGGGGCGTTATCTCTTGTTCTCAAACTAAGAAAGGTTTCTAACTGCATGAAGAAAATTCACTCATTTTCAGTCAAACCAGCACAAGAGGTCAGAGCCACGGGGACCGAATGGGCGGAGGCTGGTGACCACTGACACTTTGGACAACTCTCCTTAACGCTGTCATCATTTCGTTATTCTAAGCTGCATCCAGCTTGGTGCAGTGGCGAGGGCCTGGGTGATGTGAGGAGGAACAATCGTCCTTCCCAGACTGACCACCCATCCCATGAGGTTTGAAGCTCCTGGAGCTCCGGAGCTGGATTCTGTATTTTTCCCGTCTCTTTGTGGTTGGCACATAAGAGACGGCTCCACAGGTTAGTGAGCTCCCTTATTCTGTCACCTCCATCCCTGGATCCTGTTTTCCCCAGATATCCCAGCTCCGGACCAAGCACTGTGTGATGTTTAACACATGTGCACTCAAAACGAGGAAGGGTGATGCAGAGTGGGTAACTTTTTTTCCAGTGATCTCATCACTATGGTTAAAAAGGGGAACTCAGATAAGCTCTGCGGTCTAATACATAGAAATACCTATATTCCTTAGAAACAGAGTTTCGAAATTCATGTGCAACGGCACACATCGTTTACATGTACAGATGCCACGACTTGTTGCTCAAATCAGGTCTCTGCACTCAGAAATTCTTTGCTAATCTGGGTATCTGTTCATGCGTGTATTCAAATTCCTGGTGCGTGTTTGCACTTGTTACGGTAACTACATGCAGGAATCAGGCACACCTTGTTTGTACATCTTTATCCAGCCAGTTGCATATTTGGCATGCCTGCTCAGTCCAGAGAGCATTTATGAATGAATTAAACCACTTGACAGAATCAAATGCTTGGGGAAAGCTCAGGCAAGAAGCAGCTCTGCTTTGTATCACTTAACATTAAAAATCCGCAGGGTTGACATCTTCCAGCCTCGCCTCAGCGCACGCTGTTTGGGCTTTTTCCCTGAGGATGCTGAACGGACTCCTGTCACTCCAGAGCTGCCAGAACACAGTCCCTGCAGCGCAGGAGTTAACCGGGAAACTCTCCGCATGCATTGACCTAAACGAGCCTAATTTATTCTAGTATCATAATTCTTAAAGCTAACTATTGCCATAATTACTTCCACGTATCTATCTCATTCCAACAGGCTGCTCCTCCTTCTCAGCCAGTAATCCTTCTCAGTCACTCACTGAAATTCCAGATCACTTAATTTCAAAACCAATTACATGTAATTAGAGGAATTTCTACAACCATCCCATTTATCGGATGCACAGGAATGAGCTGCAACTCATCTCTGCTGATGGTGCCCCTGAAAAGCCTTTAAAGGATTTTATAAGAGGAAAAAAAAAAGTTCTATCAAGACACATTTGCCTCTTTTCTTCCTCTCTTTTATCGAGGGAAGACACCTAACATGGACACAGGGTCTTCAGTTCTGAGTGCAGGTGAATTTGGAGTTTATTTCTAGCTTCACATCAGCCACGAGACCGGGGGTGTTTTGGTCACTGCTGGTGAAACCTTCCACGGTGACACAGCAAAGCCGGTTCGAGAGCTGTCGGTGAAACAGGGTGAGCGCAGTTCGTGCCTCAGCTTCCCGACGGAAACCAGCAGATTTATTCCTTGCCCCGACACGACCAGACTGATGGGACCTCAGGCACAGAGCAGGATTTTTCCACAAAATACTTCTGTCTGAAGAGCGCAGACCCACGGAGCTCACTGTGCTCAGCACTGAGCTCATCTGCATCCCCCAAACCTCGGTGCCGCTGGTTCAGAGACCCACCACAATGCAAACCTGACGTATCCAGCCCAAATACCCGGGATTTTCAAAAGCACCCAGGAAATCTTTACGATCCAGTGAGAGCGGTGTATCGGCCGAGTGTGGGGACGGCGGCACTTGGAGCCTCCTCAGGGTGCACATGCACTTCTGTTACTTCGGGGCAACTGTCTGTGGATCATTTAATTCAAACGATCAAATACACCTCACATAATATTTTACATCATTGCCCAAGTGAATGCTCTTGCTCTGCAACTTGGCAATCACTGGCAGACAGCTCCTAGGAAACAGATTTTACACTTTGAGGCTAAAAGCAAGGCGATCTGTATTAGCTCTGAAATTAGAGCTTTTCTGTCCAGCAGACCAGAATTCTTTTTCCCACTGGTTTTACACGAGCACACCAGTGACCTGTGCTCTGGAGCCACCTATAGCTTCTGCTAGAAGATCCTAAGCCTACTATTTATACGTACGGGCAATTTGATTATTCAATGTAAAACAGAGTACTACTGTCACATGTCTTAGCTTTCATGCGGATTTTTTTCTGGATGTTTTGCAGTCCTCTTTCCTATTTTGATAAAAGAAAGTTACTTTCAAAAGTAAAGGCTTATCATCTCTGGTGATCTAAACAGATGTGACTCCACAAAGGGGTCCATTGTAGGGCCACGTTGGTGCTTTATTTTTTAACGATGAAGGCTTTGGTTGTTTGTTATGGTGAGAAATAGTTTCCCCTGCAGATAGCCCCTTGAGAAATCCATGAGAGAAAATCCAGACTGTGAAAAGTATGGCTTGTGAGGAATTTGAAACAACACGACAGGGGAAGCAAATCATCGTGAAAATCCTACTACAGAAAGCCTGGGCTCACGGCCCCCTCCAGTTCATCGTCCCCGACCCCAGGTGGGCTGTCGCGCTGTCACCTGCGCAATGACCATCCCCAGGGATCAGAACCACCGTCGGACGGCTGGAGCCCCGCACGGCGCGGCCGAGCCGACCCGGGCCCGACGGCCTCCAGCCAAAGCCAAAACAAGGCGCAAAGGAGCGACACCGCGGGCCGAGGTAAGGAGCGAAGAACTGGCAGCGCCACCGCCTGCCGTTGCGCAACTCCGGCTAATCGGACACAGATACAGATGCAAAGCGCCTGCGAACACTTCAGAGGAGTTTACATTTCAGCCGGGTTCCACAGCTGGACGGTGCCGGCCTCGCATGCAAGGCTGATTTCTCCCGGGTGCAGCTCCCGAGGGGTGAGCAGCACAGTGCCTCTCAAAGCTCTGCTTTCTGATCCACTGTCACGTCTGTTCCCCCTCCTCCCAGGCTTCTTTCCATGCATATGTTAAAGCGCTCTGCTATATTGTAGTTGAAGTATAGTTCATTAAGTTTCAGTTCTCATTTAAGAGTTCGTTTTTCAGGATGGGAGAATAGCTTGGGTTCATGTCAGAACAGTTTTAAGGCCTCCAGCATCAAAAATTAACCTGCCATGAATCTAAAAATACCAGCTTTTCAGAAAGGAGACGTGAGATGCCAAGAGATTTCACACACAAAAACAATTGGGTGATTCGGCTTCGAGTTCAATTTATATTTTTTCCACGGTTACCTAACGCTGGACCCAGCAATCTGATCCGGATCACCTCAAGATGTTTTTTCTAATGTTCCCCCCGAAGTACAGCCTGAGCATCCCCGAGCAGAGCACGCGTTCCCTTGCCCGCTGCAGGGGGTTATTGCACTGGCAGGGTCTCCACCGGCTCCAGGCTCTGGCTTCTGTGCGGCACCCAGCGAGGGAGATGAGCGCGAGCACAATGACTCCACAAAACCGCCAGCGTGCAGGAAATCGGCCAATTATCCAGCCCTGACTTTTAGCAGAAACTGTACAAAGGGATCTTTATGGGTGAGAAGATCGCAGGAAAGGAAGGAGACAGGCAAAGATCAGGGGGAATGATCGGCGTGGTGACCCACAGCCAGCTATCTAGGACCATCCTCTGAAACGCTGTTCATAGTCCAGCTTTTAACTAGTAACTGAATGGCAGGATTAATTAGGAGAACTTCTTAAAATAAGCAAAACAATAGCTGGTGCATAAAACGGACAGCGCTTCTCAATCGTAGCAAGAAATACTGCGAGCAGCTTCGCTCAGCGCAGACTGCACCCTTCCCCGCTGGCTTTCTCTTGCACATGAGGCAGCCATGGGAAGGGACGAGGGCAGGATCGGTGTCCCCATGAGCTTGTCCTCCTCACCAACGGCCCCGCAGGACCACCAGCAAACTCCTCGCGGGATGCTCAGGGTCCGCCAAACCTCAGCGCACAGACTTAAACTAGAGCAACGTGTCAAAATCGTAAAAGCATGGAGAGAAGGAGGTTGAGCGTCTGCAGCCAGCAAAGATACCCCGGCCCTATGCAGACAGGCCCTAACGACGCTGCTGCTTGGCCGAAAAATTTATAAGAAAATATCCATTGAAAAATTTCTTTGTCTGTCTGATAATGTAAACACAAGTTCAGCACAGGAGACTCCACAGGATGAGATGGTTTTGATGACTTACAGCCGCGTGTGCGCTCCACAGACTCGCTTTCCAAACAGCCTATTATCACCGTGCAGGCAGCTTATTTATTTGCTGAGAATTCTCATTTAAAAAAAACTAATCAGTCAAGATTTATGTTCCTCTGATAAGGCACAGGAGGGCACTGCTAAGGTTCTGGCTTCTGCTGGCTGTCAAGCAGTCTAGCAGTTAATGTCAAGCACAGCAGGGCTCTCACACGTCACTTCTCCAGCCGGTGTGTCCCAGGACACTGGGACTTTGCCACTGGTGTTCCCACGAGACGAATCATTTCCCTGCCTCAGTTTCTCTAGGACTAAAAGCAGAGTCTTCCAGCCAAGTAGTCAAGAGCAAAGTGGGTGTCCACAACTGTCAAGAATCGTCTGAGTCTTTCACCGAACACAGCATCACGTCTGCCATGAGCATCTGGAGCTGCCACAGGAGACGGGATTTGGGGGCTTGTACATCCAGCTTCAAGCTGCTGGTTCCCTGTCTGGCCCAGGTGGCAGCCCCATGGCCTGGTCCTGTGCTGTGAGGTGACAGCCCCATACCTCTCTGGCCGAGGTGACAGCCCCATGGCCGGGTCCTGTGCTATGAGGTAACAGCCCCATGGCTGGTTCCCTCTCTGGCCGAGGTAACAGCCTCATCATGAAGCGGCGCCAGGCGCCGCGGGGCTGGGAAGGAGCGAAGGGCAGAGCTCCCCGCACAGGCCCGGGCTTCCCAAAGAGCCGAGATCATCGTTGGCAGATGGACCTTCCCCAGGGCTCTGGATTCTCTGTCAGCAAACAGAAAGCAACTGGAAGGGGGAGAAAAAAAAAGACAGACTAAAAGCAAGCCTGTGTTTGAAATATGCTTTGTTTTCTTTTAAAAAATCCAGGATCCCATCCAGTTTGAAAGAGCAGGCGAGCGCTGAAACAAGCTCTTTGTTTCTTGCATTAATTCAAGAAGAAAACACTTTTTTTGGGTGTATTCCTCCGAGGTTTGAATCCTGCCTGCAGCCCCCACTCCCGGCAGGCAGGGCGCGGGTCACAGGTAGAGCTCTCAGAGCCAAAGCAGCACAAGGAGCTCTGGGGGGAAACAGGCAGGAATAAGGGTCTCCCAGGGGGGTTGGGGTGAACTGGGGGCTTTGTGGGAAAATTCTACCACGTTCCCACCACCATCGGCAAGGACGTGTGAACGGGGTCCTGCGGCGGCTTTGGGACTGTGGCCCGTTGTGGGTCCCGCAATGCCCGCACCCCTCGGGGCAGCAGCCGCAATGATGGCCTGGGGGGGACAACAGCTCATGTTGGCGTCTCCTTCCACTGCCACCCCAAGGCAGCCACAGCGCCCCCAGTCCCCGCTGGAACCGCCCCCAGTGCTGTGCTTGGGATGCTCCATGAGCAGCCAGGGCTCCATCAGCACCCCAGTGTCCCTGGCAGCTCTGCCCCTGTGTCTGCAGCTCCCCCAAAACAGGCAGGAGCCCTCAAAAACCCCGAGAGCCACCAAAGAGCAGCCCAGAGCCCATCTGCAGATCACCCAGGGCCAGGTCGCCTCTGCCCAGAGAAAAACCCACTGGTTTACAATGGTCTGCTTGCCAAATCTGCCGTCACGCAAACCACGCAGCAGGCTGCATCTGGCACCAGGGGAAGGGCAATTACTGTAATTGCTGAAGGCATCAACTCACTCCCCCTTTTCTCTTGGCTGCACCGACCACGCAGGTTGAAGCACAGAAGGGTGAGTGCCAAGTCTTATGGTGTGAAGCCATTTTCCATAAAGAAATTTTGTTTTTCATGGCTTATAAGTTACCACTCCCCGCCTCCAGTCCTTTGGGTCGAGATTTGTCATGCTTGTTCTTAACCCAGTGGAGAATTTCTTTAGGAAAGTTCAACAGTATAAGTAGCAGCAATTATTCATCTGGCTTTCGTCATGGCAGATAACAGATATTCACAGAAAGCTGCAGTCTCTGCAGAGAGGACTCCTGCCCGGCAGAAGCACAATCCAGCACGGCCCGAGGTTTTCCAGGAGTAAATTCAGCAGCAATTCCTGTATCCAGACACCAACAAACACACACCCAAACACAGGAATTTCATCCAGTCCCATAGGGCTGGTTTTCAGACAGCTGAGCATGAATATGTGATGATCATCAGCTAATTAAGACATTTCCCAGGTGCATCCTGGGTGCATGTGTAAATTCTAAACCTGCTTATAAAACCAACAGAACTCAAACCTTTGGACTTGGCCTGGAGAGTCCTGAGCGAGACACCGATTCCTGCACCTGCACAAGGAAACGCCACCTACAAACGGTGACGGCCCCGCTCGCCGTGTCCAGAACCGACTGCCTGTGCTCACCCAATGCGCATGAACCTTCGCTTCAGCAGAGGAAGAAAGAAAAGAACAGGTTTTCTAGTTAAAAAAAGAACAAGCAAGGAACTTAGACACAAGCAACCGAGTTAGTGAGAAGTTACAACTGAAATTTCAAATGTGCAAATGCCAAATGTGCCAAGTGCAGAGTCCCACCCTGTCCTGTCCGCATCCCACATGCACGATGTGCCCCGTGTTCCGCTTTACAGATGGTCATAAAGTGAGGCAGCAAGGGGCTTCGTTAGCCGCTACGGAAAATACAACTTTGAACATCCTAATTTTGTTTAGTTTAAATAGTAACCATAATATTTACATTAATGCTATTTATTATAATTTATTTTTATTTAAACACGGACATAGAAGTGAAATATAATAAAGTTGCGTTAGGCTGTTTTAAAAACAAAAACCACAAACCAGATAAGAAAGATAGACGACGTATTTCACATGGAGAGATGGCTGTGGGTCATTAGACTCTAAAACAAGGAACAGCAATTTGCTCCTACAGCAAGGAACAATAAAAAGGCATTTACACACTTAGAGGAGGAGGTGAAGGCAGAGTAGGGATGGAATGATTCCTCTCTCTTCCACTTGAGCACAAAAAAAGAAGCATAAAACCCCACAACTCTGTCTCGTTTCTGTAGGAAAAACACTCGTTTTCATGGTCTGAAACAGGATGTTGCTTTTTCACATCCATTAATGTATTGACCAAACACTGAATCCCCCCATAGATTTTCAGGCTAATACAATAATTTTGCTTCGGTAAGTCCTCGTTCTGCTATCACACACCAAAACGACACTAAATCCCAGGCTAATAACCCCAAGGGTTGGAGGATGCACTGTACTGGTATGAGAGCTGTTCCAGCCATTAATCACATTATTTCTCAGCGGGTCATTCCCCAGCAGCTGGCCTATCCCAGACTCTTCCCACCTTGCGAGTAAACGGCTGATCTCACAAGAAGCAGAAAGAAATAAATGCTAACAGCAACAGCTCAAACCTTGCAAGGACTCTGCCATCCCCGCTGGGGACTCGGGAGGGGAAACACAACCTGGGTTTCCAGCAGCAGGAGAACCACAGCGCTCTGAGGTTGGGTAAAGCGAGGAATGGGAAATGGGCCAGGCTGGAGTAAAACAGGCCTTTTTCAAGAAAATATAAATTCACTGTAAAAAAGCAAATTCCACTTTGTGTCCTCTTGTGAAAGCCTCCTGACTTGATCTTCGACCTACAGCCACCACGGCAACACCCACGGGGCGTCCAACAGCCGTTTCCTCTGCTCCTGGCGCTTGTTCCTGGGGAGCAGAGCCCGACCCCCCTGGCTCCAAGCTCCTTTCAGGCAGTTCAGAGATCAGAAGGTCTCCCCTCAGCTCCTGTTCTCCAGCTGAACCCCCAGCTCCCTCAGCCGCTCCCATCGCACTTGTGCTCCAGCCCCTCACCAGCTCCGTTCCCTTCTCTCCACTCGCTCCAGCACCTCAAGGCCTTTCTTGGCGTGAGGGGCCCAAAACTGCCCCCAGGATTTGAAGTGGGGCCTCCCCAGTGCTGAGAACACAAAATCCTGTGGGGTGGGCACCTGCCGTTTGCCCTGTGCTTGTACGGTGCTCACTGTATGATTAATGCTACTAGCAGTGTTCCCCAAGAACGCAATATCGACCCCATTATACTTCACAGCACAGCCTGGTGCAGGTCTCTGGTGTAAGTCGCTGCTCACTGGCTTCCTAACAACAACATGGAAAAGAAGCAAAAGTCACTCAAAAATACATCCAGCGAGCACCATTTGGATAGACAGAATCTACCCAGACAGACTCCAGCATGGACTGGAGTCTCGTGCTGAAGGAAGATCAGCAACCCTGAGAGCCACATCGTTGAGATAAATCTGCCAATGTTACAGTAATTTCAGTTACAGGTCACAAACAAGAACTAACAGCCGCGCTCCCATTCGAGCTGTGGTGCTCCCAAGGTCTGAAGCTGCTCGTCACTGAAGAACTTCTCCTGTGACCTTCACGCTCCAGGTCCTCCCAAGGAGAGGAGAGAGAAGAGCAGGAGCAGCCCAGCAGACACGGGCTTGTGATGAATCTCTGGAAGCTTCACTTCCAGTTTCAGCTGCCCGTCTGCTTGTGACTCCCTGACAATTCGAGCTTTCATCACAAAAGGAAACATTTCTGGCTTTCCTGGTTGCAGATAAATGAAAGATCCTTTAGTACTTAGAGAAAAAGCCAAAGTTGCTTCCCTGCCTCTACTTTAGTTTTTAAATTCACATCACTTTTCACTTTACCTCACTGTTTTTCACTGTTTAGCGTTAACCACACTAAACCTTTCAGACATAATTCTCGTGACCAGAGCAGAACTGAGTGTGCTGTGTGTTAGAAGAAACAAAAGGACCAGTTGAAGATTTGCAGCCGCTCCAGATAAAAGAGGGATATTTTAATTTAGACTGGCCCTTCTACAGATCATGTCCAAACCACATCAAATACATACAAATACTGACTGCAGGAAACTAAAGCTGGAGATTAAAAATACGCACAAATCAAGGAATTCTCAGGCTTAACTTTGTCCTCTGACCCCTGAGATCTCCTTTCCTGAGCCACTTTCCTAACGCGAACAGAAAGTCAGTTGATCTGCCAAAACGGGCCGTGTTCTCACCTCCACATGCACACGCAGCCTCACGCAACGAGCCCTCTCCACATCACTGCCCAGTCGGATGTGCAATACTTTAATTATTTCTTCAGTCACTATGGGCTGAACCAGCGCTACCCAACCGGCCTTGGCTCACAGACTGGCCTCCTCTTGCTGGGGTTTTGGGCGAGCAATGCTGTCCCGTCCCCATGGGACACCCTTGGCACCCCTGGAAGATGCTCTGCTGAGCACACTGCGGCGCTTCCTCCTCGGGGATCTGTGCAAAACAGCCAGAGATCAAAATCAGTGCGGAATCTGGAGACCTCAGGGAATGAGAACAAATTAAATAGTTCTGGATTGTGAAAATCATTCGTCGAACGACACTGATGTTAGGAAAGCAGTACTTCGGTTGTACTGCGCCAATAACTGAAGGAGGGATGTGGCATTTCCACATTGAAGAGATAAAGGGTAAAGATGGGGAGGATGTCAAGTGAAAGTACCGCAGAATCAAGCGGCCTGGGGTAATAACTGCGTGTTTCATAAGCTAGATAGCAACACCCACCCTTCTTATCTTTGCTGTGCACAAAAATGAGGTGCTAGCCTGGCTGATGCTCACGGACCAGCTTCAACACAATGGAGCAGGCACCGCTCACTCTTCCAAGGGTGAGATAAACTGTCAAGTGAATTGGAGATTAACTATCCAGATGTAAATGAATTCATTGCTATGCAACTGATAGGGCTCAGGCCCAGTTTAGTGCAGGATGGAGTCAGGTTTGGAGAGCTCTCTCAATGGCCAAAGAATTTATAACCTGTATTCATGGCACTCTCTGTAAAGGGCCACCTAACAATGCAGGAGCCTGCAAGCATTGTTCCTTTTGAAGGGCCTCGCCACTCCACCCCCACTGCTCTGCCCCCAATTTACTCCCCTCCTCCCGGGGTCCCCGCAGCCCCTCGCACCCTTCCCTCCTCCCCATCTCACAGGAAGAAAGCCGGGGGGAGGCGACCTCTGCAGCAGAATTTGCTATTCATGTTCCGTTCCCCCTCACAAATCCTTAACTTCTTGTCTCTTTTTAATCTTTTTTCTCTTGAGAAAGAAAAGATCAAAGGGCTTGGGGCTGATGCTTTCTGAACTAGGCACTTCTTGCCATGGGAAAACATCGATGAGGAAGGGCTACACAAAGATGCTTGTGACTGGGGGTGGGGGCCGGACGATGGGACAGGACTTTCTTCCATGGAAATGCTTTCTGAAAGCCTTTACCAAGCAGCCCTGCAAGTAAGATGCAGCAATCCAGCACCCATCCCAGCCCGCCGGCCCGGCTGGGCGACCACAGCAGCAGCAAGAGAGCACATTTAGTTTCGGGGTCACACATGAGCGGTGTTAATGTCTTCCAACACCGAGGAGGGAAATCCTGAGTCCTGGCGTGCGTTGGATTTCATGGCCACAGCCACCACCAGCAGGTCCCTCCTGTGGCAATTGGACGCTGGGCCTTTTGAGCTTGGAGAAGAGGATAGTGAGGGGCGACCTCATTAATGGTGATCAATATGTAAAGGGTGAGTGTCAGGAGGATGGAGCCAGGCTCTTCTCAGTGACAACCAGTGATAGGACAAGGGGCAATGGGTGCAAACTGGAACACAGGAGGTTCCACTTAAATTTGAGAAGAAACTTCTTCATGGTGAGGGTGCCAGAGCCTGGCCCAGGCTGCCCAGGGAGGTTGTGGAGTCTCCTTCTGTGCAGCCATTCAAACCTGCCTGGACACCTTCTGTGTGACCTCATCTGGGTGTTCCTGCTCTGGGGGGGTTGCACTGGATGAGCTTTCGAGGTCCCTTCGATCCCTGACATTCTGTGATCCTGTGAGATTCTGTGATTCTGTGTGACCTTGTCTGTAGGCCACTCGTTTCTCCTGGGCTCCTTAGCAACGCATTTTCAAGAGAAGAAAGAGATGCACTCACGGGACCGCTCCAAGCAGGGAGAGCTGTCCCGCGTGCCTCGGCCTGCGCACCCGCACACAGCGCAGCGTCACCTTCACACCCGCACCTGCACCCCGGCCTCCAGCTGCCCAAACGCAGGAGCTGCCTTTTGCAGTTCTGTTTCAAACATTCCCTAGTTCCAAAAAGACAAAGGATTATGCTCCGTACTTCCAAGAGATCCATCATTGGTATGAAGGAGGGTTAAAAGCTTCTATACTCACAGAGAAGAAAGGGGAGGAATAAGAAATACTTCCATCTCCCAAAATTGCTGTGATGAGAGTTCATCTCAAAGCAGGACATCCTGAGGTCCCCAGATACCTTTCCAGGGCAATGTGGATTTTTGCCTCATTCAGTAATCCCAGTTTGCCAGTTCTGTGTTGTGCCAAGGCAGATCAGTCCCAAAGCAGAAGCTGCACACAAATAGTAGATTTGTACCAAAGCAGTGATACTAAATATTTCAGAGGAAAATGTGCTCTTGGTCCAAAGGTTTGTGTGAGTTTCCAGCTGGAGATGGAACTTCAAAGCAGAGGCTCAAATCTCTAACGGGGGAACAAGCCTGCTGGGAAACCTTTAATCATTGTCACTTGGACAAGCAACACACAAATAATCTTCCCCTCAGAGGTCTCCTGCTCCTGGGAAGTAGCTGGTTTGTACTTTTATGTTTTGGAAAAACATTACCTAGGCTTGAAGGATTGATCTTGCATTGAGGTTTTTACTTTAAACCCGAAATCAAGGCTTGCTGGCACAGAAGGGGGAATCTGCAAAGACTATTGACTAAGCCGGGTTCAGTCCCACCATCTCCTTTTCCAGCAGAAATCCCTCATTTCTCTCCCTGTCCATCTGCCCTGAGGCCCAGGACCCCTGTGGGACTCTGCAGAGGGAGCCTGGGTCACCAGCGCCAGCTCCTCTCTGCCACTTCTGCTCCGGTCTCTGCTTTGCATTTCTCTTGTCCGAGAGCTCTCACAGACCTCACAGTCTCTCTCAGGTACCACTGTCCTCCTCCAGAAGGCCTTGGCACCTTCCTAATCTGCAACAAACAAAACGTCCTTCAGATGTCCCTGGTAAACGGTCTCTCCAGCGCCTTCAAGCTCAGCAGCATCGCGCGGCTCAGGCGCAACTGTCTCGCTGTTCTTCCCCCTCTGGGATGTGCAGGACAGGGCAGGGTCTCAGGCTCACTTCACGCGTTTCGTGTTAAATTATTTGAGGAATAGTCTTACTTGCATTGCAGCAACAAAAGCTCGTTTCTTGGCCGGGTTACACTCAAGCCCACGGTCCTGGACTCATGTCAGCAGCAGGTCTCTATACATTAATGACCACATGTTCCAACCCTGCCTTCTCATATGGCAACTTCTGATTCGGCTCGGCGACGTTAGATTAAAATCTGCTAAATGTGTTGCAGTGTAAATCCCATGAGGGCTTCACTAACCTACACCACAAACGAACTGCAGCACCCACAGTGCTGTAACAAATTATAGGTCTTACAGGAACACTGAAAATTCACACGACTTTTCTGCCTTCGAAGCTGGTTTCCTGACACAGACTTTAAGAATGTGTTTCCTCTGTAGGCTCAACAAATGCCTGAAACACGCTGGCGAGCCAAGGAGAACAGCTGCCTCTCTTCAGATTTGAACTACTTTCACCACCACCCCCAAAACCCAGCACAGGAGCCTTCTCATTATTAGAGAGGATAAGTGTTTGTGCTGAAAGAAAAATGTAAATTGCTCTAAAAGAGATGCCAAATTAGCACAAGTGACCCACGACCGGCAATGCAAAAATTCTCTAGTGGAGATTTAAAGGCAGTTGAATGTCTCAGCAAATTAGCTTCGAGCTGCCATGATGACAAGCCTCCCCTCGCACTCATACTACGATCGCTATGAAACAGTTGTTGTTCCAAAGCGTTTCTGATTAATTTTGCTCTACTGCTGGGGAAAAAAAATGCAAAATGTCACCATCGTAAAACTGCCAGATGTGCGTGTTCAGTTAAATCAGACAGACCCTTCAGGTGACAAATGCCTCCCTCGTCCTCCCGGCTTTGCCAGTGCGCTGCAAACCAGGCCCCTGGCACTTCTGTCAAGCCTTTGGAGCCAAAGTAATATTGCTAGCTAGATAGCAATAGTATAGTATTAAAGTAATATTTGGCTAGATAGATAGATATTTGGCTAGATAGCCAAATATCTGCTAAACTCAGATGTCGTTCTGTGGATTATAGCCTGAGAAAGGTACGTGAGACACAGGCTGCAATGCGACAATACAGCAAACGCAGCAGCAAAGCTTCTGCTCCGGGCTCAAAGGCAGCGCAGGCACATGACACGAAGCACTAACACAACACAAAATTAGGTACACGGTTCATATTCCTACAAAATATTTTAAAGATTCAAGCTAACTTGTCTCGGCTGGCTTTCAGCTGGAAGGGTACGGCCGCCGGTGCCTCCTGACACAGCGGTCACCCCGTCCCCTTCCCGCCGGCACTGGGACGGGTGACACGGGTGACGGGTGACACGGGTGACCTGCAGGAACCGGGTAACGAATCGCTGCTCTCCAACCCTCACCCAAAGCAGATTTGCACTCAAGCCTTCCAGGAAGAAAACGTTAATTGGTACCCAGGTCTGTACATCACCAGTGATCCCTGTGAGCGCTGAGCCCTCCTGCTTGTCCTGCCTCTGGTCAGAAGGACCTATGTTTTTTCCCAGAATGTCTATGCATGCTCAGAAAGAAACCCAGCAGCTCAAAAGTGCTTTTGATGAAATACTATAGACCTAAAGTATTTGATTGGCAATTTGTTACGGAGAGAAGTACTAAAAGCACACCGTAAGCACATTAAGAAACACCATGTCTACAAGGTACAGAAAAGGCTGTATTAACACGCACCATGTAAAACCACAGGGTGCAAAGAGAGAGAAAAGGGGCTGGTGGCACTGACTGCAACTACGGCTCACTGGGAACATGGCTGTACATCTCCATAAGCTGAAAAACTACAGTGTTACCATTATTAAAATACTCCCTATAAGGAGAAAAGCAGGGCCAATGCTCCAAGGAGACACGCACGCAGCCTTGTTCCTTTTCTAAAAATGAATCCTGATGAATATGTGACCTTTTGATGACTCCTTCCCTGCTAACAAACCGGCTTCACAGAAAGAATGTGAATATACATTTGAAGCATCTACTAGCAGAAACTGAATTGTGAGGATGTAAACTTCAGAAACTGCGCCAGAAACCCACATTGTTTCCATCCAGACAGGGGACAGAAATAAATCGGTTGATTAATTCAATGCTTCAAACTCCCAGAGTCTCCAAGGAGCACCTTGAGTGAACTCTAACGAAGGTGTAGATAAAGATTTGTTGGCGGAGGCCGAATTCTTCTCAGCAGCCAGAGGAGAGGGATACGCAAATTCCACTAAAGTTGGTAGGAATCGGGTTCCTTGCACCCACAGCCACCAACAAAACATCACGTCTGGAGTTCCTCAGCAAGCAATCGTAAAACCAACACAATAAACAAGCGTAACCAAGCTGCAAGCTGTCTTCAGATAACTTCTACACAAGACATGGACCTGCTGGAGAGGGGCAGAGGAGCCCCAGAAATGATGCGAGGCTGGACCAGCTCTGCTGGGAGGACAGGCTGAGAGAGCTGGGGTGTTCAGCTGAGAAGAGAAGCTCCGGGGAGACCTTAGTGTGGCCTTTCCAGACTTAAAAGGGGCCGATAAGAAAGATGGGGACAGACTTTTGAGCAGGGCCTGTTGTGATAGGACAAGGGGTGATGGTTTTAAACTAAAGGAGGGAGATTCAGGCCGGACATGAGGAAGAAATTGTTGGCCCTGAGGGTGGTGAGAGCCTGGCCCAGGTTCCCAGAGAGGTGGTGGCTGAACCATCCCTGGAGACATCCCAGGCCAGGCTGGACGGGGCTCTGAGCAACCTGAGCTGGTGAAGATGTCCCTGTCATGGCAGGGGGGGCACTGGGGGAGCTGGGAAGGTCCCTTCAACCCAAACCGTTCTGTGACTCTGGGAAATGAAATTTGTATTTGTACAAGGTTTTCCTCTTTCTCAGAGGAAAACCCTAAAGGACACACAGCAGGTCAGGGCAATGCCTGGGTGACCCCGCATGGTTTGGGACACGCTCTCTTCTCAAAGAGCAACTCCTTGCTCGGGACCAGCGCGTCCTGGCGCTGCCGACACGCCACCCGGCACAGGGCCGTGCATCTGAAGGGCGGCAGCTCGGCAGGACTTGCCCAACCGCGCCCCATGGGGAGCTCAATGGAGCTCAAGTGTGGGCAGGGGGTTCCTCGTACCAGACCCCTCCGCAGGAGCTGAGAGCTCGAGCCGTACAGACAGGACACTCCTGCTCCCCGACACGCAGCAAAGCCGACACGGCACAGCCCCCGCGGCCCTTGCGCTCCCCCAGGCCCGGGCAGGACGTCACGGCACCGCGAGGAAAGTCCTGTTTGGGCTTCCCCAGTGCCCCGAGCCGCACGCCCTGTGAAGTGTGGTGAACACCTTCTCCTCCTGCTTCTCCTCCTCATTCCTGTCTCATCTGCACTTTCTCGCTCCCCGTTGGCCGATGCTTTTATAGCAGCATCTATCACCACAGCACCTGAGTCCACCACGGGTAGACAGAAAGTCCCCAAAGGCCTCATTTTCTTCCCACCTTTGTAATTTTGCTTTTGCATTTCCATTATATTTGTAACAAGAGGCTGAGAATCCACGAAGAGGGTTGCAGCAGGCAGCGAGCAAGGAAGAGCTGTTGTTACAGGCACACACTTTTCTCTAATGGCAGCTTGGAAAAATACTGAATCATGTTTCTTGTCCAAATGTGCTCTGCTCTGCAGTCTTGCATTGAGCAGCGACTAAATAGTTTCCCATAAAAGCCCAAGGGCCTGTGAAAGAGACCGACGGGATCTTATTCCCTCTTTAACTTCCAAAAACCATTAACTTCTCCCTCTTTTAAGTGCCCCAACTGGTAGGGGTTTTTGGAAGCAATCCTGTCAGCAGAGGAGCTGTGAGGCTGGAGGGACCCGGCAGTGTCCCCTGCTCTGCGGTGGGGACACGGGGCCGAGCCGGCAGGTCCGTGCGGCCGAGAAGTGGCGAATTTCTGCAGCTCCGGGGAGTTTCCTGGAAGAGCGGTGCGGTGAGCCCTGTCCTGGCCGGCGCCTCGCTGCAGGACTCCCTCTCCTTGGCTTTAATTCCTCCATCCCAACAGCAAGTTCAGAAAATAACGTAATGAAAACAGTATTTCATTTTTATTTTTTTCTTCTTTTTTTTTTTTTTTTTTTTTTTCCATTGCTCGTTTTATTTTACTGAGCTACTGCACACGGAGCCGAATCTTTATTTTGGCTCACGTCCTCTTGCAATATCATTACCCGCGCGCAAAGGAAAAGCCCTCTGGAGATTTCCAATCCAAACAGGCCCTTGTTTTATCTACAACTATTTGAGTACATGACCTCAGATAACCCCGTGGCCAACTGTGTGCCAAACTCAAACTGCAGCCATGGGAACTTTAAATACAGAGAAGATTTTCCAGCTTCCCTCCGAAGGGAAGATGTCGGGTTTCTTGCTCTCTTTGGGTCGGACGGAGCCGGGAAGCCGGGCTGTGCTGGTCCTGGAGCCGCGGTGGCACCGCGGTGGCACCGGCTTCACCTCCACCGCGGGGACCTCCCGGGTGGAGGCAGCAGCACAACCGACCCCTGCCACATACAAACAGTCGCCGTCCCCTTTGCTTCTCAGGGTTCTGCTCCGGCTTCAGATTACTGCAAAGACAAACAGCTGCACTTGGGCCAACAGGCTCGTCCGCAAGGCTGTGTTTGGATTACTCCGGACAGGGGAGGTTTTTAATCTTCATTAGCCCGTTGTTCACAGCCATATCCGCAGTTTCTCACTGGGTCAGAGCCTCCGGCTCTCCACTGGTGTTTATGAATCTAAATAGATCAATTAATCTGGTATTTGAATGAAACTCGGGACACTTTGGCACCTGGTGTTTCAGACATTCAGTGCGTGTGGGTACCAAACTCCGCAAGCCCTTGGAAAACGGCAGCCCAGCGAATTTAGAAACCAGAACCAGTCACAGGTATTTTTCACAGCAGTGACTACTTGCTTTTTCTCCCCAGATCAGTACTTCTTCATGTTACCACAAATGCCTTAATCCAACAGAGGAGAACAAATCCTAGAGCTGAACGCAAGCACAGAGGAAAAAAATCTCAAGCTCTAGAAACAGCACAAGAAGTTGTTCTTGACAGTCTCTGTATCAGTTTCCGACACTCTCACACTGAACACATGCCCACATTATTTCACGCCAAGAACCAACCTCGTCGAGAAGGGCACGGCGCGGTGACCCCTCCAGCGCTGCTGTTTCTCCTCACTGGGGTTGTTTCTGGAGCGCTGGTCCCCGCAGGCCGGGCTGGGGACAGAGCTGTCCCAGCCGCTCGCCGCTCACGGCCCGCGCTCGCCAGGCTGCTGGGACTGGGGCACAAACACGGAGTTCGAAACAACCGCTTACACGGGGCGGCTTCGACACAGGGATGGGTGGCAGGACTCAGACGCCAAGCGTTGCTTTTGCACCTTGAGCAGCCCCATTGCCCTGGTCTGAGCTCCCAGAGAAAAACTGGGTCCAGCCTCCAGCTGCTGGGCAGCCTGGGGACACAAACCTGGGGCAGTTTTCGGCTGTATGTAACCATACATTCATATGCATTATGTAGAGGCCTCTGCATTTCAAGGCTGTTGTTATTTTGATCTTTACAACCCCTGGAAAAAATGAGTTCAATTAAGTCTCATCATTAGGAATTTACATAAGGTCACTTCAAGGCTTCCTGCATTTCCTCTGGTTCAGATCACAGTGCTCCTGGTGTTTCCCCTCTTCATTTATAACCTTGTTGCTGTAGGGCTTTCCAAGTAAATCATCCACCACCAGTTTCCTCTCCTCAGCAACAGGCATCAAGCTTTTCATTCAGGCTAAATGAAGCTTCAGCTATTCTGTGCAACAGCAGCCCTGTTAAAGGCACAGCATCCCTTTGAGAGACGGCAGTTTTCCCCTCAATAAAACAGGAAATTATTTTAATACAGAAGAGAATGTATTAATTTTGATTCTTTCACCAGGAACAAAGATTTAGTTGCACTTGGTAGCACAAGCAATGAACCAATTCTTAACATATTCTCTGGGAAATCCACTTGCTCATCACTGAGAACAGCCCTTTTCACTATGAATAAATTGAGAAACGCACTCAGAAGCCCTGAACTGTATTCAGTCACGATGCAAAACTGCGGCGAGATGCACATCAGCTACAAGCTGATCAAAACGGTACGGGTTCCGCTTCCACACCACCCACTCGACCGCGTACTCCATTTATAAAGCTGAAGATCAAATTTGAACCAAACCAGATTCTGAACTGCCAGATGGGTCCAAAATTAATAGATATTAACAGGGCAGGGCTGAGATGGGCTGAGGCTTCATCTCCGGAGCCGACACTGGGCAGCCACGGCGGGCAGTCCTGGCGAGCCCGTCCCTGGCACAATGCGGCACCGGCCAAATCCTCCTCCTTCATTGTGACTGGACAGACAAGGGCTGTGCTCACAGGGCCCTGGGCAGTGTCAGCACCCACTGAGCTTGGTTCAAATGAACCAGCTGGTTTTGACAGGTCCATTGCAACTGGGATCTGTTCCCTGATGCAGCCGCCCTGCAGTTAAACCAGCACTTGTGCTGGGGCACCGGGGGCTCAGAGAGGCACCGGGGCTGGGAGAGGTGAGCGGGGGCGCACGGCTTCATCCGGCAGCAGCGGCCGCCTACACGGACCCGAAACTCGGATGAAATCACAGCACAAGTGTCCCCGTCCCATTTCCGACGGACTCGAGCGTTTCTGCCTCTCCTCTGAAAACCGCACGCAGCAGCCCGGCTCATTCAGGCATCATTCCCGTTCCTGTTTGTAACCCAGAAATATCACTGTACCATCACTGCAGGCTGGGGAAGAGTCAGTCTTGTTGCACCTCAGATACAGACTCCGGCTTCACCTTTCAAAGCCTTTCATATTTTTCTGCGACTTTCAAAAAGGACATTTTAAATGTTAAAATGCAGTAATGCCTCAAGCTAGCGGGGATACTTTCCACCTAACCTTTTTCCTCTATTTATTCCATGTCCTCGGCTGACACAGCTATCTCTTTTCTGCCATGTAACCAGCTATATACTCACGGATGAGCCTTTGCAACTGAAAAAATAACTAGGCCGATGCAGCTTAGGTAGGAGAATCTGCGCGTTGCTCCTGCGCTGGCCCCGGGAAGGGGACACCCTGCCCCTTCTAAACCTGGGAGGTCTTTGAGCGTTTGGCAGAAATCCCCTGGGAGGCCTGTCATTAGCCATTTAAAACTGTCTATAGTATAGGGCTGAATTGAAGCGTGGGACAAAGCCCCTGCAGAGCTATCTGTCAGGAAAGGCTCCCGACACTGGCAGGGGCTGTTAACAGTAACAATGATGACAATATAGCGGGGATTTTCAGGGGTGGGGACTTCAAAGAAGCCCTAAAGAGGTATTTTTCATTAAGAAGTACGAAAGCAGCTGAGCATTGTTTTGGGCACTAAAGCTGAATATGAATGTTACTGCGGCAAGTCACAGATCAGTGACAGTATAAACTGACACCCATTTAAATGCGCATGTGCTGCTTTTCCGTACTGCTCCCATTCCACTGGTTTTGGGCTACCTGGCCAAGACAGCAGCCCTTGGACCAGCCCTCATTACCCTGGGATCCTCCGGTGCTTATAAACATCAATAAGCAGCCAGTGAGCCCCTTATAACGAGTTCTACGTGCCACTGCTGCGACCCTATGGACAGAGGGCCTAGTGCCACACTGGTGTTAGTGACCGGCAGCCTCCCCACGGGCTGACACACCAGTCAAACCAGGAGCAAAACCGCGTCTCCGTGTGCAGAAATGACACAGGACCCATGGCCGGCAGGAACGAGGAGTCAGGAGGGGCTGTTGGTCCAGAGGGACTTTTCTGCATCGAAACTCCAAATCTGTGGTTCTATCAAGGAGTAAAGGAGCATGATCATGAAAAAGGAAAAAAAAAAGTCTAAGATGGATATCATGAAACACTCGTGCTACAGCAAGTCCTTCTCCTAACCACTAATGACACTATTGTTTACCGCATGATGGTGAGTCTGTGAAGAGAAGTGAACAGATAAAGCCATAATGAAGATGATTCGGTCGGGAGCCATGGCCGGCCCTCGCCAGCCTCCTCCCGACTCCGTGGCCCCACAAGACCCAAACCTCGCACCCTCCTCCCGGACAACCCATCTGCTTTGCCAGCCCAGGGCTCGCTCAGCCCTGGCCGGATTTAGGATCCCAGTCCCACCGTAACCACCTGTGCCTTGTGTCCCTTTGAACCCAACCCAGGGCCAGCTTTTCCCCGCCACCCAAACCCGCCGCTATCATATCAAGTCAGCACAGAGGAACTGCCCTCGGGGTCTGCAGAGCAGATTGACTTTCACACCTCACTGGCCACACTGAAGAAACCCAATCTAAACAGCGTAACTTTGCATAACCGATTATTTTCACTGGGGTAATCTGAGCCCTCCAGTCAATGCCACTAAAGGCTGCTGATCCAGGGAAGGCCCCGCTCAGGGCAGGGACGGCCCAAGGCCCGTCGGGGCGAGGAGCGGCCGGTCCCTGCTGCGGGACGGGTTCACTCTTGGGAGGGCAGGCTCAGCCCTTCGGCACAGGCCGGTGTCAGCACAGAAGGAAACACGAGCGACATTTTAGTGCCCATCTCATTTATATAGCCAGAAATTGGAGCGTGCAAAAACCAGCCAAGGGAAGCAGGCTGGTGAGAGCTGCGGGGCAGGCTGCTGTGCAAGGAGCTGTCTGGCGTTACTGGATGGCTTTTTAACTTTCTTTTCCACAATGTCCGACACATTTTGAGAGGCTTCAGCTTTCAGGCTAACTCCCCAGTGACCTATTATCCTCGCACATCCATCACTCCATCCTGTCACCAAACAGCCATTCACACGACCTTGTTTGTAGGGAACCGTGTTCCTCCTCTGACTCCTCTGTCACCAACTTCCTTCTCTCCAACCACCAGCTCTCTCCTCCTGCAGGACCCAGCTCACCCATCTCCCTTTCTTCCAAGTCCATGAATTTAGGCTGTCAAATTAAACCCCGCACAGCTGCAGAGGTGAGCGCCCTGCCCGCAGCTCTGCACGACACCCGCGCTCGCTGCCACGGCCCCGCCATCGGACGCGAGACGTCACCTGCTCCTGCGGCCCCTCGGGGGCCCAGCTGCAGACGGGAACCCCCATTTCAGCCGGATCTGTCTCAACATCTGGCTCCCCACGTGCCCCCTCCCCAAGCACGAGCTGCAAACATGGCACGTGGGAAAGGGACGGGGGTGCTGGGCCAGCCAGACCCCTGATTGTAACCATGGTCATTTCAAGGGGGAATTAGGAACATAAACCTGGCTGTGCTCACCTTAAATGTATTATATTCTCCTGCTTCACTTGAACGCCTCAGCAGGAGCAGCTCCCCCAGAAACCACCAAATAAAAGCCGAGGTGGGGGTGGGAATGGAGAAGTTACTGGGGATGAGAGAAAAATGGGCTCTGACCCGCACCTTCCCCCTGCACCTCCCTGCATGAAAGAACGAGCCGCTCAGACGGTGTATCTTGAATTAAGACGGGTAAATCATCTAATTCCACTTGTCCGGAGAAAATATAAGGACTCACAAGAAGTGTGCCCTGAATGTTATGTTTTCCACCTTCACCAAAACTCCGTGCCGTCATTTCCCCCTCTAAGCTTTCACCCCCATCGTTTTGTTACAGATTAGCATGCTCTCAGATAAGCTCACTATAAAAAACTTTTCTGCTGCCAAAGGATTTCTATTTCCTTATTGGGGGGAGAGAAAAATTTATCCTGAGCTTCTTAAAATGACTGATTCAATGACAGCATCCATGACTTGCTCATCAAAACCCTGCCTTGGGGTTACAGCACACAATATAGCTGTATTTCACCAAGATAACTGCAAAAGATCAACTTCTTCAAGACTGACACAATGTGTGAATTGAGAAACTAATTTAAAAGCTTTCTGTTTCTCTTTTCACTAGGATACTGCTTTACCTGTCCCTGTTTCTGAAACACTGCCTGGCCCTTGGATTAAAGGGTTTACACAAACACAAAATTGTCTCTTCTTACACCAAGTAAGTAATTTAGAGCACGCGCACCTTACGGGGACAAGTTCTTATTGAAAAGCCCAAACCCTGCCTACGTTGCTTCCCATCTTCACCATTAGCTGAAAATGTCTTTGTAGGAGTAGATGAAGAAGGAAATCATGTCCTGTATCCTGCAGGGGTTCGTGGCCGTATGGTGTCGGTGAAGGGTGTAATCTCATACAATCAACACTATGAGTAACAGATATCGTTCCTTTTACGCCAATAGGAAGTTACACAGTTCAATGCCTGAAAGTCTTCAGATGAACTCTGTCAAACAATTACAGACCTGGCAAAAATCGACAACGAAGCCAAGCGTGCGTAGCTCAGCGTATAGCGCTGACTCAAACGAAAGCTTCAGAAATGCCTAGAAATCCCGCATTCTTCTGCAGGAGCAAAGCTTTGCTGCCGGGACCAGCAGCTGCGCAGGCAAACGCCGCAAATCGCGGGAGGCTGCAAACCAGCAGCACGGAACCGCATCTGCGACAACGGGACAAGGGCTTTGTGCAGGATTCTCCACAGCACTCGGGAAAGCATTGCCACGATAGTACCTGCGTGCACGATGGCCCACGACAAACCGTCCAGGTGAAAGGCTCCTTTCCGACCCAAGCATCTTGGGCTGTGAGGGGAAAATAAAGGCCTGGAAGCTGGCTGGCTGGGTTCGAATCAATTCATTTGACCTGAACTAATAACGAATCTGGGCACTCCACTGAGAAAACAAGAACTTTGACATTATTTAACTTGTAATGTACAAGGTCTCTCAAATAACGAGACCCGCTAGTTGTATTGCTGGTCTATGTGTAGGACTGGCATCTTGAGAACACACCAGTATAAATATACAGCCATTCAAAGACCGGAGGGGGACATCCCATCCTTACCGTGACATACAAACAAAGACCATTATAAGGGCACCAATGTCAAAAAGGAGGAGAAACTCCACAGTGTATAAAACATGGGAATTTTGACTTCTTGACAGAGTCAATCCACTGAACTCTGACCTCAGGAGGCACAGGGGATTGGAATCCAACAGAACCTAAATTGGCTACAAATCTCTTGTTTTCTCATGACATTTGAGAGAAAACATGGGGACGGTTTCTTTGGGACCCAGGGGAGTTAGAGCTGTGTCACTGCCTTCTCCAGAGAGTTCTTTGCCTTCCTTACAGTCGCTCCATCACTGTCACCCACTGACCTCTCTTTACTTTCTCCCAGTGCAGCAGCATCACTGCTGACCAACGCACTTCATGGTCTGTCCCAACCCGCGAGAGGAAGAAAAAGTCTTGTACAGAACTGGATAAAAGGACATTTACTCTGCACTACACTGTGTCTTCTTTTCTCTGCTAGTCTAAATACAAGTGCTGTTTTCACTGCCAATCGTTGTTTGCTTGTGCTGTTTCCACTGGCTAAAACCAGCATTTTCCCAGCTAGTGTTACCCTCCAGGAAAAAACACACATTCATACCTTTCTTGCAGTTAGCACAGGAGAACAAAACCGGTTCCCAGGAATAAGGACCATTTTCTCAAAAGACAACATTTGCTGTCAGCAGAGGTTTGAGCTCTAATAGCTAATGTGGCATTATTATTTCGAGCAGCGTAACACATAACGCCGTGAAAAATTAACAGCTTTTTTTCCCCCCTTGAGCTTAATATTCGCCTGCAGCTTTGCAAGTGAAAATAAAAGAAAAGAAACAAACACACAAACCAACACTTTGGGTACAGTCTCTCGCATACACCTGCAAAAAGAACCTAATGACAAAGATCTGTAAAGGAAATTTCACTGGAAATCAAGCTTTTGCAGACACTGAGAAAGAAAGCCTGCAACACGAGACCGTCTTCCTTGAAGAAACCCAGCTGATCTGCTGCATTCCCATATCTGATTTCCACCAGCCTGTGTAAAACATAAACCTCACGCTAACCCTATGAAAACAGTCAACACGCTGGAGAGACAACAGTCTGCTCCGAGCTGGTGAAAGGGGGAAAAAAAAGTCTCAGGCTGTCATTCTTCCCTTGCTGTGACCTTCATGCTCCACTGAATTTCTGAAGATACTGAAATCTTGGCAGGGAAGTGTACAGTCTGTGGGAACCAGGCAGCACTGGCCGGGCTCGCTGGCGAGAATTAGGCCCAGTTGGGCCCTTTTTTGGGGGGGCCCTGAGCTTCGCAGGGGCAGCAGCGCGGTGCTGAGGGAGCTGCAGGCTGGGGGTTCCATAGATTGGTGCTGTATGTACCCGGGTGTTGTCCTGGGGACCCTCCCGCGTGTCCCATGGTGGAGCCGGACAGGCCGTCCTGCCCAGCACCACCAGTTGGGGTTTGCTCAGCTCCCACTGGGATCTCGCATCCCTCCGGCGGTCCCCGTGTCCCTGTCCCTACCAGCGACCACTCACTCTGAGCCCTCGCTATGGTTTATAAAGCCTTAGAGATCAGCAAATCAAAGACTCGCAAGGAGCACAATTTGCTATGACAAATGACCACAAAGCCCGATGGTACGGAAGGAGCGTTGTGTAGAGCCCCTCCAAATAAAAAGAGCTACATCCCAGTGGATGAAACGCCGCTGTCAGTGTGTGTTCAGGACTGACCTCACACTCAGACAATCCCGGGACAAGCACCTTCTGAGGGCCGTTCGCTCCCCCGAACATCTGCAGAGGCAGAATAATCCCAGCTGTGCTTCCTGGCCAGAGCCTCAGCAGCACAAGTTGCAGATTACATCTAAATTGCCAAGCCCAGGATAAACAAAAAGATTAAGAGGGCCTTACCCTTTGTGTTGAACAATCGGACTCTGAAGCAAGAAATCCCAGCCTAGGTGGTGGGCAGGGACCGGGCTGCGAGCTCGGTTTGGGTGAGCAGCGAACTCACACATCTGGGGAAACCACAGATGCTCTGAATCACAGGTTTTCCTGACCTGTAGGCGCTGACAAATTGCATCCTACGGATGAACCTTTTATTAAACCACAGAGGGTTTCAAAACGATATTCATTTTCTCAGCATTCCCAAGTCAACAAAATCCAGGGCACATGACCCTTCTTAATTCTTCATTTAGATGGTGACACGGCCCTTTCCAAGGAGATTTCAGGGCTGAAAGGAAGTAAACGGGGACGCGATGTTATGTCAGCGGATGGCAGTTCAAAAGCCGAAATACGGGCTCTGAGCGCTGACATTTTCAAAATTCTTTGCTGGTCACCTCAGCCCCATTTCAGTTGCAGATGCTTTTTGTCCTAAGCAACTCCTGAGACAAACCCCTCGCTGTCTGCTGGGCAGAAACGCTTTGCAAAATATGCAGCCTCTAAACTCTACTGTTTTTTCACTGCGCATGGGGAAGGACAACTGGTGCATTTAAAAGAATAAATTGGCTGTTGCTCAGGCCGGGCAAGGTGACCACAACACGAAATTGCCCTGGTCCCGCTTCCACGGGATGCTCGAGCAGGGAGATAGCTGCTCGGCTCACAAGTTAGTGAGAACGCTGGTGTCTGGCAGTTCTCATCATCATCTGGACCGACAGAGCAACCCACATAAAAGGAACAAAAAAGCCTGCTGATCAGATTGGTGTGACAGAGGCTCATGAGAGACATGCACATTTTCAACCTAGACGACAGCTTGAGGGATCTATATTACTAATTATCGACTAATATTGCCGGAGTTCCCAGGCTGCCTTCAAAGGTTCTCACAAAATGCCCCAAGCGCAGGGTTTTTCATCTAATCATAAGGCCTTTTTCTTTGTCCCTGCTAAATGGATTGCTCCAGCCTGGGCTCCCTCTGCGTAAATCAGCTTGCACATGATGAGCTTTGCAGCAATGAAATTCGTTACCTTAACCACAAAAAACCAGAAACAGTTGCTGCAACTGTTAGAGCACTTTTGCACCTAATTTCAAAAAAGAAAAGGGTGGTTTCCTCTCTTCCTCCCCCCTCCTCCCCGCCTACTCCTAATCCCATGCTAACACCTTTCTGAAAGGCTGGGGAGAGCAGCTTTGAAACCGAAAGAGCAGGGAAGGCGGGGGGAAGATATCAGATCTCCAGACAATGAAATAAAGCAGCTATCTCTCACATCCTGCAGCGCTCGGGCTGAGGTCATAAGTTAAACAGGACATCAGAATAGGTGATGTAATTTGCTTATTTAGGATCAGAGCATTCAGTGAAGTGAAAGAGACAACCTATTTGAATTTGCAGATAATCCTATAATAAATGCAGGGCTGTTCAGTTGCAGAAACTGCAGCTGGAGCCGGAGGTTTTTTTCTTCTGTGCACATTTATTTTTGCAAGGGATATGATTGCAATCATTTCTCCTCGCAGGAAAGCCGTGAAACCTCACCTGGGATCAGCCTCCCATTGTGTTCGGTCTTGTTCAAACAGGCTCCCTGCCCCGGACAGCTAAAGGCTAAAGGGTCAAGGCAAAGAGAGGCTGGGAAAGGAGAGAGAGGCCCGAGGGGGCGAGGAGGTGGCACGGACACACGGATACACACACACGGACACACAGACACACGGACACACACACACGGACACACAGATCCACACACACGGACACACAAACACACAGATATACAGACTCATGGCTGCAGGTCCCGTCCCCATCCCACTCCCTCCCTCGTACCAAAGCAAAGCTTCGGGCTCCAAGTTAAGCTGAGCAGCAGTTACGCTTTCAAGTAAAGCACAGCTCAGCTTTTCTGAAGACGGACGGGCCCTCCTGGCTCCAGATCTGTCTGCAGAGCCTCAAACCAGCAAGGATTTTACGGCAGACTTAGAAACCTTTAACGACGAGGTTCTTGTATAACAGGAGTAATTTATCAGTGATCCCGTACACCACCAAACACGCTGTTTTCCCTTCGAACGCTCGCGATATAAAGATTTAAAGCTAACAACTTGCTCTGTTTATCTCCTCAGTTTATCACCATTCAAACCGTAATTTCACCCTGTCAGTGCCGCACAGAGCGGCATTACTCACAACTGAGGGCTGCCAGCCCCTTTCCTGAATTTATCTGTTTTGACACAAGTGTTTTTTCACCGCCAAAAGTCGGCTAGGCCAGACACCATACCTTAGCCAAAGGAAGCAAAACATCCTGGGTACCTCGGGCTCCCCAAGAGCGGCGCATGGAGAGGCACTGCCAGGCCAGGAGACACAGTCTGCACCTGCTTCTGATGGATCTTCAGTCAGACGGCACAGAAAAACAAGACGGAAAAAGCCAGGTCGGTCACGCAGGTGATATCTGGCAAGACGTCCATGTTCAAGTGTTTCTTTAGGAGGCTGGAGAGGAGTTGGTGTCCTCCTGCTGCCCACACCCGAGTGCCAAAGCAGCGGACGTGCCCCGGCCACCGGCACCGCGTCCCAGCGAGGGCTGGGAGACGACCTTGAGCGGACGGACCTGCCAGAGGAGCCGAATGTCAACCCCGCTGTGAAATGACACGGGTGTCCGATGTTCGTACCCAGAACTGTAGCCATCCAGCAGGTCACTGTCTCGGGTTGAGGTTTTTTCTTTGTCAAATCGAAGCTCTGTGATGGAACTCCCTCCAAGCTGCCCGGAGCAGAGGATCACTGACCTTCTGCTCAAGCCAGCTTGGTTGCTGACCCTACAGCTACTCACAACAGCCCCTGAGAACCTCACAAAGATCTTCCTGGCGAGCGTAAGAGTCCAATGTGCTGAATCTATCATGTAAGAACATCCCCAGCATGCAGTTCACATCACCCCTTTCTGAAGGAGCTACTTTTGGGTATCTGAAAACAAGAAAAGCTGTAGACAAGATCTTCAAATGCATGCAGAGGTGACACACAAAGACATGGGAATGGGTTTGTTTCAAAGATTTTAAGGCTGGGAAATGTATGACTTTTTCTGGGGGGGGGGAAGGGAGAGGGGCTGCACGTCACCAGGAGACAGAATTCATCTTATTTTCACTCAGTCCTCCTAAAATGTTCCTCACCGAAGGGAACACCAGGCCTGGCTAAAGCTGCTGTGCATGGGTGGCTTCTCCGCGGCCACCAGAGTGCTCAGGGTGCAGGGACACAGCGGGGTGACCGGACCTGGCCATGGCAGCACCGCCGGTTCTGAGCCTCTGACCGCAACAACCAAGCTGAAGCCCAGCACAGCTGGAAGCAGAAATGTCGAGAAACCCCTGGGTGAAATCCTTCTTGCACTTGCTGCTCTAAGTCAGACAGAGGTAACTGGTATTTGCCATTGTTTTAACAGAAAAAAGCAGTATTTTGGCAGGGTTACAAAGCAAGCCCATTCTTTATGCCTGCAAAAGAGAGAGCATCCATCCCTGCTGAGGGAGCTGACAGAGGAAACATATTTCACAGAAATCTCGGGTACAACACTGAACTGGGACCTATTTTTACCGTGCGCTCTGCACTACACGCATTAATTGTTACAGCAACAATATTTGCTGACACATTCGCTGAAATCATTTACAGAACAGAAGCCCAAGAGACAAAACAAGCCCTTGCTCGGCAGACAGAGCGAGGCAGGCAGGATGCCCCGTCGCTTCCTGCGACACACACAGCCCCTTATCTCCGCAGGACGATCGCAGGCGATGGCCCGGCCCCAGCGCTGGCCAGCACGGCCGGGCCGGCCCCACTGCCCGCCAGGCACCCACGTCGGGCCCAGCTCCACCTCGGGGGGAAGGAGAGCGGCCCTGCTCACCAATGAGCGTTCCTGTCCCTCTCTTTCTGCCGAGCGCGTGTGGGCAGCACTGGGGTGATCCTGCAGGCCTGGGCCCACAGGGACACCAGCGGTCCCCTGATGAGGGACAAAAAACCCCGCCACTCACCCCTCAGCAACACACGGTTCTGCGAGGAGGTGGCAGAGCCCAAAGCGGCCTGCGAGCCCTGAGGTCTGTAACCCAGTTAAAACCAGAACAGGCAGTATGGAAAGCACAGCTCAGGATCTAGCCTTCCTCCTAATTAAGCCTGATTAGAATCATAGAATCATTTTGGTTGGAAATGACCCTCAAGATCATCGAGTCCAACCATTAACCCACCCCTGGCACTGCCCCATGTCCTGAGAACCTCATCTCCGTCTGTCCAACCCCTCCAGGGATGGTGACTCCAGCACTGCCCTGGGCAGCCTGTTCCAATGCCCCACAGCCCTTTGGGGAAGAAATTGTTCCCACATCCAACCTCAACCTCCCCTGGTGCAACTTGAGGCCGTTTCCTCTGCTCCTGGCGCTTGTTCCTGGGGAGCAGAGCCCGACCCCCCTGGCTCCAAGCTCCTTTCAGGCAGTTCAGAGATCAGAAGGCCTCCCCTCAGCTCCTGTTCTCCAGGCTGAATCAGGTTTGCAGAGAATTTGGACGTTTTAGAAAAAACTTACGGATGAAGTGCTGAGGTCTCTGTTGGTCACAGTGGCCCCAGAGCACCCTCTTAAGAGCAGAAATTTGCCATTTTGGAGGAGGGCAGGCCCTGCTCCACGGTTGTGCGGTACGATCCTGTCCCAGACCAGCCACACGAGCCGGGATCCTCCTCGAGAGCAACAGCAACGTGTTAGCGAAACTCGCACAGTCTGTAGAGGACAGCTGAACAAAATCAGCTCCTAAATGCCAAAGCCTTAAATGTAGGTAAATAAATGATTCAGAGCACAGAGCAGTTTGACAAATAATAGCATCTTCCCATGCCTAGTGGTGTAAAACATGCAGCTGTTCTACCACCACAATTTACAAGGAAGGCATTTCTCCTGGAAGTAAGAGAACACTTAGTATATATTCCTAGCCAGATTGATCACCCCTATTTATAATGTAAACTAAGACAGCACGTACTAAAAAGCCATATAGTTAAACAGTTCCAGACTCCAGATCATGGGCAAGGGGTCAGTTTTCTATCGTATGCTGCACAGTGTTCTGCAATTATTACAGATATCACAGTTTTCTGCAGTATGTTTTTTTGTGTGTGCTTATTCTTGCGGTATTTCAACAACCATCAGGAAGAACGCTGCTATTTTATGGCATCTCAGGGAGTCAGAGCATCCACAAGGTTTTTCAAACTCTTTTTTTTTTTTTAATTGCAAAGAAGCCAGCATTCCGCTATATAACAACTGCAATCTGTTCTCAGCACAAGAAAACTGCACGACTGAAGGCAATACCTGAATATATCTATTTATCCTGAACTAAGATCAACCCACATTAAGTCGATCCAATCTGCAGGGTATAACACCATCCTCCCCTTACAGACAACCCGCACAGCCAGACAACTCTCATTTTCTCTACAAGTTACAGATACAGTTTCAACAACCGACATCAGATATAAGCAGAGGTCTAGAAAACACTCTCTGGTGTGTTTGCTCAGGAGTCATTGCAATTCCTACAACACTTGCGCTGTTCCTGGGGCCGGGAGACCCACGAGCTCGACCACAAGGCACCGAGCCAGACTCCACTGGAGCGTTCAGCTGCCTTGTTTATTCCTAAGAGAAGCTCCTTTTCTAGCCAGATTTGCAGTTTCTTCTTTTTTTTTCCTCTCTTTAAACACTGATAAGACGAGAGAAGTTGAAGTTGCAAGTTGGTTTATATTACAGTTTTTGAAGGGATAGGTTTCAGCCTGTTACTGTAACAAATACAAGAGTGAAATTGGAAGAGATGGAGATTTGAGCTAACACAATTAAAATCTCTTCTTAACAACAATCCACAGATATCCAGTGCCAAACACAATCTGGAGTCATCAACTAGCATGGATATGAATTAACCTAATAGCTTCTGAAAAAAAAAGAGTCCTAAAAGAAAAAAATCTTCCTATTAAAGTAATTAAGTGTTATCAGAATGACACAGCCATAATTAAACATGGTTTATAATGAAAACAGCATGTGTCCTAGACAGAGAACACAGCAACAAAGAGACTATAACTGTGATCGTCAATGCCAAAACACATGCCAAGTACCAAAAATTGGAAAACCAGCAGAGTTTCTAGCAAAGCTGCAGATGCGGTGCCTCTGCTCTCCTGACACCAACACTCGGACGGACATTAGAACCCGCAGAACTCCTCACGGCTTTGCAAGATGCTGCCCAAGTTCAAGCAGAAATCTTGGGAACCAAGTAGCAGACACTGAGTGCAAGGCCCAAGAAGCTGAAGCAGCGCCTGCTGTGCGTGAATCGGCGAGCAAGCGCGAACTGCACCGCAAACCCGCCTCGTCCTACCTGGCAGCGGCTGAAGATATCTGCCAGGGACACCTGAACGTTGAAGTGCTTCAGAACCCGCACGGCCTGCTCTTTTGCCTTTTCTGAGGAGTTCACAGAGAAACATCTTCCTTCTGCTACCTGGGACCGCAGCTTCAAAAGACAAGTCATAAAAAGACAATAGATGAGGCACTCCGTGCATCACGGTCCATGGGTATTTTCCTAATACACTTGGTTTGGTTTTAATTACATGTAATATTTGGAGTTTGTATGTGCATACAGTCTAAATTTTGATCTAAGAAGCGCAAGTGGTAATTTAACACTCAGCCGCTGCTGCAATAGCTCTGAGAATACTGAAGCACTGCAGCAGTGTATAAAGATGTGAAAAACGACTGCCCGAGTCCCCTTCATCTTGTAATCAGGCAGTGTGGTGCTAACCGGGGTAGCAAGACCAAACTGAATTTAATCCCAGCTTTCACATGAAACCCAACCAGATTACACACAGCACAAGAAAGCCCAATGATGGGGACGATGTCCAGGGACAGCTCTGCCACTTGAGCTCTTCTAGTTGATCCACCATTTCACCTGGAGCTCACGGATGGCCAATGAATTTGAAGTGGTTGGGCTGGACATTCCCTCAATGTTTGTTCCACGTATAGCAGAGCAGTTTGTATCTGGGAACAAGCACTGGGAAGTTCCAGACACATCTTTAAGAACATGATGGGTACCCACAGCAAGGTGGGATCAGCTACGTGCAAGTAAAGGAGCCGATCGCAGCCCCGTCCTGCCCTCGCGTGGGACACAAAGGCAAAGGAACACGGGGAACCAGACAGTTCCCAGGACACTATCGTACACTGGGAATCAGTTATTTTCCTTTTGCAATTCCTACACAGTGCTTTGAAGTTAAAGCTTTGCCAAATAAGATTATACTGGATGCCGAATTACCTATTACACCAACTGTCGGCTCAAGGAACCACAGTCTGGATCAGGAACCTGGAACGGGGCACGGCGGCGCTTGCCTCACTTGCCTCATCGTGGGGGGAGTTTCCTTCAGTGCTCAGCTATTGTGTAGGAAATGAGCAGCCTGCGTTCTGCAAATACTCCAACTGGCTACTTGAGTGCTTGGGAGCTTTTATATTCATAGTTTGTAAGACAGAAGTCTTGCACTCTGGCTCATGTGTGTCACCCAGAGGAGTTTTGCTCTTCCAAATGAATTTTAGGGCAGTACCAAAGTGCAAAGAACCTGCAGCAGGCATCAGAACGTGACAAGGTCACTGTATTCCCAGCAACACTCCATTTTGAAGTGCGTCTCATGAAGGGCTCTGAACATCTGGTGCTGAGGGTAATGCTGGGTTTGCTTTGGGATTTTTTGTGTATCTACAGGAACACAAAACCTCTACATCTTCCACTGGCACCCATGCTTGGTGGCTTCCATCCTCCTCCTTCTGAGACTGAAGAAACATCTTTAAGTATTGAAACTATTTCAGTGTGGAGCCAGTCAGTAAACAAGAAACTTTGTGATAAAAAGCATAGGAATCGAGCTGCCTTTCACCTGCCAGTGAGACCGAACAGAAACACTTTGTTCTGGATTGCTTGGCTTGAATTCCACCCCCGTCCCCAATGGTGAGTGATCGCGCTCCCCACTCACGCAGGGCTGAGTATAACAGAAATTCACCCAAGCTTTGGTCATTCAGAACAGCAAACCTCTCAAGACCCTTAATGTAGTTTTTAGTGCAGAAAACACGGAGAAGCCAAGCCAGCTGTTGCATTCACATCTGACTTTTCCTCTTCTCTGCACTGCGCATCCCAGACCACGCAACGATACAACGCCAGAAAAACGCCAGAAGCTCCGAACACTTACAGTCTGATATGGGAGTCCAGAGGTTAAAATGACTCTTCCTTCCTGTCGGGCAATCTGGAAAAAACAGTAAAAATCATAATGAACATGGGCTGAAGTTACACTGGATTCAAACCTTCCTTCCAGTCAAAGCAGAGAGAACATGAACTGGTGCTATCGAGTCCTCTCCAGTGCCGCCATATGGGCCAAGAGTATCTGGGCCTGGTTCAACGATACACTCGGCAGCAAGCGCAGCTCAAGGTATCGCTCGCTCACTGCACATCCCCTCCCTGCTGATACCCGCCTGGCCTCACGTGCGCTGGAACGAGCTACGTGTGCATCTGTGCTGCAGATGGCCCAGGGAACCGATCCACCTTGAAACAGCCCTATCAAAAACCTTCCTCGCTTTTGGTTTCTTTCCCCTAACACAGACTATTTCTATTTCCCCAGTCTGGTTCACAAAGAAGGAAGAAGTTCTGCTCGCACAGCAATGCACAGGGGAGAAAGGAAAAAATAACCCAAGCAAATAAAATGTACCATTATACGTGTCTGCAGATTTTGTAGACATTAACAGAGCGATGCTCACCCCACTTGGTTGAAGATACGACGGCGTTATTCTCCCAGCAGCCCAAAAGCAGACATGCAGAAATTATGCACCCTTTCCAGGCTGCAAAGAACCTCTCCATTAGTGTTTATCACCCCCTGACTTGCAATCTTGCGCTTTTATCAGAGGTCTTGTCCTTCAAGGGAAAGGTCTGCGCTGAATTATCAGGGGACGCATTACCCGCACTTCTGACCTCCGCAATCGAGTAAGAGACACTTTCAAATGGTTTAGTGCCAAAAGGAGACACTAAATCTGGAAGTGCAGTTCTTCACAAGGATGAAAGTGTGACTGATCTTCGTATGATTAAATGATGTCCCTCCCTCCTAGCCCTTCACCCCTCTGGTGGGAGGGAAATAGTTTCATGGCCATAGCAGTTGAAGGATTCCCATGTGAAGCAGCACATCAGCCCCGCTGGTGCTGACAAGAGGTTGGCACTTCAAGGTAGGCATGAGGTTATTTCTCTGCTCTGGCTTGGATTCTGCTGGAAGCCCTCATATTTTTCAGTGTTTCCAGATGTGTGTCATGGAGGTCTCTCCTCTGGATCAGTCTCAGAAGCTCTCTCTGGATCTCTCTTTAACTCTGGCAGGAGGACACATTTGGGATCAGAGTCCTGCTGCACCTCCCGGACAGTCTGACAGCACCAAGCACAGCCAGGGAACACCCGAGAAACCAAACCAAGATATGTGAACTGTCTTGGAAGCTGTTCTCTTGAGACCCGCTGGACCTATGGCAACACGAAACAAGAGGGTGAAGGCTCTGAAGGCACAAACTCCCCGTGCAGCCAACTAAGCACCCATTTTGTTCCTATCTTGACCTTCGAGGTAGCCGCTTCCCACCCTTTGTTGTGAAGTCACTCTTTGGCTGCCAGTTCTGCACTGAGAAAGCGATTGGCAACCACTCCTAAAGCATCTTCCTACAGGTAAAATTACCGGATTTCTTTAAAAATCAACCTTCTGTCCCAATAAAGGAAAAAAAATCTCCAAGAACAGCAACCTTGAAGTGGCAGCAGAGACACCCCGTGCTGCGTTGATCCTCCTGCCCGCAGTCCGGGGTCCCGAAGAGACAACCCACGCTCACGGCACATCAGCGAGACAAGTCCAGGAAGGCAAGAGCAAAAGTTCACCGCTGTGATTTGCCAGCAAGGGAAGAGAGATGTGAAATTCCTTCAGACCCATGTGAACTTCAGGCTAAGTCTCACAGCTGGAACACTCCATTCTGACTTCCTGCAGCCAGGGTTAATTAGTTCAAGCTTGATAAATCCCCTTATCTAAATGGCTCTGCAGAGACAGGCAAAGAACATCAAATAAAAAAGGAGAAAAGCAATAACTCTTCCAGCATGTTTTTCCGCCTCTGGAATGAGGACTGGGAGAAGCGCAGAGCCAGAAGAGCCGTGTGATAGCACACATCTGACTGAACCCACAGGGGATACGTGCTGCAAAAAGGGCACAATTTCTTCTTTTCCTCTGAAAGGAAACATGGAAGACAGCGCCGGGACCATCCCGGAGATGTGTGCTTGGAGATGCAAAGAAAAGGAAAAGAACAACCAGAACAGCGTGTTGGGGTGGCTGTCAGGAGCTTGTGCTCCATCCCAAGTGCTGCAGAGAGGGCACTGGCCTCAGTTTCACAATCTATTCAAAAGATAATATCAACTTCCTCTGGACGAGGCTCAGACCTTCTGGATAGAAAGCACTCCCTAATAGCTTGGTATATTATTTAGCCCTTAACGTGCCTGTCTGTTCAGCCAACTTTCATCTTGCGGAGATGAATGAACCCAAATGAATTACTACAAGGGAGACCCGGAAGGGCAACGACTGATGAGAGAGGGCAGAGACAGACCCCCTGTTTCGAAGCCAGCACCAGCAGCAGAATGATTCGTGACGACCTAAATCATCTTGAACTAAGGCCAAAGAAGGTTTCAAGGAACAGCAGCACAAGGCTGTAGATTTGTAATTTAGAATTTGCCAAGCCCGTGGACGACACGTGCTGGGCAATGCCACGTGTCTGCGAAGAGGCAACGGCAGCGGGACAGGAAAAGCTGTGACGCCCCGGCAGTGGCGGAGGTGACACAGAGATCCTGAGCCAGCAAGGTCCCAGCTCAGACAAGAAGGGAGAGGACAGAGAGCGTCTGCCCCAGGACGTGTGCTGGGAAAGCAACAAGACAAGGATCTACTAGAGAAGCGGATCACAAACCTCAACCCAACCCTGAACCCCTGACCTGTCGGCTCAGGCTCTTCTAGAACAGACAGTAAAGCAAGAGCTTAGTAGCTACGAACACACTCAGGCCAGCCCTGCAGTGCTCCTGCTGTACTGCTGGCATTTCAACCCCAGACTTCTCTTCAGCATTCCTGAAAAACATGCATCGTACCGAGTTATTACATGATTCTGTGATGCGGCATTAAGTACCACACCATGTTACCAGGTCTTAGGGACATGGTTTACTTCTCAGGGACATGGTTTGGTGCTGGAGTTAGGTTATGGTTGAACCTGATGATCCTGAGGGTCTCTTTCAACTGAAATGATTCTGTTCTAAAACCATCGACCTGGTTTTGTTTCTTAATGTAGATCCATTCATATCAAAGTCTCCAACGAAAGTCTCCTCCTGCTGACCAAGCATCCAAATCAAAGTCTTCATCTTAAAAGCAGAACAGCTCTCCATCTGCCCTCTGTGAATCTGCTCTGCAGACTGGCAGGAGAGACTAGCAAACCTGAAGAATGTAGTTTACATCAAAAATAATGAAAAAGCCATCCAAAGTTGTGATGAGATCAGAGATTAGATTCGCCCATTACATGAAGCTCTGCTCATTGCAGCATTAGAAGTCCCCTTTGCGTCCCATGGCTCCAAACCAGCCCAGGGCAATTTAGATCCAGGTGCATGTTGCTCTCAATGCCTCATGAGATCCATCCAAGCCTGGCCCCCCTCACCAACACACTGGTTCACATGGAGTTTTGGGGGAGCAGGTGTAGCCTTGCAAGGAAACCTTCTACACCATGGCAGCTGCAGGAAGCCCATTCTACCAGCCTTCTGGTTATCATCACACTTTATAAAGATACCAAGTTCGCCTTAGCGTGCAAATTATTCCTAGAGATAAGGATGATTTTGAAGACCAAGACCACAGTCCACTAAAAAGATAAACCAGCCCATAACTCAACTGATGGGGCTTTGAGATTCCACCAAGTCTCTTCTTAGAAATCAGTGACCTAAGAGACTACAAAAAATTCTTATAAGCTTCCGCTCCACTCCTGAAGTACAACATTGCAAGATGTACTGTGGTCCCTTCAGGCTGGTGGGTGATCCTTTAAGGCCAGTGTGAGAAGCATCCCACTGCTCTTTGAATCTGCAAAACTGCAGAGAAGAGGAATACCCATCGAAACCTTCCCAACCCTTTCCACTTACCCATCTAGAAGGCCCAAAAAATAGGTTTAAGATACTCCGCAAAGAGGAGTTCACAGAAGACAAGCCTGAAGACCTGGCTAGAAACACAGCAGGCATAGGATGTGATTTAAGCAAAGAAAAATTGGAAGTAACATGTTGCTTATAGGAATCAGCGCAAATGCGAAGGGCAGCTTACCCCAGTGATGGCACCTGCACACACAGAGGACGCTGCACAAGAGACACGGAATCTCCACAGCTGGAGCCGTTCTTGCCCTCGGGATGGGGTCAGAAGGTGCTGGTGAGGACGGGCTGGACGCGCACGGCCCAGCTCAGGACAGACGGAGCCGGAGCCCTCGGCAGGGCAGGACTGGAGCAGCGCGGCCACGCAAGGACGTGTCAGGGAAAGCCTGAGGTGAATCCCCCCAGCTTTCAACGTACCCGTCGCTAAAGTCAGGTAAAGCACATCTTGTCCAGCACATCTGGCACGCATTTCATCCCCCAGCTGTGTACCCTGCTTTGCCAGACACTTCCGTGCACTGAGCTACAGCAGCTCGGATATAAGCGTACCACGGTTAAAATGTTCCTGCCGCCTCGTTGAATGAGAAGACTTGGAAAACGACGTGGCACCCAAACCGGGACACAAAGCTGCTCCTCCCTGAGGCTGGTGCTCATCAATGCTTTTGTAAGGATGGACTGCGAGCTCTTTGCCTTCAACACGAGGACAGATATAACCAGAGAGATTTTCAGTATGAGTTTCTACTATTTTTCCATTTTAAAGACTGTGTTTATGACAGGTAACTTTTAACCAGTCACTTCTCCAGACAAGTCTGAATTAAATGGCACCTTTAAATACACAGAACACAAACTGGTGTCATCTCACAGCAACTAAATATGACCAAACCAGGGGGATACGCTGGCTTGCGGTGGGGGTCCTGCTCTTGGGGGACAGCACATCGGAGGTCGCAGATGTGGCACGACAAACTCACCGTAATAACTGTTGTCCGAGATAAAATGTTTGGTGAATAATAGCAGCGCAAGTCGAAGCAGCACACAGGACACGGACTTCACATTTAGCCTGGCAATGGGGTTTCTCAACCCATTACTGACACCCGCATTCATTGGAACGCAAAAATAAAAAAATCCATAGCTGCCCAAGCACAACCTACAAAGCTCTCAGGATTTTAAGTTTGATCTCAGATAAAAGAAGGGGACAGATGGGACAAGACCCATCTGCCTACCAATACTTGAAGTCACTTTAGCAAGCAACAGGAATGAGAACAATAAGGAGCAAATGCCAAGCGATTCAGGAGTTCTTGGCACAAGGAGATGTGTAATATGACTGATAAATCATTTTAGTGAAATGACTTTCATGAAGAACAAACACTAACTCTGTACACACCGATGTGTTCCTGGTGACACTAGTTTAAACTGTCCTGGGACAACACCCAAACCGTCTATCCTGTACTCGGCGACCAGGATCCAAACCTTTCTCCTGGCCTTTGCAATAACATTTACAAGTTTTTGGGTGTAGAGTGGTCAACATTCAACTTCTATTAAATCAGGACTAGCCAGATACAAAGCAGGGTGGGAGGAGTCTATTTTTATCTTTGATTATCCAAGCACAGATCAAAGGCTCTGCAATACAGTAACACTCCAAGGGCTTTTGATAGCGAAAGGATGTTTGTCCGGTCACCATAGAGAAAGCAATGTAAAACATCCTGTCCGTGGCACGATAAGGTATCAGGATGAGAAGCGGAGACGGGGCTATGGGGGGAGGCAGTGAGAACTAGTTTGTTTAAATGACTTGTGCAAGTTTGGCAGGGACAAGCTATTAATTATTTCTGCAGTAGAGCCTGCCCAATGCTGAGGCCAAGCAGATTTGTGAGGAGGAAACATCCTGTGCAGCGGGCCGGGTGCTCTGTGCACATGAGAGCAGCACACTGTGTGGGCTCGGTGTCTCCATTTGTGGCACAGCAGAAATCTGCCTGAAACGATGAAGCACGTGTCTCTCCTCTGAGGCAGAGGGCCAAAGTTGTTACGGGAGTCCAGATCAATGTTCATTGTCCCCATGTCTGTTAGAGACTCCTCTTTTTCCCAATATTTCATTGCAAGTTGTGGCTGATCACCTTCGAGTCATCTCACAAGGTGGTAGCCAGCTGGGATGTTCTATGGTAATTTATTATGGAAATTTTCCCTTTCGCATATCTTTCGATTATGGTTCTGCTCAATTAAACCAGACCCAAGGCATGCAGATACCTTCCCTGTAAGCCCAAATTGGAGTCCACTAGAAACCTAAGGGAATTTTGGGTTCCTCTCTCTGATTTTTGCCATGTTGCAAACACACCACCGCCTCCTCATGAAAGACACTCGAGACTGCAGGTCACATCTTTACACTCTGCTTGTGTTCTTCTAACGGCCTGAAACATCCCAGCTGCCAATGACACAGACTTGAGATCACAGCCCCCCCTGCTCACTGCCTCTCCTGGAAATGGGGAACCAAGCCCAGCCGCTAGTGCAGGGACCAGCTAATCCCAGCTGCCACGGGCACAGCTTGTCAGACTGAACCACAGAATTGGGTCTCAGCACGGGCAGGGGAGGAAGCATTTGGATCTGGGGATGCTGGTCGACAGCGGCTGAACACGAGCCAGTGTGTGCCCAGGTGGCCAAAAAGGCCACCAGCATCCTGGCTTGTACCAGCACCGGTGTGGCCAGCAGGACCAGAGAAGTGATTGTCCTCTTGTTCTCAGCACTGGTGAGGCCCCACTTCAAATCCTAGGGTCAGTTTTGGGCCCCTCACGACNGCCAGGAGCAGAGGAAACGGCCTCAAGTTGCACCAGGGGAGGTTGAGGTTGGATCTGGGAACAATTTCTTCCCCAAAGGGCTGTGGGGCATTGGAACAGGCTGCCCAGGGCAGTGGTGGAGTCACCATCCCTGGAGGGGTTGGACAGACGGAGATGAGGTTCTCAGGGACATGGAGTAGTGCCAGGGGTGCTTAATGGTTGGACTCGATGATCTTGAGGGGCTTTTCCAACCAAAATGATTCCATGATTGTGTGTGCTGTTCGGCGCAGTGACCACCCAGTGCAGTTCCACCGTCAGCAGCAGGCATCCCCCAGGGAGCACAGACGGGAGCTACAAACACACACGTGCGTGACTGACCTCAGCAGCCTTCCTGTGGTCATCCTCATTCTCCAGCATCTGGACATCCACCCCAAGGCAGCGAAGATAGCGCCCGAGGCCTTGCAGCATGTTATCACAGACCACGCTGAACTCCTTCGGGGAGATGGGAGCAGGGGGACACGAGGTCTTCTTTTGGTGCCCTTCGCATTGCTACAGGAAGGCAAGAGACCCGTAAGCAGCAGAACAGAAATCTGATTTCCAGGACATTTGTGTTTTGCCTCCCTGCAATCACCCACCATGGCAAATCCAACTGTCCCTGTCCACCTGTATTACAATTTCCTTCATGCTCTGCAACACCTCTAGTTCCCTCTTCATGTCCTTTCTACATCACCCACCTGGGCAGGAGGCAGCACCCGATGGGGCTAATTCTGAATTAGCCATTTGCTGACTGGCCAGGTGACCACCCAACCCTCAGCATGGAGAAACGCCAGCCTGGCCTCCTGTGCTCTACACAGACATTCATTTTCATCGAGTCACAGACACACATCTTCAAGACTGCTATTCCCCTGTTAAATTAGACTGCAATTAATATACATATGCCAAAGTGATGATTTGGGAAGGAGATCTGACAGACAGAGGGAGAAACAGGTAGACAAAGCAACCACGTCAGCTTTGTTATCTTTGGAAGTTTAAAAATAGGCAGGGCCTGATTTCTGTTTATTTTATTTCAAATGTCTGCTGCTGGGGGAGTTCCTGCAGTTGGAGACTTTGTCGTTGGGAGGCTCCCAGAAGCACAATAGCTAAACTCATGGAGAAGGGAAGTTACGAAGCAATCTCCAATGTTCAGCTTTGCCTCCAGGAGCTGGAATGAGCTGGGATGACTGCAGGACACAGCCACCAACTCTGCTACACGGTCTGTGGAACCAGAGTCACTGCAGCACCCCAGATGAGTCTGCAGGAGCCGACTGGGGCCTGGAAATGCTGCGCACACCAGGGCGATCACCTGGGCTGACCGTGCGAACCAGCTCAGAGCCGAGAGCTCAGTCTGTGTGTCGCTGCACCGCCCAGGAGCTGGGACCCGCACCCGCAGCTCTGCAGCACGGGGCACGCTGGACTGTCACCAGCTCCTGCAAGGACCGCGGTGGCTGCAGCGCTGCCCTGAGACATCAGCGCGCTGTGACAACGGGTCGTCCTGACCCTTCGGTGCTGAGGTAGTTGGAAGACACGAACCCCGTGCTGCTGCTTCTGTTCAAACAGATGTGAAGGAGCAGCAGCTGGCTCTGAGCTAGTGTTTATTCCATGGCCAGCAATGTCATCTGTAGCTTTTTTCTCACGTTTCATGCCAGCAGAGAGCAAAAAGCTTATCCAGGAGAACAGTGTCATTAGCCCTACTTCAGAGAGCGGACCAGGAAACACTGGGAAAGAGAACTGGGAGTCATGCAGGATGCAGAGGCAGGAGAAATCTGCTGCTTTGAGTCCCAGTCCAGGTTTTACCAACCACCTCTCGGTTGATGAATGTGACTGTGTGAACACAAAGATGACCCGTGAGTTCACAAGGTAATTCAAGCCTCAAGTACTTACTTTTCCCCTCTATGCAGCAGCCAGTCCAATCTGTTTTAACACACAATATTCCCATGAACACAGAGTGCTTAGGAAACTACTGAGCAGCTTTGTGTTTTACTGCTTGATGAGGACTAACGGGATACTGTGCATTTACACACACTTGGTAAGGAGGATCCTGCAAATGTGGCTATTATCAATAGCATCTCTGTCCAACCATGGAAGGCAGTATTGACTTCAGGAGCTAAAAACACATTTGGGACTACCCAGAAGGATGCACAGACACAATGAGTCTTCTCAGTTAACAAATGAAACTTTTTCTGCCCATGTTTTCATAGTTCATAAACAACTGGATGGTTGCATTTTAAAAGTAAAACTTTATTACCGAGAGAGAGGGACAACTCGTGTTCCAAAATATTTAAGCAGAGCTCCAAGTCATGGCAAGGTGGGGTTTTAGGGCCCTGACACAGCATACGTGGCAAGGCGAGGTCAGTGCTGGAGTCCGTGGTGGTGCCCATGGAAAAGGAGACCAGCCATCAGCAGAAAGGACTTTTGGATGGATTGGTTTTGGCTTTGTTTTTTTTAACTCTGCAGACTCCTAGTCCAGGCACAATAAAGGAGGCACTCCCAATGCGAAACCAAAGTGTAGAAGCTCAGTTAAAAGCGAAAGTAAGGAAGTCAGAGTTTTGAAACCTCATTGACACAACACCTCGGCCACAGGGTTGAAACCCTCAGCACTGAGGAGATGTGGAAGCAGCGTTTCCACCAGCAATGCTGGCTGGCTTCTGCCACACAGATCTGTACCAACGTTTTGCGAAGACAAAGGAACCTAAAATTGTAGGGAAAGTTGAACCATGGCAGACAAAGGACAAACCACATCTTACCAGTACAGGGGAGGACAGAGGAAGATGTTTGCTGCAACAGTCCTGAGAACAGGCCAGGAACAGGCATGCCAGGCATGGCTAATAGTACGACTGACAGACACGGCAACATATGATTTGCAGGGGTCTTGAGCAACATGCAGCTCTTTGAAGATGTTTACAAACCTGTCCAGAAGGTGACAGTACTTCTTGTTTATTCAGCTGCTTCTTTGCCTTGGGTTTCATGCTTGGTTTTCCCACCAGACTCCCAGTCAGGTCTAAACTCAGACCGTAGCTCGCCGGATCCTTACAGAGCTTCTCATAGATCTCCAGCAAGCAGTATGCATCGGAAGCTGAAAATAAGGGAATATGAGCCTCAGTTGATACCATTCAAAAGTAAACCAGAGGCTTTCCTGATGCAAGGAAGAGCCCTCACCTTTGGGAACGCCACTGAACACAACCAACCTGTGAAGCTCCAGCTCAGTAATGTCGTACCCTGCGCTCTTTCACTGAGCCAGGGAGCACCACAACCTCGCACACCACCACAAAGAGCCACGGCAGAGGAGCTCAAAAAGCGACAGGCCCTCTGCTGCCTAATGTAATGCTGACTCTAATGTAATGCAAATTGTAGTTTGCCCGTCCAAACCACCATGTGAGATAGCTTCAGCCAACCCATTTTACTCTCCATTGTTACTGAGCAGTGGCTCGCCCACGGTTTATCACCACATCTCAGCTATGGGAAGGTAACTTCCCCATTAGATATAATATCTTAAAAAGTAATAACTGAGTTGTTTGCAATCACCTGCCCACACGCACTGCCATGCGGCTCCTGCTCCTTGCAACGGGAACTCTCTAAGTCTCCAAGCCAGTTTTACAAGTCCTAGTGATTAATTTTTGTGGGAACTGTGTCAGCTTCAAGGATAGTTGAATTGAACAAAGGGCTGGTTCGCTTCAGTAGACTGTCCTTTGATGCCCCAGGAAAAGATTTAGACCCAGACTTCTGACTCTGGAGTAATCAGCAATAAACTCCACTGGTCCCTCCACAGCACCAATTCTGTGCTGCAGTTTCTGACCATGTTTACCCATTTTTAACAAGTGCTTCAGTCTGACAAATGAACACAGCACTTGTTTCCCAGAAAGGCTGTGAAACGAGGCAGAAGGAAGTGGACTTTCTTCCTTTCAGTTACTGAGTTTCCATTGAGGTGATATTTCATCAGACAAAATCTGCAAAGCACAGGAATTCTTTCATAAGGGAAATAATGAATCACTGGACAGTTTAAACTTCAGTCATTAAAGCCATGTCCACAAAAGGACAAGCATAACATGTGCTGGCTTCTCTGAACAGGAACTAATCTGCAAAGCCATTTTCTTCATTTGCTACTTAACAATTTTGCTGGTGACAGAGAACAAACACAGCCTGCAATGGCCAATCTGCAGCACCTTGCCACAGAGCCAGCGACCAGACCTGCGTAGAGGATCTGTTCCTCCCGGAGAGGCCGTTTCTCCCAGTTGGACAGCTGCTCTGTTTTATCCAGAGGCTTCCCCAGCACATGCTGCACCAAGAGGCTGAGTCCTTTCTCCGGCTGCCTGAACCCTCTATCCTCATCGCTCTGCTCTGGGGACACGACGTCGACCTTCCGGCCGCCCTTCTTCCAGTCAATGGAGCTCTTCTGCAGCTGGTGGAAAGAAAAAGATATAAAACACATGGTTATAAAACAACTTCTGCAACACCTCCTATTCCAGTGGGTGGGGCCATGCAGCAACCCTATCATTTTATCTCTTGCCTGGCATATTGAATCCCGTTGTCTCAGACAAGGGCTGGGATGGCATTAGATAAATACAGCGTCTGGTTATTTGTTTAACAAACACACTGGCTGGAAAGAAATCTGTTTCAGAGCCAGGGAAGGAAAAAGCAGCGCATTGTCGTACAGCAGTGCATGAGGGCAGCGGGGCTGTGGGTGCGCAGAGCTTGCAGGGTGCTCAGCCACGCTGGAGGCTCTTGGGCACCAACTCAATAAACCAACAGCAACGGTAGAACAGCACCTTCCTCCTCCTAGTTCCAGGGGGAAAAGGTGGGCAGAGGCCTTTCTGCAGTTGCTTTTTCTCAGATTAAACCGAGGCAATAGCTGTTGGCAGGTACTTCAGACCCTGCAGCACTTCCCAGGTTAAGCTATCAGTCACAAGGATCTGGGTTCACCCCAATCCACAGCCTTAAATACACTCCGCAAATTTTTCTCATTAAAATGGTCGTCCTTAACATTTCTGCAGACTGCTAAAAACTGCTGTGTGCAAGCCCAGAGACAGCTGTCCTTCAGCTGAACAGAAATTCCCATGCTCAAACCACCAGCGGCCCTCCTATGAACACTATGAGTTCTCTACAAACCACTAATTCCATAATATCTGCTTCAACACTGCGCAATCTTGGAATATCTAAATTTCTACAAGAATTTACTTACTGCTTCCAAGTCTGACTTGTGCTCAGAAGCTTTGTCCCAGCTGAATGGGGCTGTCTCCTTTTCAATTGCTTTTACACGGCTTTTATAAAGGCTACGAAAAGTGTTAGTAGTGTATCAAGCTCTAACTTTGTAGTTGATGAAACTAAATGCTTCTGTCTTTCTTTACAGAATCCCATTATTCTCAAACCACTAGCGGAAAAGGTCTGTTTATCCATTTAGCCATCTACCCCGCCAATACAGGATCCAAAAAGACAACGCTGCCAATTCATGAGCACGAGCACAGGCAGAAGACACAATTTTCCATATCTTCCTGGGTTCACCCTTACTTGTTTGTCTACTGTGAGCAGGTCCACCACACCTTGCGCTTGCTTGTCCATGTCCTTCAAAGCAGAGCATGTGGCTGCGAGGCTGCTGAGGTCTCCAGACATCCCATAACCTGGAGGAAAAACAAGCTCAAATCACACAGGTAAGAAAACTCAAATCACAGCTAATGCACTGCAAGCTTTTTCTAGTTCAGAGTCAAAATGCTGATGATACATGTATGAATCACAGTATCACAGAATCACAGAATGTTAGGGATTGGAAGGGACCTCAAAAGATCATCTAGTCCAATCCCCCTGCCGGAGCAGGAACACCCAGATGAGGTTACACAGGAAGGCGTCCAGGCGGGTTTTGAATGTCTCCAGAGAAG